>NNCF01128853.1:1003808-1039871 GCA_002313205.1 Laupala kohalensis | reverse complement strand
TATATATATATATAAATTTAATATACATAAAATTCTTATACTTCGCCCAAAATCATTTTTGAAGTGTGTGATGACCAAAGAAAAATGTTTTAGGAATAGGTTCTTAATATATATTTTTGAGACAAGGTAAATTTGTGTAGTTAGAGATAATTATTAATTATCTGTATAAATGGCAATAGTTTGAGAAAAAGAGTGAGAAACTTTAATTTCAAATATAAAGAATAATTATAAATTAAATTATTAAATGTAATTTTTAATTTAACATTTAAAATAGTAATTTCTCCAATTAAATAATTCAATTTACAATGCAATTTATATTTAGAAATATTAATAGTAATTAATATTTAAGCTACAATATTTATATGGACATTTTACATTATAAAGAGTACATGTATTGTACATATATTTAAATAATACCCATAAATTAATACATAATTTATACTTATATTGGACGTTTTATATCCATGATAAAAACTCATATATTAATTTCTTAATCAATATGATTTTTTTGTTTCATTTCTTAGTTGTTTTTTGTAGTTGTTGTTGTTGATTTAATTCGTGCAGAACTTTTCATGATTTTAAATTACAGTTGTCACTCTAGTTCAATACACCTATATGAATGAAAAAATGCACACTATGTAGCATTGTAGACAAGAAAGTTTAAACCTCGCCGATATTCATTATGCGTATCATTTTGTAAATCTCATCATCATATACAACAATATGCAAATCCCCCTAGATTTTTCGTTCCCTTTCTGCGTTACCGGACGGAGCTAATCACTCAAATGAAACATCAAACTTTAGAGCATTAAAAGGTATATTTGAGGATTCCTATAATTTTATATTTAACCTTTTTCCTTTCCTAGATAACATAATTTAAAAACTGCATGAAGAAATGACGCTACTGGACTCATTTATCTGAAAAGGCTTCTTTTTATTTTACATTTGAAAGCGCTGATGCGCTGCTGGTATGAACAATATTCGTAGGAAATTGTACATGAGTTACGTCAAGGGGACTAGAAACAAAAGATTAACAGAAAAAACAAAGGACACCAGAACCTAACCAGAAGATGGTACTCATGGTGTGGGGTAGCCTTTTCTATGTGTACGAAAAGCGTTGTCAGTTCACGAGGCATCATGAATCTTCAGCGCCATCACACGCTGGTTATTGTAATTACTTCAAATTCTTTTGCCTCAATAGGAAAGGGCCATGTGCTTTTAAATACAATAGCACAAATACTAACAACGTAGAATACAAAATACAATGTAAATATTGTAATGCTAATTACGTAGATCAAACAAAAAGAGGGTTAAAAACTAGAATCCAGGAACACAAAAGAAATTTAAAATCAGTGGAGCAAAGTGTAGTTACCCCACATTGCATTAATAATGATCACTTGATGGATTGAAAATATATTAATTTTGGACAAAGAAGTTAATTATTACAAACGTTGTATATCAGAAATGATATTTATAAGAAAATACACACGGGAGTTTGAATCTACGCACAGACACTGAAAAACTATGTGGTTTATAGAATACAATATTATAACATATTTGTTTTCCTGCTTTTTTGTAAACATATTTTGTGTTTATAATTCTGTTTATATCATGTTCATTTGTCATGTTCTTATGTTTACTGTCACCTGACGACGACGATCAGCTGAGCATCACTCGGAGCGGAAACTGCCGTCTCGAAGTAGTTACAATAACCAGCTATAAGATGGCGCTGAAGATTCATGATGCCGCGTGAGCTGAAGACGCTTTTCGTACATACCCCCACTCCATGAGTGCCATCTCCTTGGAAAAAACATAGGAATGAACTCCTCTTGATTGTGTATTATCTAACACTATTCATAACTTCTCTGATGTCCTTACATTGTTAAATGCTAAATATGAAACAGTGTGAAACTTCCCTATTGCTATCAGATTAGGGAAAGTAGTATCTCTCACATTATCTAGGTAAATGAATTAGACATGCTAATAGCGTCTTTCACCAACGTTCGTAATATTGACGCCCGTGGAGGTTGACAATAACCGTATTTTTTTAAATATTTTATGACCTGAGTGGGTAAGTAGATTCTCTCTTATATTTCATTAATTACCTCATTCTTTTCAAACAGATGTTACTGTAAGTGACCTTGAAAATAAGCATAAAAATAACTCTGAAATCAGGAAAAAGGAGAAGAAATAACAAAGCCGAAATAGCTAAAACATTCGAAATTTTTTTCTGTTATGGTAATACTACAGGAGACATACAATTTGGAGGAAAAATATTAGTTGATAACTGTGTTTGATGTTGTAATATTGTGGGTTTGAGAATCGTCCTTCTCTTCATTACTTCTTTTTTATTTAATGTTTTCTTGTAGTTTCTTCCATTTTCAGTCCGCTCCTCGACAATACACAAGCTTGCGTTGTAACACTTTGGGTGGCAGTATCTGGTATTTTGTGATCAAACCATGTCACTATCCCCTACGTTACCATCTTTTGTTAGTACTTCATAGTTAATTCTCGCAAAACTAGCAACGTCGAAAAGTTTGCTTCAGAGTCGTCTTATCCGATGGATAGGCGTGGTGAAAGGCGCTCTATCGATCGGTTAGTGAAACTTCGGATAGTTACCCGCTCAGAAAGTAACCGGCAGACATGTGGTGAAAGAAGGTCTAAATCAAATTAAACGATTCAATTTCCTGTGCGATTAAAGCGTACGGGTTTAGCTAGTTATCCAATATGTTATAAGTAAATGTTAGGATACGTGTTAAAGTCAGAGGCTGAAAATTATTAGAAATTATAAACAGAAATGATTGTGTGAAGATAGAACTCAAATATATGAATCAGCGTGGGAGCAAACAAACAAAAAATTCGAATGAAGTGGATTACAAATGCAAAGAGACATTTTCCCACATGACAGAGAAGTAAATAAATACTAGCTAAACGATTAAATCGCACGGCAAATTGAATGAAACAAACATTTTGTACGATAATATGAGTGTTTACTTCTATTTAGCAAGATTATTTTATTTATCTCGATAATATGACATATACTACTTTCCCCATCTGCCAGTTGTTAAGTTTTATTCACAGTCATTATTTTTAGTATTAACAAAGGAAATCGGACTTAAGTTATGAATGGTAAATGATAATGCACAATGGAGCATCATGTAACACGTACAATAACCTTCGAATATTGCTTATACCAGCATGGTCAGATCCCCCAGGGTACTTACATCTAGTAAGTGCGTGTTTGGCAAACTCGGGGTCCCGCGCTGAGTCTGGCATTACTTCCACTTACTTGTGCGAGGCTCCTTCCTTCCTCTTTCCTGGCCTTTCGTGGTCACCTCTTGTTCTTTTGGATCTCGACGCTATTAGGGCTAAGGTATCTTTCATTTTCCTCATTTTTTCCCCCACTCATTTTTTGTCCTCAATGTTTTTATTTTTGGTTTAGAGATATGTTTTGGTATGTTGTAATTCAGGAGGGTTTTTAATGGGTATGGTTGACTCATTCAGCGAGTCTCACACGCGGGGAGAGTCATGTTAGCTCTCCCTAGTGCGTAACTGCAATTTCCCTACCTGCACAAGTTTTTAGGGCTCCAATGACCTCGATGTCGACGAGCCGTAATGCCTCACAAAAAAAAGCTATCTTCAAGTAGCGAACTTTCGATCAACAGCGCTGCGATTTGCAAAAAGTGGAACTATTCGAATATTACAATTTGGGCACCAAACTCTCAATGTACGAGAATACAGAGATCGTACTCCTGCTCTAGTCACCAGGAAATTGAAATTATGTAACATCTTGTTCAAATAAATGAGTCAAGTAGCTCTTCCCTTCGTGTAATTTTTAAATATTATTTCGGAAGAGGAAAGGGGAACGATGAACCACATACACATCCTTTAATACTCTAATCACACAATACGTACTTCATTTGCGTGATTGGCTTCGTTCGATAACCCTGAAAAGGAACAAAAAATTCGGGTACATTTGCTTATTAATGTGTATGATGATAGATTTTAAAGACGTAGTTTGTTGCATCACGAGCGTTCACCTCCATAATCCTGTGAATATCACTCAAATAAATCGCGGAATGTGATAAACATTTGACATTTTCAAATGATTTATAGCCTTTTCTGCTGTACATACATTTACAGTGTTACTGATCTTTAAAACGAAACAAAGTAACTTTTCCTGTGCAACTTAAAATAAAAAAGTTAAATACGAAGATAGGACAATTAATGAATGTGAATGAAAAGTAATATCATGTGTCCGTGAAATTTGAAATACTTGACTGTGTCGAGAAAGCTAAGAATTCTTACCTTGAGGCGCCGAAAGACTTTACCCCAGTCCCAGTTAAGGTGATTATCTTCCTATTCGTTATATTCGAAATCATTTAAACATGATTGAAAATGATATCTCAAGATAAAAATTTGTAGAGATTGATAATTTATTATAATTTATTTTTTTATTATTACTCACAATGTTTTTAAACCTATGTACTCATTTTTTCGTAAATTATGTATTTTTGTATAACTATAAAACAACTTTTTATATATTATAAACAATTTGATTGTGATTTTCTTCTTACTCATATAATGTTAATCCCAATTAAAGAAGCTGTTGTAACAACCAAAAAGACGAGATAACAAATAAATACGAGATGCCACGGCAAGCAATGATATGTTCTAAAGTGGGCAATGTTAGCGAGACAAAACTACGATGCTATGGGAGAGAGGGGGGGGCAGTCTAGACACAAGTGGAAGAACATTGGCTGGAATCGAGTCGTTAAGAGAGGGGGATGCCCAGTCAGGGTTGCTGGGCTTCCTAGAAGCGATCGTCGCGAGATGTAACGCCACCCACCCAACACCTCACAACTGCCACCACCCTACAAACTCCCACTCTTTTAACAGACGTGTATTCAGACGTGAAAAAAAACTATTTTTATTATTTTTTAAAAAAACTTTTTTTATTATTTTGAGTGATTTTTATATTCACTTTTATTTTTGGAAGTAATAAAAAGAAAATAGAGTATATTGGTTAAATAATTTCTTTTAGGAATATTAAATCTGCCAGCGCATTTTGATCGTGATCTGAATTGGTGATAGACTCTTGCTTGCGGACAGTTTAGTTTATCGTCCCTAGTCATACGATGTTTGCAATTGCTTTTCTGACAAAATATTATTATTATTATTATTACTATCACTCCTTAATTTTTAATCTCAGCATATTCTTACTGGTAAAAGACGAGATTCGGGCTCACGTCAAGCATTCTCATCTACTCCTGGCTCAAAATTTTCTTACTGTGCGGGTAATAACTGCGTATTCATTGAGAATAAATAAAAATGGCTCTAATGACCTTACCGTTGACAAGCCCTAAAGCCCCACCAAAAAGAAATGAATAAATTCTCATGTAACCTTAAAATTTCAAGGTTTTCATGGAGAAACTTCGGAACTACATCCGTTGCAGAGAGAACGATTGGTACCCCGTCTAGCTCTCACATCTTTTTAATTTCATAAATCAAATCAGAATATTACTCCTCTTATCATTGATTGCTGCCTGAATATTGTATGTGTTAGGGATTGCTACATCAACTAGATAGGCTACTCTCATCTGTGTTGTTATTATTATTGTTATTGTTATTATCATACTGTTATATCCTCGGAAGGAGCGGAACGAGAAATACGACAGGGGATGAACTTAATAATGAAGGTTATTACAAAAATAACAAGTACACTATTTGCATACAATTACGTAATACGCAGGCCGCTAAGCTAAGTGACCACTCAGGTCGCATTGTCCGCGATGTCTCTGTCTCTCTCTCTCTCTCTCTGAGTTCATGGCACATGTCACGCGCTCTCTCACTCTGCCGCGGTCGCCGTCTTCCGTCGGCGTAGATGGCGCTGTCGGACCGGCGTGCCGTCTTCTGACGTCACGTCACGTGGCTCTCTATGAGCGGTTACCACACACTAATAAATACTACAATTAATGTTTGTGAGTGTGTATTCGCAGGTCAGAAGCGTTCATAATATTTATTGGGTTGCAGAACAAAGTAGAACATCGCTCACCATCAAACTTAAAATAATCATTAAATTCCTCTCCTTTCAAATTTCAAGATATCCAATATTTCTTCAAGTCCTCAAATTTTATTTACCTGGTTTTATTTCAGGAAGAATGTTTAATTACATTGTTCTTAGATCTTGATTATTTAAATTTTACTTGTCTTTAATAATATTTTGTTTCTAGCCATTAAACATTGATAATCCTATCACGTTGAATATATGTTGTTTGGAGATCTTTCCAGTTCAGGGGTTGCTGAACTTGTAGGTTTAACGGACCACAAAATTCATCATATTACAATCTGCTGACTACTAAGTAAGTTTTTAAACAAATAAGTACGTGTGTCAACTCATGTTCATATACATTTCAATATGCCACGCGCTCTCTCACTCACTATGAGCGGTTACCAAACACTAATAAATACTACAATTAATGTTTGTGAGTGTAAAAAAAATACGAAATGTACATATTTCCCATGAGGAAACTAAAATTCATTTTTATTATTAAAATTGTAAATAATTAGTATTGAACTTATTTATTCAATTGATGCAACAAATATTAAAAAGATTTTATGTGAACTTAGTCCAAAATCTTGATCAACACATAATTGTCCACCAATTATATCAGAGAAATGGTTTTTTTTTTAAATATATTTACCATTCGTTTCCTGCTTCTTCAATACTATTTTTAGAAAATTAAGAATCTAATATTTATACCCTATCAAAGTAGTTGATTTAACGTAATATAAAATTTGCAATTAATATTCAGATACGAACTACCAAAATGGTTCATTGACAACAGGTAGCTTTTTAAACATTCAGTTACACGTTACAGCGCAATTGCCATCCATAATCAAATTAGCATACATTCATAATCACACACTTTTCATACATCATCTATGAGAGAAGCATAATTAAAGACGGAGAAACAGACTACCAATAGTCCGNCCCCCCCAGGGGACTAACATGTAGTAAGTACGTGTTTGGCAAACACGGGGCCCCGAGCTGAGTCTGGCATTACTTCCACTAACTTGTGCTAAGCTCCTTCCTTTCTCTTTCCTGACCTTCCTTGGTCACCTCTTGTTCTTTTCGATCGCGACACTATTAGGTTGCGAGGGCTAGGGTATCTTTCATTTTCCTCTTTCTTCTTCTTCTTTGATATATGTAATGTTTTGAGATATGTTTTGATGTATTGTGATTCAGGAGGATTTTTGGTGGGTGTGGTTGAGTCGTTCGGCGGGTCCCACACACGGGGAGAGTCATGTTGTCTCTCCCTGGTGCGTGGCTGCATTTTACCTACCTGTACAAGATTTTAGTGCTCTAATGATCTCGATGTCGACGAGCCGTAAAGCCCCACAAAAAAAAACGACGCTAGGTTCCAATCCTTATAAACATCTCTCCCGCCTGCAATGTACGCAACCCACCTTGCGATGCTGTCACATGGGTGGCGTGTATTTCAGGCTGAAATCACAGCTTTTCTTGGAGTGCTGTACGTATAATGCAAATATCTATCAATTCCAATTATAATATTTCAAAAGAAAGAATACATGTAACCAGTCTAATACAGAAGTACTCCTATGTGATACTTAGTATATCCTACAGTGTATTAATCATTTTCCTGTTACTATGTGCTTCGCTACTTGAAAACAACGCTCTTCCAAGACGATATTTATTGAAACCACTCAGTCTCCGACACATTGACAGCCTACCTCTACCAACATACAGCAAGTTAAACTCACAACTTCCGAGTACCTACTCGGGGAGGAGAGTCTGCAACGTCAACAGTCAGGTGAAAATTGCGAAGGACCGGAACTCGAACCCGGGACATCCTGCTCTGTCCGCAAGTGTGCTATCCACTGCACCATTAGCCTCGATTGCCAAATCCGTATGCAACTTCCACCTGGCCTGATTCGGTTAACCTGGGTCACATCCTCCTTCAGAGGATAAGTAACCACAGGCAGTTCCAATGCTGGTAGCTCTTAAGCCCGGTTTTCGCGTACCTAAGCGTCGGAGGCATGTTTAAACTCACAACTACCGAGTACCTACTCGTGGAAGTCACACTAAACTCACAACCACAAGTAGGTAACCGGATCAGACCAGGTGGAAGTTGCGTACGGACTTGGGATTCGAGGCTAATGGTGCAGTGGATAGCACACCTGTAGCCGCAGCAGAAAGTCCCGGGATCGAGTCCCGGTTCTTCGCAATTTGCAACCGGCTGTTGACGTTGCATACAGCAAGTTAGTGCGTTTGAGCTCTTCATTTCGAACAATTCAAGGTATTTAGATCTTTAGAGGACAGAACGAAACTACAACAACTTAAGACTTCACGCGACTCTTGTTCAAAATTGTGATATTATCTTTCGTTGTAAAAGGCCCATAATTTGTCATTTTGATCACTAATTGAATGGATACGCCTTTGGAAAAATAGATCTGCTGCATATGTCACACTACAAAAATTGTTTACTTTTTTTCACAACTAAAGGATTCCATTGACATTAATGGAAGTAAAAACAAAGTTTACATTGACCACGTTTATGAAATAAAAGTGATATCATAAGAAGAATTAAAATAATATATTGTATAAAGATGTGAGAGTTTATAATATTGTAAAAAAGATTATAAAATTCAAACATATTAATCTTTTTTAATGTAGGAAGCTATCCCCCAAATTTTGAAATTATAATTACCACGTATACAAACTCAACCTGCAATCTAATAAACTTATAAACTGAGATGCAATTGACTTATTAAATTAATATCACATTCTGATGTAATCCCCATCAATAGCAATATCAAATACCATAAGACAAAAAGTTGATTAATACAACTTCCCTCCGTCTAACTCATTCCAACAGTAACAGTAGTGGTATGCGAACTGAAGGTAGTATGAGTAACCTCATGACTGCTTTTGGACGTCATAATATTTAATGAAAGAATAAACTATTAGCTATCAGTTCGTCTATTAAAATTTGGGTCTTATGAGAAAAATAATTGAATAAATCCATCTTGAAGTTGAACGGGTTATTATGGGTAAAGACTATGGTGGGACAGTTTTAAATAAATTATAATTCCTATATAATCGACGTAAAAAAAACTATCGCTCGTGTCACAAATTCAATGTAGAACAGGAGAGTATTTTTTTGGTGGGGCTTTACGGCTCATGTCGACATCAAAGGTCATTTGAGCCAGAAAAACTTGTACAGGTAGGGAAAATGCAGTTACGCACTAGGGAGAGCCAACATGACTCTCCCCGTGTGTGGGACTCGCCGAATGACAACCCTACTCACTAAAAAACCTCCTGATTTGCAATACATCACAACATACATCAAAACATTAAATGGAGGGGGAGAAATGAGGGGGGCACATAACATGAGGGGGGACAAAGAATAAGGGGGGACAAAAATGAGAGGAATGAGGAAAATGAAAGATACCCTAGCCTTAATAGAGTCGGGATCGAGAAGTACAAGAGGAGACCAAGGAAGATCAGGAAAGAGAAAGGAAGGAGCCTTCCACAAGTAAGTGGAAGTAATGCCAGACTCAGCTAGGAGCCCCGTGTTCGCCAAACACGTACTTACTAGATGTAAATCCTCTGAGGGTAGGAGAGTATGAAATGTGACTTGCCTTCCCGGAGTATTGAGAAAGTTATTCAAGGAAATCTATCGAAAAACTAGAGAACTCTAGTCAAAATAGAGACCATTTTTCAATTTCAATTTAGCCGTATAATGAGTGATTCGTAATTTTTAATACAACTGTTTTTAAATGACTATTACAATGACTATTTAAATATAAACAGAATATGTAACATTATTGAAAATTTTATTAATGGTTATGTGCTTGACTAGCGTATATCACGCTCGTACAACCTCAATTGTTGGCGGAATCGACTATATAATCGGAAAACAAAGTTTTCTTTTCTTTTATAGAAACCAATTTACTGGGACAATTAAGTGGACTCGCCTGAACATCCAGCCCACCTGAAACGTAAGATTTAACCGATATCCGTAGAATCCTAATGACCTCCCCTAAAATCTGGACCTATAGACTTTTGATTGAGCAATCCCCGCTACTATCCCGAATGTCCCGTAAATATTTCACGACTTTGAAGGGCGCGCGTGCCGATGGCCCTGGGCTCGAAACTCGGCAGCAATCAGACGAAACGGCCTCCACCTTGGCAAAACTTAAGCCAATCTCAGAGAATTCCCTTTGGATGGCGCGGAGTAAATGTTACGATGAACATAACAAAACGTTGATGCAAGTTGATGCACGCCATTGAACTTGGAACCAGCTTCTGCGACGTATTCACTCCACGACTTAATTGTATTATTCATGAATTAATTGATCATAATGGATTTGGAAGGAACGAGAAATGGCAATTCTTGTAGTGATGGCTGAAGAAGCACTCACCTCTTAGTGTCTTTCAAATGCATTCCAATAACGTTTTCTATTCTATGTGATAATAAATCTCTCCATTTGTGGTTTAGAAGGTGGTTTCTGGGGACCATAACAAAACAATGTAAGTCAGAAATAATATGTCTAATACCGACAGCGGTGGTCTAGTGTTAGCGTCCTCGCTTTCCTAATTCCGCTGAGCTGTAGAGCGTGGGTTCAATGCCCTGCTCGGCAGTACTAGGTGAGGTTTCCAGCTGGGGTTTTCCTCACCACCTCCAAACAAATGTCGGTTCGGTACCATTAATCCTCTGGCAACCCAACATCTCTCCTTCCCAATTACCGTATCCAAATCACGGTTAGATGGAAGAGAGGGCCAGATGACCCCAACCTGAGCATAAGACATCGAATTAATAATTAAATAAATTCACTTGTCAAGAGTAGCATCAAATCTAAGAAAGAAAGTATTCAATGGACATTCAAATAAAACCAAAATAAAGTAAGTATTTTTCAAATTTGGGTGTCTGAAGTATCCTAACGAAGATATTATTCTTTGGTTGCAAATTTCTCTAAACAGTAAGTACATGAGGTGGAAGTAATAACTGCATTTTCACAATCCAGTGAAAATTAAGCCACCCAGAAACAAATTAAGCAATGTTCAATAATTCTTAATACGCCTATATTGTTTAAAACACACTACAACAAACGAAGTTTAAGAATAATTACTCTACTCAACTCCTTGGTTTTTAATTTTACGTCATTAATAGAAAGATTGTGATAAGCAAAGACTGCTGGCGATTACGATTCAACTTGCAAAGGCTGAACAATTGGCTACTAATAATTGGCGTCCTTTCGAACAACGTTTAACAAAAAGCCGTCAAAACATTTTAATAGAACAAAATTATTTCAAAAAGTGTTGATGACGCAATGTGATAATGTGTTTTTTAAAGAATGGCATATAACAAAGATAATCATTCTCACAAATCAAAACATACAAACATAATTTAAAAAATAGTTTGTGCCCTAAACATTTTCGAATCTTGATGGATTCAATAATAACGAATGGATCTACTATTCAGTGGGATCTCAACGGATATTATGCGGAAGAGACAGAACGGTACACTTAAGAGAAGAAATCATTAAATTACAATCAATGGGAGTAAAGAATCCTGACAATTTATGTTTTAAAAGCCACCAACTAGCAGTGATTTTATATTAGATGTAATGATCTTGAAATCCAATATAACTCAAGTCCAAAACGTGAGAATATATTTATTACATAGACGCATAATCGAAAATTATCCTTCTAGAACAGAAAATTTTACTTCTTTGCCAACACCTTCAGGGGGAAATTTCCTCTTAACAATACCTAAATGACACAAAAGTGCAATTTTAAAGAGCTTAACCTCTTTAATTCAACGCCCTTAGAACCCGAGACGTGATAGACCAGGGATTTTTTCGGATTGCAATGTAGTAGCCAAATATAATAAAGGAAGAGTTGTGAACCAATAATTCTGCATTTGTAATGATTGTCTATAATAAAGTCACACAGTGAAATGAAGGAGTTGTTTACAGAGAAGATAAAAGGACAATCGAAATTTCTTCATTGTGAAAACTGATTTTTGTAAAGCTCACAAAACATGAAAAGTTTTTTTAAAAAGTCATTAGAAGAAGGAAATCTTTTACCGCGTCTAAAATTCAATTGGAATTAAAAAGGGCTTTATTTTTGAATTCCACTGCCGGCCATCCCGACCTGCCATTCAACATGTGTCTAAAATGAACGAATATTTTTATTACATATCTATATAATCACTAATTATCATTATAATAAAGGAAAAGATTTCCAATATCTTCGATGGAAAAGATTTTATTTCAATTATGTTAATAATACAAAAGTGTTTTAATGCGCTTGATAAATGAATTAAGAATGTCGATATTATTGATTCCTGGAGAGCTTACAAAACATGAAAAGTTCAAAATAAACCCGGAATAGAAAGAGACAATCTTCTATCGCGTCAAAAGTTCAGTTGGAACCCAAAAGGGCACGTTTTCGTGCTCCACTGCCCGCCAACCCCCCACCTCCACCTCCTCGCCCGCCTTTTCTAGTGGCGGCGGGCGCCCCGGCAGTGGTCGCCCTGTGGGTGGGAGGCACGGGACGAAGCGGGCCGCCGCGCCGCCCGCTGGTGCCGCGATGGCGGATAAGCTCGCCTCTAGATCGATCCGGCGCTTCTGCCAGAGCCGCGCGGCCGAGAGTAATCTTAGGGCGCTCCCCTTCCCCCACCTCTCGCGGCGACTTGGAGCCGAAAAGCGGACGGACGGACGGACGGTTCGCGTCTGTGGACTCCACCGCTGCTATATGCCAACTCTTATGCCAACTCTTTGCTGCTCCGACCGACTCATTGTGAGAGGTCGCAATTCAATGCTCGTCGTTAACTGTTTACGAGATATCTACGTAAATAATGTTTTTTTTAATTCATCATGTTTTGATCCATGGCATTTATAATTTTAAATTTCTTGAATTAGATGAAATTTCACCGCAATACATTTTATGTATATCATTTTTTTGTCTCGTAAATATTTCCTCTTTGGCGCGTACCGTTTTAGGATGTACTCACTAACACGGAGAGGTGGGTGTAGTCCAGCATTGAGTTGTTTCTTGTCTATACTACAAGTCGTCTTTAAGTTCATTTCGCACCGTGCATATTCATCCTGCAGACTCGTTTATTCTATATTATGTCTATGTCGCTATCGCAGCCTAATCAATTTGTGTCTCACTCCTATGGGTTTCAGTCCAATTATCATGTCTATCATTATTGAGTTATAAAATTTAACGACATTTAATAAACGAATTACTATTCCTAGTACACAACGATTCAGCCAGGATATTGGATGTTGATATACACAACTAAGTATCTTTGTAACATTGTATAATATACAACCACAGTGATAAACAGAAACAATATATGAAATTATCATAATATCGATTATTAAATACCCAACCATTTCTCCATATACTCATTAAACGATCACTTCCCCATTGTGGGTTTAACGTGCATCATTTCGCTCATGCAGCATTTATAATAATTAATTTCCCTGTCTAATATAAAAATTTTCCAAAGTATTGTGTACAGTGATTGCAAAGCTTGTTTCATATTACAGACAGAAAACGGACTGAACACAAGAATTCGAGAACACCAAAGGAAATTCAATGCAGCAGAACGCAATTGTTATAACAAATCATTGCTCAGACTAGGACCATTTGATGGATGTCCGAAATGATACATATAAAAACGACGATGAGGAATTTCTCATATTATAATTTAAAATATTAAGAAAATTTTGTTGGTGGTTTCGGTTTCTTCTAATTTATTTCTTGATACAAATACAATCATGACATGTTAGTAGTGAAAATATTTTTTGGGTTCCTATTATTCATTTGTGGATAATCTTGTTATAACATTATAATTGGATAACGCGTTATCAAATTATATTCTTATCGCATATTACTCATAAAAGTATATCATATTTTCTTAGATATAAGACAAATTTAAACACATTTCTTCACTCTTAAACTGTGCGTATAAAGTCTTCGCCCGAGTTCAGCTAGTAAGAAGTGAAATTACTATCCTGACCCTCCCCAGGAATCGAATCCGAACATTCTGCAAGTGATTTCGCTCCCTTATCACTCATGACTCGAGATCAGCTCTAGTTGCTTTCAATCCAGTCTCTCCTAGAGACTGGTAGAGAACGAGAGAAAAAGATGAACGAAAGAAGAAAAGAAGGTTGCGGACAAACAGGAAGCGTGAACATTCGCGGTCGAGATTTATCGTGCGTTTGTAACTCAATTTCCTCTAAGGACAGTGGTGCGCTCAAATTTGATTGCGAGAACTTAAATTGGATTGTAAATGAGCTGCGGGTCTCACCTGCAACGACCCTTCGGTCTTCTTGCTAATCTGCAAGTGCCATCAGATGTTCCAGAGAATCGATGAGACTATAGCTAGAGTATTAGACTCCTTTTCCTTCTTGTCCTCCTCCTCCACATTCTCATACTCAATTGCTTCTGTAACTTCTTTTTTGACAATAAATTTATTATTATCATTGTCTCCTGTTAGTTTTCATAACTTGTAGTTGGATTCAGGTGGGGCGTAGGGTAAACCTCAAGCAATATCACAATCTAAAACATTTCTCACTATTCTACAGGTGTTGAGGGTGGCTTCTTTTTTTTAAGTTATAGATATGTTTTGTGGGAAGCTGAAGCCGACTATATAAACACACACTATATTCCATAAGCGAAGAATTTCTGTTTTCAAATCATCATATTTTTGAATTCTCTCGTTATAAGTAGTATTGTAACTGCAATATCTATAATGTGTGTGATTTTCTTGAGTTTGTCTATTACAATAATATCTGATTTGTTGTGATAGATTGTCTTGTCGGTGAGGATTGATCTATCAAAATAAATGTTGTATCTGAAATGGGTTTTGGGAAGTACTTACAGTTCGGAGCCGTGTCTTTTCTTCTCGCAGTCTATTCTTCTCGCAGAGTTTCTGATGGATAATATTAGTAACATATTATTACACACAGTACCAAAAAGGGAAGTCAAATTGAAAAATTTTAGTATGAAAGTTAACATTTTGAAAGGATACTTTTGTGAGAAAAACAAAAAATCAGATTTCTAAACCTATTAATTAATATTTTCCTAAATAGATTTTGATTCACTCTGTTGTATTGACCAAGACCTAAACTATACTAAATTACAAATCCATCCATTTCTTAAGCAAACAACACCGTTTGCTATAGATTAAGTTTGGAAGATATAAATCAAAAAAGTAATTGGTAACACACCGTATTGTTATGAAATTCCAGTCAAATCAGGGACATTCAATTTACAATGAGAGACAAATATCGTCTTTTTTCTGTTTTGAGAAGCAGACAGAAATGCAACTCAGAGGTAGCATCATAGCGAAGTCAGACATTTCGTTACATCAAAACGATGTTATTTATTTCATTAGATTCTATAATGGACGTTAATTGTAGTAGGATGTTATTTGTTCTTAAAATTATGTAAATGAAACAAACATATCAATAAATTATATAAAATGTAAATTAAATAGAGCGGCAACAAATTATTGGTTTGCTTGTTACTTCACATGCTTATTGTTTTCTAATAAAACCAAACACTCACATCAACTTTATTGAGCTTCATACTTACCCTCCACCCAACAAAAAATTGAATGACGCCGCGGTTGGAAATACACGTTAAAAAAGATTAAAATGTGCGTCTGTGTGTCTATCCATTCGTCTGTGCACATAGAATGAAACAAAAAGATATGCTAATTATCTTTATATTCCATTACTAAAAATCCATGTCATCTCACATAATCTTTAATTTTTACTATTTTTTTTTAATTACTTGTCCAATTTGCAGTAATTTTTTTTTCCTTGTAGATTCTGCAGATCGAAATTCATGGTCCTTCGTCGACCTCTAAACCCACATTTCAAACTACAGCGATCTTTAAAGAGAAACAAGTAGCAAGACTTCATGGAGCTTTCTCGTCCTGGTTTTAATTTTGACGCAATGTTCAATGTAATTTCAATCAAAAAAAGGTGAGTGCTATGCAGTTCGTGATGGTAATGAAGAAATTAGAGAGGTCGTTGGATCAGAAGTTGGGTTTTACGAGTGACAACAGTCGAATATGTTGCCGTTCAGACAGGTTATATTAAATTTTGATTTTTCAACAAGATATTATTATAAAGTACGAAATTTTTTCTTTTATCTGCGTGATTATTGAGTTCTTTTAAGAATTTTGGCGTATATAGAAGTAAACAAATTTACTAGTGAGTCTCTGTTGTCACCGAATTGGGTTCTTAACACTCATGTCGACTATAGTCTTATTCCATATTCTACACTATCGACTCCTGATGCGAAAGTTATGGGAATGTATAGTACGTGTAGTAGCAGATCGACAATTTTTTATTTAAAACATATCAGGGAAACGAATAATAAAAACCAAATTTGGGTTCAATTCTGTATTTAACAGAAAAAGTGGTACATTAATCAGATTTTGTGCTTAAGATATCGAGTACTAGAGAACTTACCCGATGGAGTGTGTATTAATCATAGAAGAATGCACTAAATAAAGCGATATTTTTATCATCTCTCATGTCTAAGCCCACTTTAATGGAATCGAAACCTATCATACGCAATTCACCTTTCTAGAGAATACGCGCCAAACGCACCAGCTTGATCGCCGCTCTTTTAGACAGAACAATGGACGCAATTTATAAGGCTTTATTTTAGTTTTCAACGCAACAGTACTAATGAGGTAATTGTTTCGCCGTCTATTATCTACTGATGTACCTAAACGCGATATCATTTCACAATTCTTTCCAGCAATTTTTTTTCCCTTGTGCTTCATATCTATTCATTCTACTTGAAAATTTTAAAATATTCGTGATGTTGTTAATCGTTCAAATTCAACAATTAAGAAACAAAGAAAAATACATAGTTCCCATTAAAAAACGCTAAAAAATCTAGATCTCAGCTACAGAAGAAAACTATAAATAATTTGAATACGTGCTTTAATATCATGTCACGATTTATCTCACTAAAATCCACTTTCGTCCATTTAGGAGATATTTGAGGTGGACTATTTTTCGAACCTTCGAAATTGNTACTAAATCTATCGTTATATGTGGTGATTTCAATATCGATTTCCTGAGTACATCCGACTCTGCACATTCACCAGTTAATCGATTCAAGAATCTTATCGACTCCTTCAACCTTATTACTACGATGAACGACCCTACTCGCCTCTCCGGCTCATCTCAAACATTGCTAGATCAAATTATAGTCAACAATGGAATCTCGTATCTCTCTGAAGTGTTTATCGCCGGATACAGTGATCACCTTGCTCAAGTATTGACTATTAATAATAAACTAAAACCACTTAAAATCCTTTACAAATTTACAAGAGAGTTTAATGACATAAATAAATCCATATTTATAAATTATTTGCGTGAAGAAACATGGAAAGATGTTTACAATTGCCAAAACACCGACGACAAATTCAATGTATTTATCTCAATATTCCTAAAACATTACAACTCTAGTTTTCCCATAAAACGCAAGTTAATTAACACAAAGAAATACAATAAGTGGATCACCCAAGGGACAAGGATTTCTTCAAAAAACAAACGCCGCTTATATTATCTTTCAAAACGCTATAACCACCCGAATTCCATAATTATTTTCGTAAATATAAGACTATTCTTCGAAAAGTAGTCTATGCAGCTAAAGTAATGGAAAACGACAGGCATATACTAAAATCGAACAACCGGATGAAAGCCATGTGGAATATTGTTAAAAATTACACGTCAACTTCTGAAAATCGCGAAGAAAATGTTTCTTTACTAAACGATGGCAAAATCGTATCAAATCCTCAGGACATCGCAAGTTTGTTTAATTCTTACTTCTCAGAAGTTGGTAAAATAACGAACTCAATATATCCAAATCAATGTCCTCCAATTATATCCACCCACATACCCAATTCTATGTTCACTTCCGAAACTAACGCCAGTGAAGTCATGGGAATCATCAGCTCCTTAAAAAACAAATTTTCACGAGGCATAGATGATATACCTGAGTTTATTGTTAAATCTTCGTCCCACGCTATATTAAATCCACTCGTAAATATTTTTAATAGTTCTTTATCGGAAGGGGTGTTTCCCAATATATTTAAGAGAGCTAAAGTGAAACCTTTACACAAGAAAGGAAACAAACTTAATATTGGAAATTACCGACCAATATCTCTACTACCCACTTTCTCAAAAATCCTAGAAAAATTGTTCTATAAGCGTCTTCTAGATTTTTTATCAAAATATAACATTCTCTCTGACGATCAACACGGTTTTAGGAAATCCTTTTCCACTACAAGCGCCATATTTTCCTTCTTAAACGATGTTACCACATCTCTAGACAGTGGAGAAAATCCTCAGGGTGTTTTTCTTGACTTATCCAAAGCATTCGATGTCATCGATCACGGAATTCTCCTTACCAAATTGCATTCTTTAGGCATTCGTGGACTTCCACATCAATGGCTAACTTCTTATTTAAAAGATAGATATCAACAAGTAGAAATATCCTCTACTAAAAATAAAATACTTGAGAGTTGTCTTTCAGAAACAAAGCCACTTACTTGCGGAGTACCCCAAGGATCAATTCTCGGCCCTATACTCTTTTTTATTTTATTTGAACGACATATCATCATCCACATCAGATTGCAAAATGGTTCTTTTTGCTTATGACACTAATTTAGTATGTAAACACGCCAATGCTCAAAATAGTTTGTCTAACCTTTCGACTTGGTTCCATGCAAATCGTCTCATTGTAAACACTGACAAAACAGTGTCTATGTCATTTCACAATAGTATCACAAAATCTTTACCCCAGGTTTCTCTTTCTTTAAACGGAACACAATTAAAAACTGTTACAAATACAAAATTCTTAGGTCTCCATATTCAAGACAACCTCAAATGGAATTGTCACATTGACAATCTTAATTCCCAATTAAGCAAATTGTGTTACGCATTCCGAATCTTAGTTAACGCAGTTAGTCCACGTATTTCCCGTTGCGTATATTTTGCAAACGTTTACTCCCATTTACGTTACGGCATTACCTTCTGGGGTAATTCCGGTCAGAGTATTCAAACTTTCAGAATTCAGAAGAGGATAGTTCGGATAATTTGTAAATCTCACCCCCGAAACTCTTGTAAACCTTTATTCAAGGAATTAAATATCTTAACACTTCCCTGCATTTATATTTATGAAACGGTCGTGTTTGTTAAGACCGAATTACTGAAGTGCCACCCTTGCTTTATACGAAACAGTCTCGTTCACGAACACTATACACGCAATAGTAGTAATATTCATCGCCCTAGAGTGTCAACCACTCTTTGCCAAAAGGGACCATACCATTCGGGAATCGTTCTATATAATTCCCTGCCCAAGAATATAAAAGATATTATGAAATTGAATATCTTCAAATCCGCGGTTAAAAACTACCTCCTGCACCAGTGCTTCTACACTGTAAAAGAATTTATTGATTTTAACAAAAGTTAAATTCGTCTTGTGCTTTATCACGCCATTGCTGTAGTACTTTTTAAACAACTTATAACAATTTCAAAAACTATTTTCTTGCATGATTGTGTTGTCTTATGGCTCATATTAATTTAGTTTTATGTGTACTCAACATTGGCACGTTTGTGTACATAAATTCTGTAGCCCCATCCTGGCCCGGGTTTTTCTCCGGTTTTCCTTCGGGTAGAGGCGGATTTATCATACAGGTTCTCTAGGCTTTGTCTAGGGGCGGGTCTATTGTAACAATAAATCGTGAATTTAGTGTTATTTCAATTTTTAAGCACTATACTCAGAATAATCTATAGTTCGATAATAACTTACATGTAATTTTTTGCTTAAAATTACAAACATATTGACATTCTATTAGTATTATAACTCGCAGCTAACTTTTTATCTTATCTAGGAATTTTTGCTGAATTTTTTGAATCCGCCTCTGCCTTAGGGCCCTTGATCGGAATTGATGGGATGGTCCCTTGCTTGCTTCCGGAGAGTAAATTAGTTTATTGTCCTCCACGTGGTCATACGCAGTCTGTACTGTTTTTTGACAATAAATTTATTATTATTAGACATTCACTCTATTGTATCACTGTTCTAGAAAATGGAAAGTTATTCAATGGTTCGAAAAATTTCACCTTTATGCCCAACTTTGTTAGTGTAAAGTATGTTTTACATCCGTATTCGACATTCCATTTAAGGGAGTATGTGCGTGCCAGTCGCTAGTCAAGCACACAGGCATTTATAAAATCTTTGATAACGTTGTATATTGTTGTTATATGAATAATAGATATCCTTACAGTAATTCATAGATATGGTGCATTAAAAACTTTTATCATCAATACAGTGTTTTATTGAAACAAAGTATTTGAAGAATTGTCTCCAGTTTTACACGAGTTGTGTAGTTTTGCTGCATTTAATTCGTGACACGTGTGACATCAATTACATTAGAAATCGCAAAGTAATTTATTTAAAAACTTTCCAATAAGAGACTTTTTACTTAAGAGGCCTTACATCGTCAAGATAGTGTTATTTTAATATTAGTCCTGCAACGTCCAAATTTTATTGTACGAATTGATGTATTATGGTTTATCCTTTCATTTCAAAAAATTCATTAGGTTAAAAAACGTTGTTGGGTCGTTCTTACTGCCTTAAATTCCTTACAAGAACTATAGTGACAAACTTTATTGTTTGTAAGTGTAAGGTATGTTTGAGGATTGTAAAAAAAACGCTACATGAAACGTACCTTCAAAACTTAGCGTTACGAAACACGGAGACCATCACCCCCCTTTCCCGCTATAACACAGTGTAACGATACCATAAAGCCTCCTCCCTCCTGGGTGTATTACGTAATTTACGGACTGCAAATTATTTTGGTGAAAACATCATTTGACCACTTAGGAGGTGAAACTCCATACGGAAACACTCCATATATTTCATTACATAAAGTTTTTCAATGACTCAAAAAAAATTATCTACGAGTAAATACCTAACTCGTACTATTTAGTGAGTATAAAGTACAATGCGCTATCTATTTCTATTCGACATTTTTAATTTGTTTTTGCTGTGGCTTTATCAGTCTTGAGCGAGAGTTTTGAATCGTTCGATAACGATATTAATTGGATTAGTAAAGGAAACGAATTTGATACATAAATACAAGTTACGCAGGAAAACATTGAACTACAAGGAAACAAATGAATATCGTTGTGGAATAAATATGTCAATTGTTAAAAAGAGAACGATGACAGTTGGTCTGTTTCCACTTGAAGGAGGATAAAATATCATCTAGATAACCTTCTGAGTATTCGAATAAATAAATAACTACCTCTTTAGCAGACGGTAGGTTATAGAACTCTAGTGGAAAAACATCATCACAGAATAAAATACAAAGAACAATACAAACACTTTTAAAACGTTTAATATTCACGATGTTTCGGTACCAGTATCAATAATTTTATAAATGATTATGTGTTGGACTAGCGACTGGCACACTCGTACTCCCTTAAATGGAATGTCGGATACGGGTACGGATGCATCAATGGGCACCGAAACGACGTGAATTTGAAAAGTTTTTAAAGCCTTTGCATTTTATCAGTGATAATGTTTTCCATTAGAGTTCTATAATATACTGTCTGTTAAAAAGGTCGTCTTTTATTTATTCATATATCACCATACAGACGAAGATGGACTGTTCATTTCTGAGTATTCCTTTTTGATGTGGAGTTTCCTTGCCAAGTTCAAAATGTAAAGCCGTTGTAATAGAGGATAATTTGTTATAGAATTTTTGTGCGGATAGGGGTATTCGACATTCATTTAAGGAATTATGTGTGTCAGAGCTACCAGGTTTAAGTACCCTAAAAAATGTTTTAAATGATAGTTTGAACCATTCTCTATCCAGTGGCGATGAATTTTCATGCCCTTACAGCGCAAAATTTTGAATTATTTGACTTGAAATTACTAAGGGGTTTATATGGATAAACTTTCGCGAACTCGTGTGTTTTTGATATTCTGGCAAAAGTACCGGCTTAACTTAGAGAAAAAAAACCTACTAAAACATAGCAAATGGAAATAGCAACGCAATGATGTTAAGATTTTCATACCTTACGGGGCATTTTTAAGAATATCTGTTGAAAATACTGTTCAGCCGTATCACGTGACTGAAGACAATGCGGTCCTTGTCAAAGGAGTCAAACGACAGTCTAAATTAATTATCAAGTTTTAAAATGACAAAATAATTGTTCTCATCCAATATTTAAAAAATCTGTAGAATGAATTCTTAATTAATAAGAACTACTTTGGTGAATATTTCCAAGATTCGTGAATAGTAGGCAACTTGACTTCAGTCAACGCGCACATAATACCTTAAATACACGGGAGTATCTCCTCTGTCTCATTCATTGTAAAATTCAACACGAGCAGCAGACGGTGATGTCGTGATGATGCACAGTGTCTCCATAGCACTCGCGTCATTCCGTCGTCCCTCCGCAAACGAGGCAATTCGTGACCGAGCGAGTGTCCTGGAACCCATTAACGCTTCACTCGCCTGCCTCGTCGTTACAGCGCTGGCAGCAATTTCTTCCAGCGTTAGTGCCACCGCTCACTGTAGCATTTGCTCTACGCTGCTCAGAAAATGAATGGAAAAACGGAAAATTGGAATTAAATGATCTCGTATCATCTTCTCTTTACGAACGAGTTATGTGCCCGGCGTTCCCCAATTATTTTATTTTAAAAACCCCGATTCAGAACTTAGATAGTTCTACCTACAGAAAATTAAATATTTTAGACATATTAAAGAGGATGCAATAACATATGCTGATATCGATTTTAGCTCTTCAGTCGTCATACCGGACGTATAAACTTAAATATTTTGTCTCTAGTAGGAAAAGACTTTTTTAAATCTAGTTTTGTAAATATTTTAAATATGGTTTGAGAAACACTATAAAATGAGAACCTTAGGTTTAGATATGAGTTCTAAACCCAGAGGAAGGAAAGAATGTCTCCACTCCTTTGGATATGATATCCCAACCTTCTAGTTCGGATACTGTAAGGTTGGGTTGAGATGTCTCGACCAAAGATTTTGAGACATCCTTTCCTTCATCTGGATCTGAATCTCACATCCAAACCTGTTCTCTGAATGCATGATTTAATTTTGACTGAAGTCGAAAACCTATATTAATATTCATAATATTTTTACAGAGACCACCGAACATTCTGAAGAAGTATTTAAATTTTTGCGCCCAGTTTTTGTTCTGTCCGTCATTACCAACACCACGGGCATACATGTTAATGACTGGACATACTGCATCCAAACGGAGTCAAGTGACTGTGTAGTTCGTGTTCCTCTCTTCATATATGACATTTTTGTAACAAATTAGATTTTAGCTGGCAGTTACTACTATTCATAAAACTAATATAAAAGTAATTTAAATCGAAACAAAGAAGTTAATTAGACTTTTGAATAATTTAACTAACATTAACCGATAGAACTATCTTAAATTCTTCGTACGCTTAGCTCAGTGATTTAAACAGATCTTATTGTGTTTTCCTCCGAAGATTGGTTAACGCATAAACTACAATCAAATTATTTGTTATTTCGCCTGATATTACGTCACTTCTCCGTTCGTTGCTGTTGAACGCCTACATTGATACGATTTTGAAATGATTTCAATTCCTCATGATCAGAATATTAATGAATTAAGTAGTAGATACCAAAGAAAAATATTAGTAGAAATACAAGTTTTTGTCAAATTAAAAGAAAAAATATTTTATAAAAATTTAATTGATTTGTTCACTTAAAATCAAAATGCCATATTGAATGTCGAAAAAGGTTTGAAAGGTGCAGGTCTGTACCTTGTTCAGCCTCTAAATATCACGACCTTATAAATGACTGCATATAAGGCTCCTGTATCGCATGCACAACCGCACTGAACCACCTCCCCGTTCCGATAATGACAGTGACATACTGCAGCTCATTAGTCACACGTATTATCTGCTAGCGACGCGTACGACAAATCTAACTTTTATTGCTTTCAATAAAATATACGTCGGACTGTTCCCGTACCCGTATTCTGGGATTATTGGAGGAACAAATGGCGAGTTAACAAGCACGTCAGTGAGCGAGGTGTCAGACGACCATCCAATAAAACACTCAAAGGTGAATTTAGGGGCATCAAATCCTCTCTCAGGACCAGAATTGCAGTTCGTACAGGAGGTGGGGGGGCAGATTTTTTCGAGTTCCCAAGAAATTAGTCCCTCAGGAAAGTATCCAATGATGATAGGTGAACAAACTTTTTAAATACTAAACACTAAAAATGGTTGAGAAAATCATTGGGAAGTATAATCAATTTGTAATTTTTTTTCTCATTTTACATTAATGTCCCCATAAGGATACATTATTGTGGATAGTTAATCGTCGGTAAATAATTATAGAGAATTATCGTCTGTAGTGGTGAAATTAATAAAACAAGAAAGATTAGATTTGTTTGTGTGATTTATAAAATTTACAAAAATATTACGAATTTACTACATTATTTAAATATTCTATCGTTCAGTCATCCATTAGATCCTACGTGTAAAAAATGAAACGTGTAAAAAATAAAATAAAAATATCCGTATTCAGTTTTGTTGTAATCGTTTTTTAATAATTGATTTATGGAACTTATTTAGATTTCATATAACAAATAGATAACGCTATTTTCCTAAGAGTTTCAAAGAGACCTCCCTCCTGCCCTTTTCCTTCTCTTTCCTCGGGGTCTGTCCCCAAGAAAGACGATACTTCTGAGAAAGTGATAGTGAAATAAGTGTAACCGTTATATTTTTCTCTCGAAATCTTTTTAAATATTTTTTCATGAGTTTCGCAAGAAGAAAACCGTAAGAGTTGTGAAAAACGACCAAATGAGCTGACCAATCTAGATATGGTATAGTTCTTTAGATATGTCAATTAGGAATAGTAACCATAATAGATCTATCGTATTTTTCTGGGTCGGACATCTTTGAAAATGTTAATCAATTTTTTAGACATTTATTTCGTCAGAAGTGAAATTGAATTGAAATTTCGGAGAACATAGTAAAAGACAGCGACTCGATTAATATTTATTAACACAATTTGAACTATTGAATTATGAATAAAATTGAGATGGGCAGACTGAAGTTTTTCCAAATCGACAACGATGGAAGGTAGCGTTGTTACAAAAAATGTATCTTGGGAAGATTTTTTTATGCAAGATTTTAATCATCTGAGATTTGGACAACATTTTTTTCATGTTTTCCTTTAAAGTTCCCGATACGAAAATTGTGTTGCGAAGTGCATCTCTAAGTATGAAATGAAGCAATGGAGTGACATTATAGTCTAATATCATACAGTCGCGACATACGATACAAATTCCCTATACTGGCCTTGCAGAAGGTGACAGTAGCGCCTCTATCCGCTGGCGAATATCACTAACTCATCATTCTGCTCTCTCAACACGATAATATTCACCCACAACATAAAAGTGATACTCGCTCACCACCTAAAGGAAAAGAAGCAACTTTAAATCACGCCAAATGTACGCTTCGCAGAAAAGAATCGTGGATGGTTTCAACCAGGACCGTTAGAAGCGGATATTCTACTGGACACGGGGACTGCGAAAGCTATTTGCGGAGACTGGGACTGACTAACGACGGAACATGCTTCTATGGAATGGAAGAAGAGACAAGGGAACATGGATTTGGAGAATGCCCACTTTCTAAACCGGAAGAGCTCAATACAAACGACATATGAGGACGGAAAGTATAGAGAGGGAATTAAAGAAAGATATAACAAGGGTAAAAATACCATAAATTTAAAAGATGCATCAACTTCATTAAGGAAACAAAGACAAATCTAACTGAAAAGCTAGACGGTAGATAAAACCCTCCTGCCCGTAAATAAGGGTGGATCCAACTTGTATAAAGCGTAAAGTGTCTCGAGAAAACGACAGGAAGGTCAAATGAAAATGAAGGAAGAGCTATAACTAACAAGACAAGACTAGGCGCATAGTAAAATAAGGAAGAGAGACTAACAAGAACATTGTCGAGGAATGTCGGAAGACGCAGACAGACACGACACAAAACAAATAAATATAATAAATAAATAAATAAATAAATAAACCACTTGAAGGAACTAGAGCCATAAGCTGCAGGTTTTGTCTTTATTGAGGTAGCAACCACATCAATATCAGTTCTAACTGAATTTTTTCAAGTTGCCTTGAGACCTCGTGATATAAAGCCAATATGCTACATCAATCCTGGAATCGAACGCAAATTGGTAAAATCCTCTCTACGCGTTGATTATACGGCTAGAGATGAGATGTGTTGGATCGCCACTCCACAGCGAGCGCGTTGGTCGGACGACGATAAACAGCGGAATACCGCTTGCCGCACGCGCGGAAAACAGTTGCGAGCTTCGAGTTCCGACGATGCGGGAGTGATGGCGCCACCAACAGGCCAACCACAGTGCGGTGCTGCGGCTTAAAGGAGACAGAGTGAAACAAGACGCGTAAGCAGGCTGTCTTCAACAACTGAACGTCGGTTGCATAGGGGTTGCATAGGGGTTGCTCCGGGGTTAAATTAGGGTGACCAGGCACCCCTTATTTCACGGAATCGTTTCAAATTTCGTCAAAACAATCCCGTTGTCCCAACCAAAGATATACGAGACGCATTTCGTCCGGTGTTTCATGGAGCCTTCCGTATATTTTTTTAATTTTATGCCATTAAGCTTCAAGATAGATATAATAATTCTTCATTGCAATTTATTTGAAATGAAGGTGAGAACTTACCTCGATATTTTGATATTTTTATGATTATGATCGAGAAAAAGAATTGAAGGATTTTTTAAAGAATCGAGAAAAAAATTTTGAGTCCCCTAACAACAAAAATTCTAGGATACTCAAAAAAGTAAAACTGACTCCAAGTATCGGTATTAGCATTTTGGCAGTCATGATGTTTGATGGAGAAAATAGGAAGTAAGATTGCAGTTATTTTGAGTGTCTCGTAGGGGGTACTCCATAAATTCATACATCTATAAATCCAACTGGTATTCTTTATTTTAGACGGAAAAAGTTTGGATGTTTTTTGAATTATTATTATTATTATTAATTAGCAAAACAAATCATTTTTCCTTTCCTCCATACTAATATATACATGCGTAACGCGAAAGTGTGTCTGTTTGTTTGCTACGTGAGCACGACTAAACCACAGAACATATAGTGATGAAATTTAGCAAGGAGATAGTTGAGATGTCCAGGATGAACATAGGCTATTTTATTTTAAACATATGTGAAAAGAATGATAGAATTAGCTTTTTCACGCTTACGGTGCCTAAACGGTTAGAGATAGGTGACAAATATGTAGGCCAATAATATTGTTTTCCCAATGAGTTCTACAAAACAGTCTGCGAAAACATGTCGATCTACAAAAATTAATTTTAAATTATTGATGAAACGTTATTAAAAATATTTCAAGGTAAGAGGTGAAATTTAAGGAAAAAATAATTCACGATTAAATTTAATGAATTATTTGTTTGTTTGCATTTAACTAAGATAAAAAGGTTTCATATAATTTCGACGGATAGTTTAGATTTACAATAATTTTAATGAAATGGTGCAGTCGCGTATTGCAACAGAAGCGAAAATTCCACTGGCGTGTAGTGTACACAGTCAAGTTTTGTATTAAATTTGTATTATTATAAATTTGAAAAATTAGGATGCTGTACATGTTTTTAAAATCCAGGAAGTATTTTCATCGTACAATATAGGTAGATTTTCTTATTTCCTGAGTAAAAGAAGATTAGTCTAAGAAAAATGCCGGGTAACCAGCTAGTGTTAGATAATTTTCAATAATTGAATTAGTTCTTTTATCATCATGAAATATATGTGATATAATAAAAACATTAGATTTACAGAAATCAATCATTATTGGGGGAAAAGTATTACATATTATTAAATTAACTAAATTTTAGATTTTCCGCCCCGAAAGAAAACTCGTCATAACTTGGAAGAGAAAATGAGAAGACATTTGTAAATATGCGTTATTTTTTAGAAGATGAAGAATATTTAACTTTCCCCACATTATAACTGTGTGTTAAGTCCAGAAAATAATAAATATCCCTGGATGTTAAATTTTCTTTAAAGCGTTAGTACTAAAAACGGGTTTCTTCCTAATAACCAAACTTCTCTTAACGTAAGAACCTCAAATATTTCTTCCCTATATTGCAGAAAAGGATTAAAGTTATCTATGAGCAATACACTAAAACACTACAAAACCACCACATTAATGAATCACATTTTCATGGTGTATAAATGAGAATTTAAATAGGATTATATGTGCATTAGTCCCGAAATTCCACGCTCATAGTACTGAGCTAATCAATCATAAACGAGACTGCAATTAAAATCTACTGAAAAACTGCGGCAAATAATTCAAAGAACATAAAGGACACAAAATGGTTACAAAGGATACGTGGCTAATAGTAGCAACTTCGTTGCCCAGTATATCAAAACTCTTAAGCCTTGATGCAGTTAAAGTATGAAAATTAAGTATTCTTAGAAAAACCTTCAAAAATACTTTGTCGCTCATTACACAAATGTGCATTACAACTGATCTAACATTGAACACATTCGTAAAAAAACAGTATCGAGTTTCATGAAAATCGCTTCAGACGTTTGAAAGGTCTAGAACATGAATATAATCAAATTTTAACTTTAATAAACATATTTCATCTCAATCAATATTTTGTAAAGTGTAATAAAAATAAGGTGATAAAATCATCTCAGAAGTTTGTTTAAATAAAAACCAGACAACAGAATGTTCCAATCAGTTCGCCACTAAATTACATAACGCAATTAACGCGTGGAAAAATTAAAATTATTAAAATTATATTTATATTTAAAATAACTCCAATTCGAATCCTGCGTCGAGACCAGACGACGACGACGTGGAAGGGATTGAAATGTGCATAAAAAAACACGGCGTAGTGTAACAAGCAACGTTCACCGATTTCTCACCACAACTAATTCATCCTCATTATTTGGAACTGAATCCATCTATGACCGTAAAGCATAATTTCGTAAATAAGTAAATTTTTATATAACTTTCATATAAATAAACTATTTAAGAAAATCTTGGTTATTGATCTTGTTTTTCTTATTAGTTTAGAGTTATTGAGATGAGTTTAAAAAATATTATTATCTATTTCTAGAGCCAATGTTTCTAATGCTAGTTGATGCTAGTTGTGATGATGGATACAATAGTATGTGTGGTGCGGCGGGGGCAGTCCGATGAATGATTGATATAGGATATACAGATTGATTTAATATTATTGTAATTTCATTGTAGTTTAGGTTCAGATACCTGAAAGTTGTTTATTTTATGTTTTTTATTGGCTGCCATTTTTTTTGTTTTGGTGATTATATGTAGAACCTTGTATTTCTAGTGCTGATCCAGAAAAAATAAAATGTTCGAAACGTTGATACTATAAATAGTTTAATAATATTTTTTGACCTTATCTCAATAACCGAAAACGATTTATGTGTTACATTTAAGTCAGTGACATTTCGACACTGACAGTAGATACAGACTGACCGACATAGTTACTGCTGGGGAAATCATGTTTACATTATCAGCTGGTCAAAAGGAACAAGCATTGCATTAAATCGACGTTTTATTTGTTATTAATTCAAAAAATCACATTAAAATAGTAAATTGATTAAAAACTGACAACCGAGTAATGTCTAATGCTGGGTGGGCTAACTACTTGTAGCGTAGTGTATATGCTCCTGTGTGAAAAATTTCGACCTTCTCTTTTTTTTAAAAAAATTTTACAAGAGGAAGGAGAAATCTTCCTACCGTTATACAACCTCTTGGCAATCTCAGAAAACAAATCCCCAGATTGTACAATGGGATTTTCTGGTTTTGTCTGAAAAAGGCATAAAAACTGTTATAATACTCTAAACGTTTTAACTGTAAATGAACATGCATTTTACTATCCACAATTGCTAGCCAAGTAAGTGTGTCTGTGACGGAGAAGATTTGTCTTTCAGCAGGCTAGCTCTAGGGGCGACCAACCAGGACGTTTGTCTGGGGCGCCAAAATCTGGGGGCGGCATTATGGCCATGTGTGAAAAATATTGATGTGTTAATTCCCTATTAATAGAAACATTTACATATCGATATTTTCGTTCGTTTAAAATTTACAGTGCGTAGCTTATTTATACTGTTTATGTCTAAAAACTAAAATATTTACAATTCTTGATTATAAAGAAAATAATAATAAAGTTTAGTTTCATGAGATTGTGATACATATCACAATATTGAAAGATTTGAGAGGTATGAAAGATTGGACGGTGATTAACTTTTTAAAACAATTATTACGGCAATCTATGTTATACATATTAAACAATAAAAGATGACTATAAACTTACAAAAATCGAGTAAATTTTTATAACTTCGAAAAGGAAACATTTTATAAATTAATAATTTATTTTATTAATAATGAATGCAGAATTTGTAAAGGGCGCTGCTTGAAATTGTTTGAAGTGCATGCACTTCTCTGTATAAAATAGCACGCGAGAAGATCGCCACTTCAAGAAGCTTCTTCAGAGCTCTAATTCAACAACAATTATAACATAGTTGGTCGAAATAAGCTCGATATATACAATTGCTTGTCCTGACTGACTGATTCACAGACTATCAAAGCACACTTAAGCTGGAAACATGATCAATCCCCATACACCCCTAGGGAGGGGGATGACATCTAAAAATTATTGTAAAATACATATTTCCCAGACACATCCAGTTATAGGCGTTGCTGAGATGAACAGCGTTAATTTTGAGTATTTTCTCATCGTTTATTTGCAGAACAATACTAAGTGAAAGTGATTATATGTCGAATTTTCACTTATGTTTTTCTTTTTTTAATGAATCGGAATTGATGGGATGGTCCCTTGCTTGCTTCCGGAGAGTAAATTAGTTTTTTTTCCTCCACGTGGTCATACGCAGTTTGTACTGTTTTTTGACAATAAATTTAAAATTTATTATTATTATTATCAATTTGAACTCGCAAATATTGTTCTAATTTCACATGTATTCTAAAAATGCTTTATTATCTGTGGAAACTACATTAAAGACCACGGATTTACGCAATTTTAATTGTGAAACTATTTCTTCCTTATGTAATAATTTAATACTGGCTACCCGACTTGCCTGGGCGTTTTCTTTTACACTAATCTTCTTGTGCTCAGGAGAAAATGAAATCCATCTATATTGTAAGGTCAAAATACTTTTACTTCCTGGTTTTTAAGATAATGTACAGCATCCTAATTTTTCAAATTCATAATAATACAAAACTACACCTCTCGCGGGAGTCGCACCGGTCGAACATTCGCTTCCGAGGCGTGACGCGGTTACACCATTTCATAAAAATAATTGTAAAATCTAAACTATTCGTTGCAATTTTACGATTTAAAGACGTTTGTTAAATGCACAAAGCATTAACCCGTTAAATTTTATGATTATTAATATTTTCCTTCTTAAATTCTACACATAAATTGAAGCATTTCAACACTTCTATTTTTCATTATGTTTTTTCGATAATTTAAATTAACCTTTGTAGATAGACATATGCGGTCGCGCGGATTTTTTGTTGAACTCTTCGAGGCGAACATTATTGTCACTCATTGTTGTCCCCTATCTCTAACTGTTTAGGCAGCGTGAGTGAATATGGGCGATTCTTTCTTCCGGTTTCATCGACATTTATCTTCAAGTTCATTTTTTATCTTTCTTTTCATACATTTAAAAGATAAATGTTAGTCTATATTCACCCTGAGCATTTTAACTATCTCCTTGCTAAATTTCATCACGATAGGTTCGGTGGTTTAATCGTGATTAAGTAACAAACAGACAGACACGCTTTCACATTACGCATTTATATATAAGTATGGATTCACAACCAATGAATACCATTGCTTATAATTCATAGTAAGTTAATAGCATAATAATTTCTCAATTTAAAACAGCCTTCATAGTACTTCATCCATTTTCCATATTAATACATAAATCAGTAATGAAAAAGCGTGTTTGCGTGTTACTTAATCACGATAGAATTTGTAGATACCGTACCGATCGTGATGAAATTTGGGAAGGATATAGTTAAGATGAACATAGGCTATTTTTTTATTTTTAAAATACGTGAAAAGAAAGATAGAAAATGGTTTTGACTGCAAATGTCGATGAAATCAGGAAAAAAGAGAGGTATATTCCCTTACGCCACCCAACGGTCAGAGACAGAAAATAACTATGAACGGCAATATTGTTCGCCTCAGAGAGTTCTACAAAAAGTCCGGGTCAGCGTACGTGTATCTACAAAGGTTCACTCACATTATTGAAAAAAACTTTATTAAAAAGAGGAGTGTTCAAATCATTAAATTGAAGAGAATAATTTAGGAAGGAAAAATCAATCACCATCAAATTTAATAAATTATTTGACTTGTGTTTTTAACAAAGATAAAAGTCACCTTTTAAATCGTAAAATTTCGACGAAGAGTTTAGATTTTACAAGAATTTTAATGAAATGGTGCAGCCGCGTCAAGCATCGGAAACGAAAATTCGATCGGCGCGGCTCCCGCGAGATGGTGTAATGTTTACAGTCAAGTTTTGTATTAAATTAGTATAATTATAAATTTAAAAAAATTAGTATGCTGAACATGTTTTCAAAAACCAGCAAGGAAAAGTATTTTGATCTTATAAAATAGATTTAGTTTTTTCGTGAGTAAAAGAAGATTAGTCTAAGAAAATTCCAGAGCAACGCAAAGGGTGATCAGCTAGTTAACCATAATACTCTGTTATTAATTAACATTTGTTTTTATTATTCTTGAAGTAATCATAAAATAAAAATTTACTGTTATTATTTACGTAAATTCTTTTTTCGCATTCTTGGAATTCACTAACAATTCGAAACTCAATACCCACACATTGTCGCCATTCAGCGTGGTCTCTCTCAACTTCATTACATCAGGTACTGACGTTTTCTATTCACTGAATTGTTTATTATAGCGTGTAAGTCAAAATTCAGTACCCACGGGAATAACACACCCCTTGCACCCTCAAAAAGGGGGATGGGGTGAAAAAAACTATGATCGGGAATAAATATTGCAAAGGAGCAATTTGCGTCGAATCCATGGTTTTATGAGTTTCTGAGATGAATAAATACACTACCAATGTCGCTTTAAGTTCAGATCACATGGGGGCACGGTACCCTTAATAACACATATAAAAAGAAAATATATATTTTAGTCAACGGTTTTGTACAGCTTGATTGTCAATATTATATTATGTTAATGTTTCTTTCTAAATATATCCTTTTATTGAAATTTAAATAAAGTGATTTGATTTTTAATGAAAATAAAAATATGTACCTTTATTTGAAATATATATAAACATTTTAAGGGGCGGCAATTTGTTTTTTTGTCCGGGGCGACGTAACCGCTAGAGCGAGCTTTCAGCTTAATCAAGTTTATCTTATTTACTTCTCAGAAAGAGTTGAATTACATTCTAAACATCAAAATATCATTTGTCTTGTACCATAAAATTCGTACAAAAAACCTGTCATTGATGTGTGAAGGACTCGCACAAAGCCTTGAGACATCTTATTTTACAGCTGCTCCGCAATCAATGAATCGAGTTGTAAACTTGGTTCTTTGCGATATCGATTTTTTATGGACACAAATCATTGCGAAGCCGAGTAGGCTCCATAAAGAAGCATCGACAGCTATCGCGGGTGCTATAAATAAGTTGACGATGTAGCTCACCCTCTCACCCCCAGTTTCGGCAGTGCACAAGCGCGACCGTGAATTCTACGGCGCTCCACCTCCCACGTACAGTATTTCCTGCAATTCGACGTATTTTGTTACCAAGGAAGCAAACATAGCTGGACAGGGGAGTCGATACGACGTACAGAATATTCATCTGTACAACACACACCAAAAAAAGGAATTTCCTTTAACATAGTTCTTTGGACAGAAAGGAAATTGAGAGGAAGAAAAAGGTTGCAGATAAAGAAGCAGAAAAAGGAGGAAATATGCAACTTTTAAATAAAAGAGAAGCAAACATAAAATTCAAGTAAAATGAAAATACATAAATACATCCCAAAAATAATGAAAGAAAATAAGGATACATAAAATAGATAATGAAACTCACAGAGCGGAACCAGTTTTCTTATCTCCATCCAGAACATTGAAATAAACGGGTATAAAAAGTCAAAGAAATTCTTAGGCAAAACAATACTGTTGAAGTTTTCAGAATTATGAATTGTTTCCGTTTAGTTTCGTTATCTAAGGAATTGCAATAGGATGAATACAGGTGTAATAATAATAATATTTATAATTGTATTTTAAGTAAAAATACGTATTTTGAAGTTCAAGATAATTTAATTATCAAAAGTTAGTTGACTATATTATAATGTTTTTAATGCAGCATCTGATAATAATAATTGCTTGTCTACAGTTATCGAATGAACAAGAACACTATTTTTGAGACTTTTCATTTTCATCAGAGAAGTTAATATCTATACAAAGGAGTAAATAATGTAATTACAGAAAATAGAAATGGAATGAAAACAAGAAAACAACACCTTTATTAGCGGCCAATTGTAATGTTAGATACACACTATCACGGAACTTGTTGTAAAAATCATTTTTATTTTATTTATCAAAACGACGCCTAACGGTCAGGTTCACAGCAAGAAAGTTTTCAGGAAAAAGTCGGTTTAAATTTAACTTTTTTTTTAGCTACTTTAAGGATTTCTTTTTTTTGGGGGGGGGGAGATTTTTCAAGAATAAGATTTTACCTTATTTTTCTGTTCGAAAAACTAGGTATCCTTCCTTTCTGTAATCTAACGCACTAAATACTAATTCAGAATTCAGAAATACTTCATAAGACTCCAGTTTTTTTGTCAGTATTAACTTTTTTAAAGAGTGGTTTTTCGCGATTAAAAAAGTAGGTGTTCGAGCAATTCGTAATGAAAGTGAAAGCAATTATTGCAATTAAATGAAATCCAGAAACGCGTGGACTCAATAGATATTTTATTTGATGAAACTAATTCAAGACAATGAAAGGAAATAAAAGTCTCAAAAATTCCTTCGAGTCAGATTTGAACCAGCGACTTATGGATGTCAGATATTACCAATGTGAGTCCACCGGTCAACCAACTGAGCTATCGTAGGGGTTCGTCCAGAGCATCCGTGCTTACCAGGTCAGTTATACGTGCCTTCGCATTGCATCTCCCACAGCTCGTTCTGTAGAGGATTGCCCCTCATATGATGAAGCTGTTACTTTCATTTGTCGTGTGTGTTCTCTATGCTACCCTCTCCGTTCGACAGGGTAAGAGGGTTGAATTTAGGGGTAAATATCAGAGACTTTTCAGATTCCAGAACTGTTCCACAACGAAAATTCCTCATTCAAAATAAATATGGTACAGAGGTTCAGGAAAAATGACAAGTTTTATTCGTTATGTAAAATATAGAGCTTGAATGCTCGTAAAAAGGAACAAGTACATATTGTGGCAGAACGGGGTTTAAAAGTTAATAATTAATAATAAGAAAATAATTTTGAATAATTGCAAGTGAATGCCCCGGCTAGCTCTTCTCAGGGTTCCACAATACTAAAAAGGGTTCGATTTGTATCTGAAGGAAAAAGGACCATGCAAAGGTTCCAATTAAGGAAAACGCAAGGCAAATAAATCCATTAATAAAGCTATTTTAATGACTGGAGACATTCCTCACTCAAACAAATCACCCCCAAAAGATACAACAAATAAATCTTCGTTCTTGAACAGTCCCTTCAATGCCAAAGTGACATGATTATTATTAAAACACAATTAGAACTTCCCCCAAAAAGATACAACACAAATTAAAACCATTGAACTATTATATCAATGCCAAAGTGTCATGATTATTATTAAAACGCAATAAGAAATTCCCCCAAAAG
>NNCF01128853.1:987527-1003429 GCA_002313205.1 Laupala kohalensis | reverse complement strand
ATTTGCACATCGCCAAAAGAATCTAAGTTATCTTGGATGTGAGCGAACTACGTCAACTCCACCGAAAAATTGCGTGATCTGAGAGATATCAGAAATATCTACTAGATGTGAGATCTGCGCGATATGAGAACTTCAATGTCAGAAATATCTGAGAACGGACGAACTACGTCCGAAAAATCTAGATCTGCGTGATATAAGCGACATGAGCTAAAACTTCGATGTCAGAAACGAAAAAACTTCCATCTGAGACACGAATGAGTGAGAGCTCTATGAGAACTTCGATGTCAGAAACCAATGAGTGAGTAAACTTCGATGTGAGGAACGAGTGAGGACGAAAAATCTCTGTGTCTTCTTTAAATGGGCTTCATCCCTTCTTTTTCCCCAAAATTTCCAAAATTTTGAATGTCACGTGGCCGAAAGCTCCCAATACCAAAATGATTTCCCCCTCTTAAGCCTTGGTTCTCATTGGAACGTTTAAAGGGCTTTCTAGAAGATTCTCAAAAAACGTTTAAATTTCCAACGTTCTTTCGAACAAGTTCGGGCATGTTCTCGCCCGGCGACCACATGGTGTTCCTTAGGATGGGTGGGACCTCCTCCCCCGTCCTCTTGCTCGCTTCGATTTCTAAAGGACCATAAATTTTAATTGATGTCAAAGAGAATACCGCCGACGCCGCCTGAGCCACCGACCGTCCGCGATCACGGTTGTCGTTCCCAACCGTCCTCCGTTCAAATTTTTTCAACTCTTCGACCGTCAAAATTCCGCAACAGAATGATTAAATTTGTTAATTAATTAGCGAATTATTCAAATCTCACAATATAGCGTGGAAATAACGGAGGTGAATCCTGAAATGCTCGTAGGACTGTAACTAGAAATAACATGTAACGAACAAAATACTATAATGTGCCTAATAACAGGAATGCGCGTCAGGATAATCGTCAGCTAGTTCCTGAAAAGGTTCGTAAGTTTTCTCTGCAGTAACTCACGAGTTCGGAATATTGTAGCTCCCTGAGAGTTCTATTAATCACTAAATCACAGGACGGAAAATATCTCTTCGTCGTAGGAGCTTGTGATGCAGCAGTGATTCTTCACCGTATGCAGTCTTCACTCGTAATCAAGGCAGCGCGTGAGTGTGGTGTCTCGTACGCGAGCTGAACAGAGAGTTCTCGTAGACTGATAATTGCTGGTCTCGATCAACAACTCATTTCACCATGGTAATGCCGGTTGTTGAGAGAATCTTTTGTCTATGTTCTAGAACTCTCTTAACAGAGTTCTTATTTCATGACAAATATTCTTGCAATATTTGAGTGAGTTCTTAAGTTTCTTTTACTAGGAACTTATATAATATTTGTGGTTCCATGAATAAACCATGTTCATTTGTCTTGATGCGACCACGGAGTGTCTTTCGCGTGTTCACATATGACCGAGTGCAAGAATGTAAGTAACATGGGGGTGACAGGTACTGAGTGTGCAGCAGTAGATATCTGTATGGCAATATGTAGCAGAATCTGAGTGTAAGATTCTCTACAGCCTGAACCTCGCCAAAAAAGGCATAAAATGAATTCAGTGCGATAGTGATTTTGCTCACACATCCGCAATGAGATTTCTTTGAAATCTAGCAACTCTGACCACCAGTGATGGAGCGACCCCAGTCTAGAGACCACACTTCGAGGAAACACATTGAAAAGGACGGACGAAGACATAATGGCGGAAACAACTGCAAACCGCATTGCGTCGCAATCAGCACTGCGGGTCCACGGTTCGTTAGGCGCGCGCTCTACTCGTCGAGTGGCGCTGCTGACGGAGGCGGCAACGGGCCATCAGCTTGTCACATGCCGTCGGTCGTCCCTTCATCGAACGTCCGTTCCTCACGACCATCGCCCGTTCCGACGCGTGCACAGCGACGACTCGCAACCAGGCTCCTTGACGGCGAATTCTTCAACTAAGATATGCTATTAATTGCAGTGTGCGAATTGGGTCAAGAAACTTCTCTTTTGAGCAATATGCACAACATGCCGAAAATTTATTGGGTAATACACTTAAACAAGACCACAGAAATTAATGTCTGGTGAAATTAACTTTGTATAAAAGTAAAACACTTGTGACATCTTCGGAATTAATTCGAGTGGCGGGAAGAGTGGGCGACTGAGTTGGTGACTATTTTAATCGTGAAAAAGGATATTTTAAATAATGAATGTTTTATTATATCCATATTAAATGAATTTTTATAATCAATACATAAATATATTGTAAATATTTGTGATACAATGCACTGGTATTGATTCAATGCACCGATGTTGAAAGATTAAATAACTGCGATACTGTAAGCTAAGAAGTATGAAGTTTTGAGGGATTAGATAAAATCATTACATACTTTACTGCAAGGTTATTTTATTTCAGGACAATTAAAATGCTCTGGCTTACATTCAACTTATAAGGGTATTTAATAAATTGTATTTATTAAATAGATTATATGCAAGTGTTATGCTACTATTAATATCCATTATGTAATGTAATTAAATAAATAATTAAAAACTTACGATTTTTATGGACGAATAATATTTATAGTTTTTACAATATTATAACATGTTTGTGTTTCTACTTTTCTGTAAACATATTTTGTGTTTATATTTCTGTTTATATCATGCTCATTTGTCACGTTGTTATGTTTATTGTTATAATTCGTTATTACTTGATCTCCTGATGTCGGCGTAAATCCACATCGAAACGAAGTGAGCTATTCACAAAAAATAAAAATATTATTCGTGCTAAAAGGTCGTAAGTTTTAAATTATGTATTTAATTATGCAAGTGTTATTCATTTTAAAATAAAATTGATCATAAAAAAGTAAAAATCTGGAATGTACCCACTCAACTCTCCAATTACGTTTTAACGATATGAGTGCAGTAACAAACAATCATGTTGAAGTCTATATTGAGTGTAGTTCACAAAAATTCTCGACAAAAAAGATTGGAAGAAAATATGAACATGTTAATATTATTATGTTTTAAATAAAATTATTTAAAAATGCCTTTTGATGTACAAAAACGGAATTCCAATTTAACATGTTTAGAACACTTTATACTAGTCAAATCATTGTAACGTTTCCAAGTTTCATTCTATACCAATGCAAATACATTGTGTTGATGATTGACCTTCCACTACGAACTCTTTACAGTTCCTTCATTCACTAAATTCAAAGTAGGCGCCTAGAGATAAAAATTTTTTGCGATCTCGTTTATCGATGTATCTTGAAAACAGTGCGATGTACAGAAATGTGGTTCGACTATCTGTACGTTTAATGATCATTAAACAGTTATATTCAATTTTCAAAATTGTGAATTTTAAAAATTCGGAAATGGAGCACGAGGCGTGGTGAACAATCCAGAAATAGGACTAGAACAAATGTATTCTAATTCAACTCTCAAGTTTGCTTGTTCTATCATCGTGAGGTATCGAGGGAACGAAATCTATCTCATACGACATTGAAGATCATCGCGAAACGTAGAGAATAGACTCTCCTGAAGACAATTCGTTACAATCTAAAGAGATCGCGACTTTTTTGTGCAATTACAATATTTTCTTTGTGCAGTACTTGTAAAATTTGAAATCGATAAGAGAAAGTGACGGATACATCAATCATACCATTATTTACATTTTTAATTTTATTCTTTAATGAGAATTGTTAAATGTTTACGAATATCTTGAGGTTCAGAACAGGGAAAGATTTAATAGAGGATTGCACAACAATGTAGTACAACTTCTTACCACATGTCGCAATTTAAATGGTTATACTATTTTACGCTGTTTTTTTCGTTTTCAACAGTTTCAATTTAAAATTCCTTTTTCAATAAATTATTTACTCACTTAACAACAGAAAAATAATAATACAAATTAAGTGTGAAGCTATATTTCAATATTTATCAAATCCTAGACCCAAAAAATTTTACGACAGGAAAAATAAATTAAAGACTTTAATTAAGTTGAAAAATAAGTTATATTGTTCTTAAACCATTTTTTTAAACTACGGGCAGTTTGATTAATATGAATAATCGATGTAGGGAACATCCTTAACTTTATTTATAGTGAAATCATTTGAAATATTTTGAAGTTTGGAATATTTTATTAATACATAAAATCATCTTGTTTTAATGGCATATCCGCTTTTTATGGAGTGGTTAACGCAGACAGTGTATCACAAGTATTCAATGTCTTAGGGGAAGTCTCGACAGAAAAACTTCAAATGTCTAATGTACTATAATAATGCTTGTCTGTCATAAACATATAATTCAATACCTTTTATGTGGGTTGCTTGGTATACGTAATGCATACAAAAGTTAAGTTTGCAGGATATTAAATGGCTCTGCGTCCGCCGGAGAGCATTCAGGAATATGAGGACAGAACTATGTAATTCGGTCCATGCCAAAACACATTTCTGCCTTTATTGCGTAATTGCAATAAGTCTTAAAAATCTTCACAAAAGCATCTCCTCCTGTTGTAGCAATTGAAGGTGAACAGATACAAACCCTTTGCTAGTAAGACATAGCCATTCATTCTCCAAATTAAAGCAAACCTAATTCCATTAGAATCCATTTAAAAATCATTTAAACCTTCCCAAGCGAAATACGCCGAGAAAACATATTGCAAATTACTTCTACTCCCACAGAATGGTATCCACAACCAAGCATTAAAACACTATGAATTGGTTTCATGAAAATAGTGAGGCGTTATATATTAATACTTATTACTATACGATATCACTACTTGCGAGAAAAAAAATTGTCATCAATAAAATAAGTTTAATTAAAGTGGTTTACATTGAACAATTGAAAGACCGTTGCGTCAAGAGTAAACACAGTAAACGGACATGTATTTCGAAAAGTTGTATTACATGCTAAGATATTCCGATTGACATCAAAAATAATTTTTAACATAAATAATCTAATTTTCTTCTTAACATTTTTCTTTAATAATAATATTGACAATTCGAGCATATTTTGCAAGGTAATAGGCTAGCCGAGTTCATATTCGATTTTTTTGGATGAGATGAATGAGGTAAGATACATTATTGATTTTCTTTCAAATATAGCCTCGTCCTAAAACTTTATTCGTTAGAAAGTTATTTAACAAATGGGAAGCCAAAGGTTACACTAACAAACACAATCTTGATAAGGAAAGTAGGAAGTTTTTATTAAACCACGTGCTGAATTTATAGTGAATTTATAGAGAACCCACGAATTATTTAAGAGGTACACAGCGTTGCCACCATTCCAGTTGGAAATATTTACGGTGCACCAATCACACAACCACGCTATTCACTATGTAATTTTCATTATGTTTCCAGTATTCCTTACATAGCTATGTGACATCTTAGCGTAACCGGTAATTTTCATCTAGAGCTCTTGGCTCTTCTTTGTTATTGCGTTTATTATTATCTTGTAATTTTTTGTCTGCCACTAACCTCACAAAACATCAGCTGATCACAAAAACGCAGATAGGTTCCTGAGGTGACAAAGTCATTTCATAGTAGTTGGCTTTTTACTTGTCCCGGCAGCCATATTGATAAATTGTCTCTTCACTTGTTAGGTACTTACACATCTGAACGACGCCAAGGCAGGGCGAGCATTCAAGTTTGGAACTTGTTCGCCGAATGGCCCAGGCGTTTCGCACGACATGCGCCTAGAGTCGGCCCCGATTCGCATGCGGTTTAGACGCTCTGACTCCACAACATTGAAAACACGGAGAGAACGAACGGGTGGATACCTGCCTCGCCTTTTTTTCCACGGCTTGGTGTCTCAGAATACTCAAAGTCATGTTTCTTTGCTTGGATAAATTAGAAAAAAATCATGAATGGAAACGCACTGCGTTTATTAGTTTTTTGACGTATTCATTAGTATTAGTCGCAGTAAATTACTTTGTTGTCCCCGTTGTGGTTTTAGGCAGTTTGTAACAGCTTTCTTGACAATAAATTATTCTTTTTTTTATATTGTCAGTGTAATTGGTTTGATGTAGGTATATCACAGTGTAGCCAACACTTTTACTTCGCCATCGTCCATAAGAGTAATGATGATTGTACCTCGCGTTATGTTGGCAGGCTATTCGAATTTCTGAAAACTTAAATATATCCCCAATATCAGCCATCATTTCAATGCACTTGCTCTTGTGACGCTATTTTGATCCTTCTTAATCAAGCTTATGGAACGAATATCACCTCATGTCTTAATGTGTTGTGTTATCAAATTGTATTTCTTTACAGCAAATAGTCGCTTTTGTGACTATTAAAAATATTTATTTGGATATAACTCAAATTCGCAGAGGTTGGCAATTCGTGTTAGGCAGCCATATTGCATAATTTTCGGCAAAGTATCATGACTTGGAACATAGCTACACAAGTGCACTGACTAGGTATTCCCTCGCCTCCGCCTTGTTCGCACATTGCCTTGTTTCAGATGTGTAAGCACCTTTACATGAATATTACCACAAGAGAAACACGTACTGGTACTATAATAATAACCTTGAAGCAACTGTGGGTCGCGATCCCCCGAGGACAACATAAACACGAAATCAATACGTCGATCGCACTTGAAAATATACAACGTCCTACTATAAAATTGAGTCAAAATCTAATTCAGTGAATTTGTGGGAAAACAAACAAGTTCATATTTTTAATAGTTAGTATGTCTTGATAATTATGACACTCAAATTTATTTATAATTCCTATGAACATTTTATTTTTCAAGAGAGTAATCTACAAATAAATGGTATTACCTAACGCTATTTGGTAGTTATATTGGATTCCACAAGAAATGAAACGCAAGTTAACATGATCTTTTGAACTCATAATAACAATAACCTACAATCAAACCCTGAAATCTTTATTCCTCCTGAAACACCCTGTATTATGTTACGCATTTCATTGAGACCTGCAGCATTTATGCATTTATACGAGTTACAATTCCGAGGACCTATTGAATGTTGCATTGAGTTTCATTGACAATGGAACAATTCTTTGGCTGAAATGGTAATGTTTTAACACGAATGGTAAAAAATGGAATTTAAGTGAAGTAATACAAATTACTTAGTACAAGAAAATTATTGAGTTAATTAATTTGTAACAAAATACTTTAATGTTAACTTACGTTTTGTCGCCCTGCTGTGGAGATTATCGTCAAACTTGGTTGACAATGCCAGTTGAATACCGCAGATGGGAGATACCAAATACGTAAATAACGGACACGATACATAACTCAGTATCTCCAGAAAATTCACTTCTATGCGACAGTTGCACTTGCTGATTCAGTATTGACAGTAGTTTGTATAAACACCAAACAATAGAAGAAAACCACTTCCTTATACAATAGTAGTCCTCATACCGAAAGAATATTAACAAGATGTGTAGTGTAGAAGATTAGCTATAAGAATGGTGCGAAAGCGCAGCAATTTCATATATATAAATATTTATATATGAGTGGAACTAACTGGAATGATATATATATACATATGTTACGAGGGTCAACCAGCATAGTTCCACTCATTCCAGACGGAATGTCATGGCGCCCAGACAAAGACTGCTATAATCGGTTATAAGCAGTCTCCTCGCGGAAATCAAGCCCTCTGTCCGTCACTGGCATATCAGTTATTACCGCTTCTACGATTCAGCTGATGTAGTTGGTAGCATCCCCATGTAAACCCACTAAGATTCTTCTGAAACGAGTAAAACGCCTTCGTGTCTGCAACGCGAGTAAGAGTCGGCAATCTCGCAAGGATGGCTTTGGTTCATCTACTTTAGAATAAATAATTATTTTTTGTCAAAAATGTAGTACAAAATGCCTACGATCACGTGGAGGACAATAAACTAATTTCCTCTCCGGAAGCAAACAAGTGACCACCATCCCATCAATTCTGATCGAGGGCTCTAAGGTAGATGCGAATTTAACATTCAGCACACTCCTAAGATAAAAATAAATTTGTTCATTTTTTATGTAAATTTATTTATTTCACGAGATTTTAAAGCTCCTCCCTCATGACCATTGTTTCACTGCGAATACTGTAGTGAATCTTGCTTGACTTATACACAAGAAATCACAATGTCCAAGTTAATTCCAAAACTCACTTTGAAAAAGTCCATTCTGAAAACTTGTATCACTACATCGGGCAAGGCGCACATGAAAATAACAGTCAAAATGCTATTTAGAACACACACGATTTAAACTTGACTTCTTGAGTAGTTACAGCACTATATTTATAAACTCCACGACCACGCAAGGGAGAAACCTGAGTGCAACATAAAACAAACGTACACTTCTCAGCGTCTAGACGGCAATAAAAGCGGTAGTTGGGAGGTAAATTGCACGCTTCACGTTTCAATAACTGACAACTAGCACTCCTGGAGCTCTAACAAATATTGATCAACCACGTTGGATTATAGACGTTAATTTGATAGTAATGCTGCGGTAGCAGCGATCTTACTATACATTTTTGATTAGACATTAGTATTTATGAAATGTCTAATCAAAATGTAGGGTATTCATGAAATGTAAATTATTATCGCCCGGAAAATTGGAAAGGTATTAATGTATATTATTGTATATTTGTTTGTATAAAATTCTTAAAATTCCATCCAACATTACTTTGAACCAGCATATTCCAGTCATTTCTTCTCCTCTCCTAAAATTTGCATTGCAGCACCTGCCTCACAACACAATACATGACGCCCAAAGACAATACGCATAAAAACTCTCCGTCGTTACGGCAACGGCGTATTCGCCAACTCATTATTCCAGTTTCATTAGTTGTTTTTCCTTGTTGATAATTATTTTACCTTTTTCGAAGTATTTCTTTTATTAATAATTCTGTTATCTAATATACACCCAATGTAATTTTTTATTGTTTTTTGTGTCAAAAAATAATTAATTTCTACAATATTATAAATTTAGTCCGACAAATAATTAATATTTTAATGTAACCCAGCCATTTAATGTAACACAGAAATTTCATTCAACATCAATGTCTCATTACATTCACAAAAATTGCTTCAAATCATATTTATTTATTGTTTTGTATAGCACTGATGATGGCCACCTCGCGGCTGAAAAGATTTAATACGTAAATGGGATAGCATGACTACACCTACTTCATACTATATCGTAAATACTAACAGGGTTTTATCAAGGGGGAGGGCAGGAAATTTTCTTTTTGACTTTTTTTTCATTCTATATTTTGTTTATTCCCAACCAGAGAAAAATAATTCTACCCCTCGTGTCGTAATAATAGTCAAAACTAAGCATTTATTTCAACTAACGAACTGTCAATGTTTCATGGGATATGTGAACAGTATAACACGACACAGGAAATCTGTATTGTAAGAAAAATAAATTAAACAAGTTTATAGAAAACACTATGACGTCTTTCTAACTACCGCACCCCCACCCCCACCCCCTCAGTGAATACATGAAATTTTCTTGAAATTTTATTAAGAAATGCGTTGAAATATAAAAAAGATAAACTAGAAAACATCTTCCCCTCCTCCACATTTTCTGTAATTCGAACACTGAAGAAAGGGCTCTAATGACCTCGATATTGGCAGGCCCTAATGCCCCAATGAAAAAAAATAGTCACTGAATACTAGCAACATCGAATTTTGGCATACAATCGAACCCTGACGTACAAAGCAATCTCTTCATTGAAGCACGGAGATAGCAAAGTTCGCAAGCTGCACCGCTCTAAACCCTCATGGGGGTTTGCGTTTTATCAGTTTATCATAAAGCAATTACAGGGATGCGCCTCGAGCAAAGCGCGCCAAGAGGAAGGCGGCTGGCGAAGAATTCACTATGTGGAGCGTACCTGTGACACATACTAACTTTTGTGTTCTCTGCGATTTATTCGAGTGGTAGGGTCCACTTCAGTCAAGCATCAGGGGTGTCGGCAGAAATTTTGGGTTCGTCAGAATGGCGTCTGATTATTGCCCGGAATTTGTGTCCGAAATTAACTAAATATCACTAACGTTGTAAGATTCCAACAACCTTGTGTGGAGTATTATCAATTTGTGAGTTAGGAAGTCCCGCAAGAAAGACTCTATCCAGATGTAACAGAGCGGTGACCGCGTTATTGGTAAATGGATCAGTTCTCATTTCCTCGCGATCTGGGGCGAGTGATGTGCATCGGTTCATCCTAAAACATTCCGAAGAGCAGTCAAATGTCATGATATGTAGGTGAGCGCCCTGTGGAAATACCGCAGACAAGCGTGTTCGTTTCTAACAAAATGTGTTAGTTCCTAATACATCTTTGCAACCTGATATTATCTTATGTTATGAGGTGAATGTTTTTGTTTTAGCGCGTAACGCTAATTGACCAGTCATTTCCGAAGGTCAGCTAAGGGACATTATCGTGGGACGTTGCCTATACACACGCTAGTATGACGCCAGAGTATAGCGCATGCGCGGAATGTACCATCCTTATCATTTTCTTCATTCACATGAAGATCGAGCTCTTTCCATGCTGGAAATATAGCTTCTTTTTCCATATAGCCTCTTTTGTGAGCAAGGTTACAAGGTCACGTTCCGCCCTTGTGTCAGTCACCTCTGATAAGCAGAACACTCAATACGATAAAGGGCGGACGGAAGCGTAATCTTGCGCTAGTCTCAAGGGAATGTTGACAGTTGGGAAAACAAGATTGCTTAATATTGTGGTTCCCTAAGTTATCGGTGGTTCCCTGTGTTATGTTAGTGTGTGTCGTAAGCAGAGAGGTCGCGACATTTGGGTGCCCTGCGTTGTGCCTTAGCGGACATGATCACAAAACTTAGCTCGTGTTTAGTATTCAGTTGTTTTTTTTAGATCTTACAAAATGTTCCTTCTATGTAAAACAAAAATTTCATATTTACGTGCTTTCTGAGAATTTATTGAGAAAATGTAAACTTCGGTTTTTAAATTTAAATAGACTACAAAATTACCAAATCGAAGAATAACATTTCAACTGTAACGGAGCATACTGTAAGCTATAAAGAAATCGGCATTAGTGACGCATATACTTCAAGTTTTCCTCGAGAAATTCAATCTAAGAAAAGAACCATGAACAGGAACTCACTGTGTTTATTAGTTTATTGTATATTAGACGCAGTAAATTACTTTATTGTCCTCAACGTGGGCATAGGCAGTTTGTAACAGCTCTCTTAACAATAAATTATTTATTTATTTATTGTCAATCTAACTGGCTTGATATTTGTACAGAGCTTGTGCCCAATGTAACGCTTTTACTTCGCCATCGTCCACAAGAATAATATTTGCACCTCGCGTTGCGTTGGAAGGACATTCGAACTTCTCAAAACTTAAGTCCATTGCCAATATGGACCATCAATTCAATGCACTTGCTCTTGTGGCGCAGTCCTGTTATTTCTACATCGACTGAATAGAGCGAATATTATCTTGTGGCTTAGTTTGTTGTGTTACCTAATTGTATTTCTTTACAGCAAATAGTAGCTTTAGGATCTACTATTAATATGTATTTGCATATTACATAGATGTTCGCAATTTGTGTTAGGTAGCCATATTGCATAATTTTCGGAGAAGTTACATGACTTTCAGTAAAGTGAGGGACTTACTACCGCCTAGTAGTGCGAGTTTGTGCCGAAACCAAAAGTTATAAAAGTTAGCAAATTGCGTTTTTTTTACCCAAGGCCAGTAACAGATAGAATGATACAAAATCATATAATCGAACTATTATATTATTTTTATTTTAGAAACATTGCAAATAATTCCAATTACTTTTTTCTTCGAGTCCAATTTCAATATTTTGATGCCTTCCTATTGTAGACACTAGGCAAAATGTTCTATGAATTGAAACCATGGTAATTCCAATTTTTTTTCCGAGGAAGACCTCGGAGTGGGAAGTTTTCCAGACCCCTCTTACCCCCAGTGTCGTTCTGTGAGAATTTCTTAAAATATACTCTGAACATTGATTTATTTATTTTTATTAATATTTTGGAGTTACGTACGTTATTACAGCCACGTTGTCTGAAGTAAAGTTGTCAACTATACAGCAAACGAGACATTTTCACGATAAGAGTTCTACTTCATTAATAATTGGCATTACATACATTTTTTTCTAATCCACGAATGGGGAAGACATTTACAGAGAGATTATATGTGGACTCATAAGGAGAAACCCTGGTAATATACCAAAAGAACCGAGTTTAGAGAGCAATATTGAACCAAAGAAAAAGAAAATTTATCCAATTAGATGAGATCAATAAATATCTTGTGAATTTCAAAATTGATCACTAATTTAGATCTTTTTCGGAGAGAATCGTATTACCTTCAGTCTCGTGGTACGGCAGAAGTTTACTGTACAACAATTTTTTTAGCAGTTTTTGTTGAATCATTCTTTTAAATGACATGTAAGATACGAAAACCATAAACATATCGTTCCTATTTCTATTTGCTTTGTTTTAGCTGGCATTTTTTGGCTGTGGGGAGACGATGTATCTGTCAGGGTATAAAGAAAAGTAAGCCTACGCGTTTGTGCTTATAAATCCATATTAATTTAAAGTTAAATAATTCAAAATTTACCAAATATCATTTGGAACATTTTTGGGTGGCACTTTAGTCTAGTATCTCTGAATGATATTATATGTTAAAAACCTAAACAGGAATTTCTCATACTGAAAATTTAAAAAATTAACAAATTTATTGTCAAAAACCCAGCTACAATGCGTTTGTCAGCATGGAGGACAAACTAATTTACTCTCTGAAAGCAAGCAAGGAACCATCCCATCAATCCCGACCAAAGGCAGAAGCGGATTTATCACTTCCGTATCCATCTAAGATAAGAATAAAAGTAGTTGGTTACATAATACCAACAAATTTATGTTTAATATAATACAGAAAAATGATTTAACATATCAAAACTTTAAATTATTTGGAAAATATTGATTATAACTCGTAATTATGAAAATAACTCTGAATTCGAAATGAGATTTTTCAGCAGTATTAATTTGACTGCTACCCATAGGTCTTAGCCTAGAGCTCGTGAATAAAATTTTCCTCTACCGGTTGGAAAAAAGGTGAAAACCCCAGACCAGAATGGGTTCATGTACACAACCATGTCAGATAAGAATAATCTTATATAATAATGAAGGACAATAGTTTGAAATTTAATCTGTTATTTTTGAAAGAAATAAAGAAATGGCGTGATAAATTGTAAAAGGAATTGACATATTTAATATTGAAAGGAATGGTTTTATCTTTCTTTAAGAATATTTTTTTTGGAAATAGAAACTCATTTTAACTTTCACGAAAATCAATGAATTCCTGAAAGTTTATTTTATAATATCCGAGGTTTATTGATAAAGAATCCAACCCAACCCATCCTGACCCGGATTTTTCTCCGGTTTTCGTGCGGGTAGAAGGAAAGACAGCATAGGGGCGACGGTCTATTGTAATAATTAATCTCTAATTTTGAGTTATTTTAATAGTTACGATTTATAAACAATATGTTCCAAATAATCTACAGTTCGATAATAGTACGTATCTGTGACCTTTTTTACATTTTATTAAGTACAAATTTGTTGGTGTTCTGTTGATATTTTAACACGCAGGGAATCATTTTTATTCTTATCTAAGGAGTGTGCTTAAAAATTTCAATCCACCTCTGCCTCGGGGCCCTTTATCGAAACTGATGGGATGATCCCTTCCGGATAGTAAATTAGTTTATTGTCCTCCATGGTAATATGCAGGTTGTAACTACTTTTTTGGGAATAAATTTATTATTTTTAGAACCCACTGAGGTGGCGATTGAGGACTGGACGGATGCTGAACTCGATGTAAGCGACGCGACTCGTCGTCGTTTTCTATTCCAATTGCCTTGTTGGGCGCCAGGGGACAGGAGAGGCGCACAGGAGCACGACGTCGCTCCTCGCTCCCTCAGCTGGTTGCGATGCAGCTCACGCATACACGATTCACCACTGACATGGCGCTTTCTTCTCCTTCTTTCTTTTGGTGGTGGAGGAAGCACCTCCATCACAAGAACAAACACTGCGTTGTACGGTTTATCAATTCAGTTTCCTTAAAATATTTTTTAAATTTAATTCTTCAAATTGCTTAATGTAACGAATATACATAAGGACTACTGTAAACATTATATCACTAGATACAGTTTTAGATCACTAAGTAAATACTACAGTACTTCTATTGTTGTATTGAACTGTAACATTTTGAACTAAAAATACTTAAACATAATACCTAATACGCAGTTTGTAACTATTTTTTAAAATAAAGTTTGTTTGTTTATTTATTTGTTGAAAGTGAAAAAAATAAAAGCGACGATGTACTTTGTTGCATGTGTCAATAGTGTTGATACTATTTATAGCATTGTCGGTAGTAACATCCGGGGTTCTATTTGACACGACTACAGCAAAGTATTACAAAAACTAAAGCCACCTGTCCAAACTGGCGATCGATCAACATTTATGGTCGATTGAAGCCATACCTTGTGTTGTAGTTCATATCTACTTTTCTATTTCATACGTTAAGGTGGTGTTGTATACCTGCTAACGGTGTGAAACTCAATATTGAAAATACACAAGTAGGCGAAAGTTATGGTATATATTTAACGACTTCCCGTTTATAATCTTGCGAATTTTCAGTATAGTTTAATGAACTATGCTGCCCTTAAACTATGCTCTCTCTTTTGTGCTTAGCCCAATTTTATTATCTCTAGGGTAGTACTTTGCAACACTACATCTACGGTAGTGCCATCGCTGTCCTTTTATTTTGTACCGTGATGATTACACTGCTTTTGTCAACATGAATATAGAATGCTTGAATTTGTTTATTGTATGGTACCATTTCTCTCAGAATTTTGTATAAAATTCAAAATTAAACAATTTTTTGTCTTTTACGGTAACAAAATTTGCTCCAAGAATTATCCAGTAGGAGAATCATTCCGTCAGCAAAGCGTGTGAGTGAAAGAAACTCTGAGACAGTTGTAAACGGCGTCAACAATCATGTAGTACTGCCGGCAATGTGGCGCATGCAATACAATATTCAAACCAAGAAGTGGGAAAAGCGTGAGTACTCCTGTAATGACTGTTGGGAACGAGGTTTTACNCTTGCGCTGATAAAGAACTGCAAATTTATAAGACACTAGCTTAATCATGTTACGTCGAATGAAAATGGGAGACGGGACCGGGATTCGAACCCGGGACCTTGAGCTTTACGCGCTCATGCGCCTACCGACTGCGCCATCCCGTTCGCCTCTCTCTACCGTAGACGGGCCCGAGAGGCGAACGGGATGGCGCAGTCGGTAGGCGCATGAGCGCGTAAAGCTCAAGGTCCCGGGTTCGAGTCCCGGTCCCGTCTCCCATTGTCATTCGACGTAACATGATTAAGCTAGTGTCTTATAAATTGCAGTTCTTTATCAGCGCAAGGGGATGAAGCAAATTACACAAATGAAATATCGCAATTTAGAGCATTAAAAGATGTATCGGCGGTTTCCAATCGTTGCATCTTTTACCTTTTCCTTTTATTTCCTACGGAAATGATTACACTGTTGTTGTCATAACAATAAATAATGCTTGGAACTGGTTATTGTTCGTTGTCATTTCTCTCAGAATTTTGCACAGAATCCAAAATTAACCTATTTTTTGTCCTTTGTTGGCTCAACAAAAAAAATTAATTCCTATAAATAGTATCTAGCAGGTGAATCATTCCGACCGCTAAGCGTAAGGATGTTGGAGTGAGTGAAAGGTGATGTATCAAGGAGCAAAACTTGAATCAAGACGTCTCGGAACGAAGAAATGGTGACAAAGTGAAGGAGGTAGTCGGACGCCTATTTTACAGACTATAAATAAAAAAATCTATATTCACGTCCGTTCAGATGAATTGTAACACAATTCCGTTTAAGTACAAG
>NNCF01128853.1:904193-980582 GCA_002313205.1 Laupala kohalensis | reverse complement strand
TATATATATATATATATATATATATTATGATCAAAGCCTACAGACCACTTCCAAATGAAGTCAGGAGATACGTGGATCTATGATTTTGCAGGTTTCGAATTTAGGCATTGATTCAATTACCTTAATTGCAGTAAAAATTGAGAAGTAATTGAGTAAGCCACAGAAATTAAATATTTTCGCGTTTATATTGATAATAAAATAAATATCAAATTTCACCCTAAAATAAGGAAAGCTATTCGAATATATTACTTCCTTCGAAGCTATCTGTTGGAGTTATTTCCCAAGATTCTGTACTTGTGTTTTTCTCTAGTTAGTTCTCGTCTTCAGCATGGTACGCATGTAATTTTGGAGTGAAGGGCATTACACTATATTTTAATAAATTACTCCACGTTACCCATTTCCAGATAAATTATAAAACTACATTTTAAATTTTTTTTCTAATATAAGGTTATCGGTTTTACTCATAAAATCTACAGCAATGTATATATGGAGAATTTATTATATGTATCAAGAAATAGAAAACAGCAGCTGTTCTTTAGAGCACGAGTCAACAGATCCTTCTTTTCAAAATATTTTTTTAATTAAACCAACATAATTTGAATCTATTTCCGCGGATATATGCTACCTACTGCTCTAATGTTTCTTCAACGTTAACAAATCCATTGATTTTAATAAAAGTTAAAATAAGTTTCTATTTCCAGCGAAATGTTTTTCATAAAATTATTTAATTCATGAAAGAAGTCGACCCATCACCAGTAATTGATACTTCAACAGAGTCAGACAGCGGGTATCATCTCTTTGATCTCTAACCTCTAGCCGCAAACAGGTTGAGTTGCCTCAGCTAAGCTTTGCCTGAGTTAGACATTCCTTTGTTCGCTGACGCAATGGACTATCAGTCTCTGTTCAGACCCGTGGTTTCTGAAAAAAGTCCAAGTACTCGACGGAAGCTTTTCGACTCTTGATTTGAGATATCTATTAGTTTCATTCTACACAAAAAAACACATCTCGAATAAGTTAGAGACAGTTTCTTGTTTTCTGTTCCTTGTTTTTCGGAAATAAATTTACATTTATACAGAAAACATACGTGAACTCTCGGAGGAGTGACATTTAACAACCCGAGACCCTTGCGTCACTCGCAACCAGCTCGCAACCACCAACGCAGGATTGTGCGAGAAACACTCTTCCTCTATCAGCAGTCCGGAAACCGTGTGGCCGGGGGGTGGGGGGGGGGCAGTTAGGGAATGCGTTTTCATTGGCTCTTTGTACTGTTTGCACTGCTGAATTAGAACCCGCGAGCTTCGGTTAAATTGCGAGTTCGGATAGAAGCAGGGTTGAGTAGGGATAAGCTATCACTTTTAAACTGTTTTTGGAGACGCTGTGTGGAGTGACAAAGGACGGTGGATCCAATATTCGTTGTATTAAGTAACTGGCCGACGAAAACGCGGTTTCAATTATTGTGTCAAAATATTTCAACAATACATTTCAATTCTCTGTTTTAGGTGTAGGTAGGGTTGGTGAATAGTACACGTGCACTGTATAACAATGTCTGTTATAACTATGGCCATCGAATTACTTAAAGAAGAAGGTTCCTTTAGTCCTGGTGATGCTATCAAAGGTTTTGTGAACCTCGTTGTGAAAGAACAAGTAATAATTAGTAGTAAGTTATTAGACGGGTCTCAAATACTTTATTTCCATTCAGAGAAATTTTTATGAGATTTTATTCATAGACAAGTTTATAATCAGTAATTGAATTTTATCAGGTGTTAAAGTGTTCCTGAATGGTATGTGTAAGCTGAAATGTGGATCTAAACGTTCTGGCGATAAAGATAACATTGAGAGGAAGGAGATATATGTGGAAGATGAGAAGTGTTTATTTACTTCCAAAGGTATATGAAAGCTTAGAGGCAATGTATTGTGATCTCTTAATTATTTAATTGATAATGAAATGTGTTAATTATTTAATTGGAATACTAAACTATATAAAAAGTAATCTTTGATTGATGTATAAAAGGTGAATTCATAAGCTTCCTTGGAACTGTAAAAAAATGCAATGTACTTGACAATGAATACAATATAAATGTATTCTGTCTGTCTGACTCTTATTGTGTGATGATCTTTTCATGAAGCCACAGATCAAATTAATTTTCTGTTAATTTATTCGATAACATTTCCCACTCAAAACTAAATTAAGAAAATTTGTTCTCTATTCATATGAATTTCGATCACAGAAAGAAACTTATGTGATTCTTGTTGCTTTTTTATTTCACAGAAAGAAACATACAGAATTTATATACCGAGGCAGGAGTACATGTTTTCCCTTTCACGTTCAAGCTACCAAATAACATTCCCTCTTCCTTTGAGTCAGGAGATGGTTTTGTTAGGTACTGTATTTTTTCAACTCTGGAAGGATTTAATACTCCCAGTTGTCATGCAAATATATTTATTTCAGTTAATTCTGTGCTGGATTTAAGTGGAATATCTAAGTCTCAGGTAAAAAAAATCTTTTATTTATTATCATTCTTAGAACAAAGATAATGTACATAATTGTCATTTAAAATGGTCATTAACAGTTAAAAGCTCATGCTGCTTCTGTAATAATCAGGAATGTGTGTTGTGATGTAAGTTTTTGAACATGAGTTTAAATTCTACTATTTACATCCATTATATAATCAAGATAAATAAGGAAATTATAATGTTTGACCTGTATCCTGATAGAAAACAATAAAATACGTTGTGACTGTCCCCTAAAAAAAGGTTGTTTTTATTTATCATATGAGTTTTAATTATCTTTACTATTTCAATTATAATACGTTCCTTTTGTTTTTCTTTCTAAATTCATATTTTACATTTTTGCATCAAGGTAACAGTATGTATAATATAGAATATTGTGATTTTTTAAGGGGGTTTGTACTTCACCACACTAATATAAACTTTCAACTAATAATTGGTAAGACCAAGGACTAGAGACTAGTGCCGTTTCTTCATTACTTGCTTTTTAAATTTTATATCTAGGAAACCTCAATCAATATAATTTTTCTAAATTATTAAATCAAAATAAAGAATAAAACACGCTTGTTATTGCAGGATAAAACAATTTCTTCAAAAAACTTTCATTCGCTTTTAATACTTATATATGACTTTTTTTGTTCTTGTTTTCTATTTTATTTTATTTAATCAGCTAACTTTGTTTGCTGGGGAGCCTACAAACCCTCGTTTAGGGCTTCGCCCCTTTAAACCTGTTTATTGGTTTCGTTCCCTTCTTCTCTTTGGGTCTGGCCCCGGTTAGGATTCAAGCATGAGTCCAAGACACTGAACACTATGTGTTGTTATTTGCAATCAAATGTTGAATAATAAACTTTATTGTCAAGAAAGCAGTTGCAAACTGAGTACAACCACGTTGTACGATAAACGATAATTAACTTAGTTACTCTCTGGAAACAACCAGGGACCATCCTGTCAATTCTGATCAAGGTTCCTAGGGCAGAGGTGGATGTAATAATTATAACAAAAAATATTTAATAAAATACTTACTGTTATGCATTTATTATTCCAAGGTGAATTGTAGATAGTATGTACAGTGGAAAATGAAGATTAATAATAACAAAAGTTTTAAATGACATTCCCGCCTTTAGAAAATCTGCATCCACCTGGAGGAAAACTGGAGACCTGGGCCAGGGCAGGGGCTACAGATAATGTATACAACCATGCCAAGGTTGCATGCAGTTAGAAACAAACTATGATAAATAAAAAGGATCAAAAACAGCATGCATGAAAAAGGAGTTGAATCAGTATCTAGAGTACTATAACAATGGCATGACAAAGAATAAGAACATCTTTTACATCATCCAAAATCACATGGAAAACAATATTTAATGGCTAACAGGTTAGGGTGCTCCCGATGGCGCCGGAAAAAATTTATAGCATGTCCCAGTTCATATAGCTGTGACTTCTGAAAAGTGAACCCCCCTCCTTCTATCCACCTCCTACTGTTACTAGTATCAATAACTCTAACTATTACTAACAACTCCTACTAACACGTGGGCCAAGCTGTTTGTAAACCCAGCTAACCGGCCCACCTACTAGCAATAGCCCTACCACCCAACTCCTAACTCCTATCACTCCATGTAGATAAGCTTATATAGCATGCTACATTTCCCATTTACAAATACTACAGTAAAAACATAATAGTACTTTTAATACATACAATTTGTCATTTCTCATTTCTTACAAAGTAATGTCAAAACTAAATCTTAGAATATCTATTAACCCCATCCTGGCCCGGGTTTTTCTCCGGTTTTCCTTCGGGTAGAAGCGGATTTATCATACAGGTTCTCTAGGCTTTGTCTAGGGGCGGGTCTATTGTAACAATAAATCGTGAATTTAGTGTTATTTCAATTCTTTTGATTTTTAAGCACTATACTCAGAATAATCTATAGTTCGATAATAACTTACATGTAATTTTTTGCTTAAAATTACAAACATATTGACATTCTATTAGTATTATAACTCGCAGCTAACTTTTTATCTTATCTAGGAATTTTTGCTGAATTTTTTGAATCCGCCTCTGCCTTAGGGCCCTTGATCGGAATTGATGGGATGGTCCCTTGCTTGCTTCCGGAGAGTAAATTAGTTTTTTTTCCCTCCACGTGGTCATACGCAGTTTGTACTGTTTTTTGACAATAAATTTATTTATTTATATTTATCATTATCTCTACAGTTCCTTCCCCTGTTTGTCTAATTTAGAGTGCCTTTCTTACTCCAGGATAGTTAAGTAGTCTATTGTAAAACATGGTTATTCCTGGTTTTGAACTTCCTTTTTGACAAGCAATTATTTATTATTTTTAAAAGACTTCATATCTGTTTGAAATTGGTGAAAATGTTGAGCAACAGAGATGTGGAGTATTGAATAAAATTTTACACTAGTGTGAGTAGTGTCATTGGAACTTGTTTTTAAAACAGATATAATAAGTGGCGCTGCAATACAATTTCCTTTCTGTGCACTTTGAAAGGTACATATTTTTCTTTAGTTTCCAGCTGCAGCAGTTATTACCAAGAAGAAAAGCAGATGGCTATGTTTATCAGAGACAAATCTGCATGTTGTTGTTCATTCAGCACGAAGGGGTTATGTACCTGGAGAAGTTATTACTCTTAGTGCTGAAATAAATAACATGGATTCTAAACCTGTTCTTTCTGTAAAAGCTCATCTTATTCAGGTATTTAATGCACCACCCTTAAAAACATTTTTACCTTTCAAATACTAGGTCAGAGATGTTAAAGTTAAATTTATACTTGTGAGTGCGGAGGATCTCCTGTAAAATGTTGAGAATCCTATGAACTGTAGCAAATCCTTAGTAAAAACTGTTGCTAGCAGTGCCGTAGCTAAGCAACGTGTCCTGGACACCCCCCTAAATTAATTACTATGTATTTTTCATAATAAATAACTTAAAGCACAAAAAATGTAAGATAATTTAAGACTCGTAATAAATAACTCAAGTCAGAAAAATGAAAAAATTTAAACAGGTTGTAATTTTATATATCATTCTTTTACTACATTTCAAATGAGAATGTTGGCAGATCAAGGGAAATTGTTGGAAATGTTAAGTGTACAACTTTGCTTCTTCCGTTTTCCAATAGATTGTTTTAGGGGTATGTGGTGGTGGATATAAACAGTTGTAGATGTCATACAATAAGCTTGGGCATTTGTTAGCATAAACTCATTAAAACATTGGTTGATTTGTGTCTGCATTTTTTTATTTTTAAGTTATTCTCAATTGAAAATGTCACCTAACAGTTTCATTTGTGGGAGGTTTTAATTTTCTGCTTCAATATGAAAAAATCTGTGGCCGAGGCTCATTGAATGCTCTCAAATACTTATGGCAAGACTGCTATTAGTGCTATTAGAAGCGTTGTGAGTGGTTTCAATGCTTCAAGAATTTTGAAGAACGGAGGAAGAGAGGTTTCCAAAGATGCAGAATTTAAGGCATTACTTCATGAGGACTCGTGTCAAATGCAAGAAGAATAGGCAGGATCATTGGGAGTGACTTAACAAGCCATTTCAAAATGTCTGAAAGCCATGGGAAAAATTCAGAAACAAGGAAATTGGGTGCTGTACAACTTCAAGCCGAGAGATGGTGAACGGCCTCTGTTTGCTTGTGAACAGCTGCTTGAAAGGCAAAGACTGAAGGGATGTCTGCATCGCTTTGTAACAAGGGATGAAAAAGGGGATCATTATGATAACCTCAAGTTAGAATACCATGCTTCCATGTCGACAGCCAAACCGAGAATTCTCAGTTCAAAGGTATTTGGTGGGACCAGCTAGGTGTAGTGTATTAAAAGCTGATACAACCATCTGAATCAGTCACAGGCGATATGCATCGAAAGCAATTATTGTGTTTAAGCCGAGCATTGAAAGACAAAGGTCTGCAATACAACAGAAGACACAATAAAGTGATTTTGCAGCATGACAATGCTAACCCCATGTCGCAAAGTCAGTCGAAACATTGGAATGGGATATCCTACCCCACCTGCCATATTCTTGAGACATTGCTCCCTCTGAGTATCACTTGTTTCGATTAATAGCACATAGCCTGGCTGACCAGCAGTTTCGTTCTTATGAAGAAGTAAAAAATTGGATCGATACATGGATCACCTCAAAAGGTGAACAGTTTTTCAACACGGGGTTTGTTCGCTCCCTGAAAGATAGGAGAAAGTAGTGGCCAGTGATGGTCAGTATTTTGAATCAAAATGTATTATACAATAAAGCCTCGAATGTCGGGAAAAAAACTGCGGGAGCAAAGTTGTACACCTAGTGTAATGAACAATCAAACATCTTTTTCTAAACACATAATTTCTGTATGTGATTTGAAGGGTCTTCAGATAATTTAAAAATGTTTTGAAACCTCATATTCTGAAAAAACTTTAGGGAGGCCCCTTAGACTCAATATTCCAATCCTCCAACCCTCCCAGAGTGCAGACACCCCTGAAAATTCATTCCTGGCTGTGCCCTTAGTTGCTGGAGTCTCTCAAGAACCCCACCTGGTATTGTGTATTATTCTTTGCTCATATTGCCTGAGAGTTTCTCCAACTGTAAATATTTCCTAAAAATATATTTCCATATCAGTGTTCTTTCACACCCTCTTCTCTGCCTCCCTCTCCCAAACTTATCACTCTCAACATGGTGGATTCTGTGAACTTTGCGAGTGAGTATACAATAAATAATAAATTTCTGACAGAAAGAGGGATGGGTTTAGACTGAAGTTCTAAATAATATAACTCCAAACGAATAATCTACAGAGTATTGGCCCACCACACACAACATATTGAGAATTAAATTATACACAGTCCCAAATGGACTTTCGCCTCCTCGACAAGCCTCCTCCATTTTTCCCTGTCTTTTGACGCCAACTTCCAGTTCATAATCCTGGCTTTCTTCAAATCTTCCTCCACACAATCCCACCATCTACTTCTTGGTCTTCCTCTTGTCCTCACTCCATCCAGTTGGCCATTTACCACCTTCTTTACAGTTCTGCTCTCATCCATCCTATTAACATGACCCAGCCATTTCAATCTACTTACTCTTATGTACGTGACAACGTCAGTATCTTGGTACAACTGCGCTATTTCGTTATTATACCGTACTCTCCACTGACCATTCTCCTTAACCCCTCCATAGATTCTCCTGAGAATTTTCCTTTCAAAGATTTTCAATCTTTCACATACTCCTTTTGTTAATGTCCATGTCTCAGCACCGTACATAATCACCGGTCTTATTAGTGTTTTGTATATCCTAATTTTGGTTTGGCGTGGCACGATATGGTTTTTAATTAATGGAAGTAGAGCAAAATATGCTTTATTAGCATTTGTAATTCTTCTATCTATCTCCATATTTATTTCATTTCTAGCTGTAAGCAACGTTCCCAGATAAATAAATTCTTGTACTACATCAAATTTATGTTTACCAATGATAATTTTGGTATCTTTGATATTTTTCCTTCTGGAGACTGTCATAAATTTTGTTTTTGCTTCATTTACTTTCAGACCAAGCCTAGAGGTATATTCTTCCAACTGGATGAATTTCTCCTTCACATCCTCCACTCTCCTCCCTGATATCACTATATCATCCGCAAACGCTAGTATTTGGTGTGTTCTATACAGAATGTTCCCACGGTAGTCTATTCCAACCCTACGAAACACTATTTCCAATGCTACATTATCTAACATCGGGGCTACACTATCTCCTTGTCTAAATCCTGTTTTAAGGCTTATTTCTTCCGATATGTTTACACCTGTTTTAACNATTTCTTCCGATATATTTACACCTGTTTTAACTTTGGCTTGGTTCTCTTCATTCATTAGCTTGCACATCCCTACCAACTTTTTAGGTATTCCCATCTCATGCATCTGATCCCACATTTCTTCTCTCCAAATACAGTCGTAGGCGGACGTAAAATCGAGAAATAGATGGTGTGTAGTAATATTTCTTTCCCAACATTTGCCCAATGTCTGTCTCATAATACATATCTGGTATATTGTGGATCTATCCGACCAAAATCCACACTGATACTCGCCAATCAACTCATCTACATATGGTTTGAGTCTATAACACTATTTTAGACAACACTTTGTAGCCTGTGCAGAGTAAGGTGATGGCTCTATAATTGTCACACAACGTTTCATCCCCTTTTTTGTGTATTGGATTAATAATTCCACATTTCCATTCCCTCGGTATTACTTCCATTTCCCAAACTTTCGTAATCAGTTGGTGCATAATTTTCATCATCGCATCCCCACCACATTTATATAATTCACTCTGAATTCCATCGCATCCTGGCGCTTTACCACTATTCAAGCTTGCTACAGCTTTTTTAATTTCTTGTACCGATGGTGGAGCTACGTCTGGTTCCGCTGTTTGGTATTCCCCATGTTTCTCATATCCCCTCATACTTCCATCCTCTTTGTACTGAAAATGATTCGCGTAGTACTCTGCCCATCTACTCGAAATTTTGTTTCCCTCCGTTAGAATTGTTCCATTATGCGCTCTAATGATTACTGCTCTAGGTTTGAATCCATTCTTGATGAATTTGACTTCCCTGTACCATTCTCTAGCTTCTCCGCAATTGTACTTTTCCTTAATATTTTCCATCTTACTATCCCACATTTGTCTCTTTTTCTTCCTATACAGCTTGTTACACTCCTTTCTTTTTCCTTTATATGTTTGTTCGTTTTGTCTTGTCGGTCTTCTCCTGTACTTTTCACACGCCATATTCCTTTCATGGAGAGCCTTTCCACATTCTTCATCAAACCACTCATTTCTTTTCGGTCTTCCCTCCTTCCCTAGCACCTTCCCCGATATCTCTACTATGCTTCCTCTTACATTTTTCCACACCTTTTCTACATTTGAATCATTCTCATTGATTTTCAGGAGTGCATTTTCTAGCTCTTTACAATATTTCTCCTTGTATTCCTTATTTTCTAATTTTTTAACATCCCATTTCCCCATTTCACTTTTCTTTATTTTTGGTGTCTTACTAACTTTCAAATTAACTTTGGCCCTTACTAGAAAATGGTCCGTTTCTATCTTTGCTCCCCTCATACTTCTTACATCATTTATATTCTTACAGTGCCTCCTGTCTACCACTACATGATCTATCTGATTCAAATATCGGCCGTCAGGTGATCTCCAAGTACCCTTGTGACATCTTTTGTGTGGATACCATGTATCTGAGACCGCAAGGTTTTTACCATTGGCTAGATCCACTAACCTTCTTCCGTTATTGTTAGTATTTTCGTGTATGGTATACGGTCCACATGCTGGTAGCACATAACTTTCCTTGCCCACCTGGGCATTGAAATCCCCCAATATGACTCTCATGTCATATGATGGTATAGTGTCGATGACTCTCTCTAATTCAGCGTAGAAAATCTCCTTTACATCATCCTCCTTCTCCTCTGTAGGAGCATGTACAGATACAAATGTAACATTATAAAATTTCATCCTAAGTCTAATGAGACAAATTCTTTCATTTATTAACCTATAATCTATCAAACTGTGTTGTACCCTACCACTTAAATAGAACCCTGTGTCAAATTCATGTTTTCCTTCTTCTTTCCCACTATATACAATTGTGTATTTTCCTTTAGAGTCCACCCCCTCCCCGATCCACCTAATCTCTTGCAGTGCACATATATCCATATTAAACTCTCATTTGCTTTTCTAGTTCCTTTACTGCCCCCTTTCTGTATAATGCCTTAACATTCCAAGTTCCAACGTTCATTACCTTATTCAATTGCCTATTTCCGTCATACTTGGGATTCCACTTCCGAGGCTTCTGAAGTTTTCCTAACCTTAACCTTTTTTACAGAGATAGTGTCAACCTAAACCTAACCCCCTGAGATCCGGAGGACCAATGATTTTTGGTCGAGGTTTATTCCCCTAGGGGGGTTGGTTCCGCTACACCTACAGAGGCCCCCCCTTGGTTTTCTGTCAGGGTTTCCTTCCCTTAGCCTATGGCTCCCGTTTTAAGGCGCCGGAGACTCGCCTTTCGCCTGTTCTCGTTAGCCACAACGCAATTTGGCCTAGGTAACCGACTCGCATCCGCTGCCATCTCCGATGAGATGGCGCAGAGTCGAGAAGGTACCCATGGCCACCAGCATCTCAGAATCTTGAGCTAAGGTTCGGAGAGCCACACGCTGTGTTGCCCTGGGGTCCCCACTAGGAGGTGAGAATCAGACTTGACTGACAGAGCCCTATTTAACAGGACAGCATGCAGGCACTTAACGGTATACACTTATAGGCATTGTGTATCCCACCTGCGCCATATCAGCCCATTAACCCCCCAACGGAAATATCCATTTTGGCAATTCCTGATTCTGAAAAAGTGGTGTTTGGAATAACGTCCGACCGTCTGTGCGCAGCAATTCTAATTACATGAATGAATCAATTTAATTTGCATTCTGTATTTCCTATAGAATTTACTTTTGTCAATTCACATGCTCTAACTTTTTCTTTTACTTTAAAACAAAGGTACTTTACATGAAGGTCTAAGTATTCTTTTGAATGTTTCTCAAAAATGGCTCCAATGATTTTGCTTAAATTTTCGGTACATGAAGTACAACTAGTATGCTTTACATCCACATTAGCGGCATTTCGCTTGAAAGTTTGGTATACATGCAGTAAAATAATTTCTGTCCACTACAATTACACATTAGTTTACTGTTCCAAGAAACTTGAATAATATTTAGCTCTGTAAATGGACCAAGCAGATGTAGAATACACTTTTTGTAAACTGAAGATATGATAATGATAAAATACATAGGACAGCAAACGCACTTCAGATACGAAAATACATCAACTTTCATCTACAAGGAAATTACATTTACATAATACTTATGATATTTATAAGACTGATATGTCACTATATATTTTGAAATAATATTCTGGATATTTATTTTACTTTCAAATTTCAAATAAAAGACAGTAATAAGTTCATCTAGTGACTTTGAGCACTGGAAAATGACCAAAATATATAGGACCACGCCAAAAATAACTTTCACTATAGAATTTTTTCTCACTATGCTGCAGACAGAGAAACATATATGAGAAAGTATAAGCAATGGTTTTGCACCTCTAGTTTTTATTATGAAATCAACAGACAATAATTGCATTCATTATTTGAGATAAATTCAAAGAAAGTCATAACATAATAATTAATATAAGATTTTTGTGTTTTCTTTGGTCAACAATTACTACTATGCTAATTTACCTAGTAAATCTTGCAAAATTGTGCCAGAAAGAGCCTGCGTGCAGGGAGTTAAATAGCTCACTTCTGATCCTACTCCTGATCATATCATTTGTTGTTGTAGTTTGGGTAGTAAATTGTTTAAAATTATTTTTTAATGGAAAATTCTGTAGTTTTGCAAAATCAAAATTATTGATTGGTTGTGTACATAAATGTATGTTTCTCACTCTTCAGTTTGTTATTTTTCTCCTATTGTTAGATATAGAAATGCAGTAGAACTTAGTTTATCCAGACTACTAGGACCTGTAGTTTATGTGGATAATCTGGAATTTGAATCTCAAACTCTCTGCTCATGACAAGTATTTCTGCCAAATTTTAATCATTTATTAAACTGTTGGGTAAAAATGTAAATAAGAAAATTATAGTTTCATCTTAAAACTGATCTGTATTAACTACTATATACTGAATTCCAAAGTATTTTTAGGATAAATTTGAATATATCCATGATTGTATTAGGAAGTACCAATTAATTCTCTTTATATTACCACCAATTACATCATTTTATTAACTTGCATTTTGTTTTATATCGTGATAACTTAACTCAAGGAACATACTGTATTGGTCAGTATAAATCAAATGAATTTCAGGTCCTGAAATTCCATCATAAAACAAAACTAAGAAAAACCAAACGAATTGTCACAGAAATAACTAGAGGTTCAGTGCTTCCTAATGGATCTCAGTATTGGATAGATGAAACATTACAGATACCTCCTGTGGTATCCTCTTATCTCAAACACTGTCATCTTATAGATGTGAAGTACAAAATATATGTGAGTATTTGATATAAATACAGTTGGGATAAGGGATTCAAATCACCTAAAGAATAAATAAATTTTTAATAATTATTTTGTTTAACTGATTCAATACTATTTCTTTTGTTAATTAAATCATTTTACTTCAAATTAAAATATTCCATAATGCTTGTAACATCAACTAATATCCATAGCAATAGCTAACAAACTCCTAGCTAGTCTTGAAGTTACTATTCCCGCTACTTTTGATTAATTCTCATTTTGGGAAGCAAAGATTCACCATTGTATATTTATATACAACATTTTCTGAATAATGTAAAGATTTGATAATAATATATATTTGTGAAATAACGTTTTTGTATTTTGTCTCTCTTAATACCTTTGCTAAGGCAGAGGTACGGAATTGATGGGATGGTCCCTTGTTTGCTTCCGGAGAGTAAATTAGTTTATTGTCCACCACATGGTTATGTACAGATTCTAATAGCATTTTTGACAGTATATTTATTATTATTAAACAATACAGCTGAAGAGTGTTTTATTTCTATACTTATTTTTTCTCTGCAGCTGAAGGATCTAATACTATGCTGTAGATTTGGGTCTAAATGACTGATTTTATTGTGTATCTCTCTCACTGATGAGATTATTTAATAAAAACAGACTTCTGAACTTGTCACTATATCTCAATATTTTGTATTTTCTTGTTTAAGTGGTTCCTTATAAATCTTTTTTCTTTTTTCAAGCTTTTTCAAAAGAATGATGAAAGGTATTTCTATTTCTTTAACATATGATTTTTTATTTACCTTCACTTAACTTTATTTGATTTGTTGTACTACTATTAACATCCATTATATAATATAATTAAATAAATAATTACCCGACGATGATGTAAATCCATGCCGAAACATAGTGAACTCTTCACATAAAATATAAAAATTTATTCGTCCATAAAAGGTTGTAAGTTATTAATTACTCATTTGACTTGTTTTGAAAATTTTTATTTTTAATTTTAACTGTTATAATTGTGAATACAGCTCTAGGTTATTAATTAAGACTGAAATATGTATTCTTTTCTTAAGTGAAGTTTCAACATTTTGTGCCATCGTCTTTGGGATTTAGTTTTATTAAATCCCAGAAATAACATTTAAGCATGGTCTTTATTTACTGCATTTGTTCTATTATCTTCTTTCGTTTTTGGTTTCTGTTATCCCATTAAAAATAAAAGAAATATAATATACTCTGATTTTGTTTTAATATTGCTGTTCCAGTTTTGTGTATCTAAAGCCAGAGTGCCTGATATTGTATTGAAATTGCCAATTATAATTGGTACTGTCCCTCTTATGGGAGCTATTGAAGTACTCTCTAAAGATACGGAATCGCATTCTGTTGCTACACTAGATAGAGGTATGTAATTATAAGAACTATGTTAATAAATGATGCTAAAATAGTTTGCTATTGTTTTATAGATTTTGTAATATTTATTAAACAACTAAAACGTTGGTGGGTTTTCTTGAATTTTTGTGAGAAATGAAAATATATTCAAACATTGATTCAATAAATTTTCCGTTAAACTTCACAAAGTATAAACACAATGTAAATATTATCAAGGATCTTTCTTCCATTATGGATATGATTACTGTCAACATGTCAACTTCATGCCCAACTGATCACATCACATTTAGTCTTGGGATCCATGAGTATAGTCAGGTTTTGGGGCAGGATGGAGAGCGAGATCTTAATCTATTGGGGAACAAAGTAGCTACATCATCATCTCTGCAACAAGTGTGCAGAAATGTGGTACAAATTCCTATCATATTTTCTATTTCTTAACCCATATGAGCTACAGATAGTTCTTTTATTAACTGATAGAGTGGCGGTAAAATCACTGTACATATTTTTTCAATACATTTTGCATATTGAATTAATGAACTGTTTGTTAGATTCTCTAGTGAATCTCTATAGCTATCCTGTTGTTTGCAAATAAATTGTTGGATTGAGGAAATTCATTGATTTAATTTAAATGCTTTATAGTCAGAGATGATATGAAATAATAGTTCATTAACACTTAATGAGCGACTCAATGAGGCACAGTTAATTGCACACCCTCGTTTCAGTTTCAGATATTTATATTTATTGATACCTTCACATTAAATAATATTTTTAAGGAATGTTACTTGGTTGAAGTCTTCATAATAAAACAGTAAAATACAAAATGCTTTCCAATTGCTCAACTAAATTCATCATAATGTAAGTTGAGGAACATTTTTTCTAGACTCTACCACCAATGTCAGCCAAGAATGACTACTTCCACTGTTGACAATCTTGGGGTGATTGGATGCATCTTCCAATCAACTTTTTGTTTTTGGCATAACATTTTTAATATAAAAATTTATATTAACATTCTTCAGGTTCTTGTTTTACTTGCCAAAAAAAGGGTTGCTTTTGCCAAGTTTTTTGTTTGCTTAAATTACACCAGGGATGGCTACAGCTGCTGGTTCAGGCATTTGCAACTGTGTGCATGTATGTGTACTTGCTAAGTGCAATTTCTGTCAATCGCCTAACTGTGGAGGGAATGGTCGCATGCGCTGTAGTAGAGTACTATCAGGGCTGCTTATCTCTTTCTTATCGGGATAATTGCTTTCCGAGAAGCCAAAAAATATTCGGATTGTCAAGAAGTCCATAAAACCCTATTACTATCATTTAAGAATAGGGTTATAGAGTTCAAGAAAATAAATTTTAAAAATCCCTTAGATTTTAAAAAGTATGGAAAAAGTAAATTTGAGGAAGTGTGACAATATGCTTGGTGAATTGAAGGAAACATTCACCCAACATTTCTAAGTTTTTAATGATCTCAATTTTTAACTTAATTCACTTAATTTTTAACTCCTTTTGATGTCAATATAGAAAATGTTTCTTCCTCCCTATAAATGGGACATGTTATAATATGTGACAGGATTATCTGCACTCTTCAAAGAACAAAACAGTCTAACATAATTCTTACAAAAAATTGTTCCCAAGTTTCAAATATTTCTGCATTTGCTGGTGAAATTATATTGGTGGTCTGCAGTACTTGCACATGCGTACAGCTTTTTTAAAAATCCCATTTGAGAAGTTTCACAAATGAATCCTTTAAAGCTATTATGAGAATTGTATCTGCTCGTGACATACAACCTAGATCTAAAGATGTAGAAGCTGAAGAGGCAGAGCATATATTTTTGCTAATTTTCATCAATATTGCTGCCTTAGTATTTTGTATCCTTTTTATTTATTTGTGATCATTCATGTCACATATTTGTTATTTGAGAATGGAAATGGTTGTGACCATTCACCCACATTTTGATACTTAAAATATTAACACTCGATAGGTAATAGGTAACGGACGTGTATTTCATTCTACAACTTTTATTTCCACCAACACACACTTGACAACAGCATAACATGGATATACATTATTAATAAATAAACAGTGCAACTTCATCTGTCTAATGTCGCTAGGATATACTATATTTCTCCCATGCTTATTTTCTGAAGAGGTAGTTGCATTTGGAATGTTCTTGGTTAAAATTTTTCCACTTGATAATCGATTCACCAATTTTATTCCCTAACATAGTCACAGAGATACCCTGGTTCCTGGTGTACTCAGCTGGATTGGCGTATTGTTCTTTGTGGAGTTTCCATTTGGTCTCTTCCTGGTACTGGAGGTTTGATGATTTCTTGTTGCTGGTTGTTACCTTGTTCATTATTTGGAATTATTACCAAATCTTCAAATCCTGGTGATGTTGGTGGCCTGTCTTGAGTGTTTTCTGGTACATTAAGGTCGGAAGTCTCTATCTGCGGTTCGATTCTGGTTGAATTTAGTTGATCATTGTGACGTTTGAATACGTATCTGTCATCTAACCTAATGAGGTAGTGTAGATGTCCGAATTTCTTGATGATGGTTCCCAGCTTCCATTTTTATTTGCTGTTCGAATAGTAGCGTGTCTGTACTCTATCTCCCACACTTAATTGACGCGCCTTTTGGGTAAAATGGTTGAACTTGAACTTGATCGGCTTGAATGCGTTGAATTGAATACGAATTTGTCGATGTAGATACTGTTCTGCTGGAGATTTCCCATTGATTAATGGCGTAGCTCAATACCTGAAAAGTATTTCTTGAATTTTCTTCTGCATCAGAATTTGATCGTTGATCATGGCTGTTAGTCTCTGCTTCAAGGTTTGAATATTTATTTTTGCTAGACCTTTCATAGCCGGATGACCTGGAGCTAAAAGTTTTTGAAAAATCCCTGCTTCCTTACAGAAGGTTTGAAATTCATCACTGGTGAATATTGTTGCGTTGTCTGATACTATAACATCTGGGAAAACGTGATGTGAAAAAATATTTAGGAGTGATTCGATGGTTGAAGACGATGTTGGAGCTGCTGGATTTATTGCAATTTCTGCCCATTTTCATTTTGTGTTGATTAAAACAAGGAAACAATATCCTTGAACTGGCCCCGTGTAGTCGATGTGAACATTGCCAGTCGTTGTCTGGTTCTTCCCACAGATGTAGTGGTGTTTTTGAAGGGTTACTTTGGTATGAGCACATGCAGTGCATCCTTGAACCAGTCTTTCAATATCTTTGTCAATTGATTTCTAGTAAACATATCGGCAAGCTAGTTGCTTCATTTTTGTGATACCAATATGTGTTCAATGAAGTTCTTGTAATACTGAAGGTTGAAGTGTTGATGGAATGACCACACGCTGACCCCTGAAAATATTATTATTATCGATAGTAAATTCGGGTTGCATTGTAGCATCTTCTTGAAAATATTTGATAATTTTCGATAATGTTTCTTCTTGAATTGATTCAAAAGTAGTCGTTGAAGTTGATACCTGGTAAATTGATCTTCACAAAGGGCATGTACTTCCTTGTAGATTTTGTTGGATGTCATTCCTTGTATATTAGAATTGATAGGTGCTCTTGATAAACAATCAACATTCGTGTTTTCAGATCCTTTCTTGAAAATGACCTCATAGTTGAATCCAGATAGAAAAGCTGGGTACCGTAGTAGTCTTGCTGATGTCATTCGGGGGAGCTTCTCATTTGGATGTAAAATTCAAACAAGTGGTTGATTAATTTGAATGGTATTGAAAAAAGATATTGAAACAAATGATCAACTGAAAAAACAATTGCTAAAGTTGGGAGTAATTATTTTGTGTTTGTGATCTAAATGCAAAGGCAATTAGATGTTCTTACTCTGTTGATTACATGTGACAATATTCCTGCAGTTCCTGTAGGACTCACGTCACAGGCACGTTGAAGTGGCAGCTCAGGATTGAAGGGTATAAGAACTCGATCACTTGCGATTTCTTGTTTCAGTTTGATGAAAGCTTCTTCCTGCTTGCTGGTCCAGTTGAATCTTAAATCTTTCTGTAGTAGTTTCCTTAGTCGGGTAGTAATGGTTGATGCATCTGGTATAAATCTTGAATAATATGTTACCATCCCCAAAAATCTTTTTACTTCTTCTACAGATCTAGGTCTTCACTTCTTCGCAATTGCTGCAACTTTACTTGGTGTTTTTGAAATTTTGTTGAATTTTATGACTTGTCCTAGATATTCAATTCGTACTTTAGAAGTTGACGTAAGCAATACTCCAGATTTTCTTGACATTCTTCTCTGGTCCTGCCGTGAACAATGATGTCGTCCAAGTAAGACTCTGTTTTGGAACTTCTCTTAAGATTTGATATATAATTCGATTAAATTCTGCTGGTGCTGTTTTAATTCCAAATGATAGTCTGTTCATCTTGTATGTTCCTTGATGAGTTGAAATTGTTTGAATGACACTTGATTTTTCATCTACAGGTATATGTAAGTACACTTTGTAGAGATAAAGTCGACAAAAATAGCGGGAATTAGGAAGGCGGTTGAATATTTCTTCGATCTTCTGTATTGGGTAGTGTGCATTTGTTTACGCCAACCTTATAATCGACACATAATCGAATGCCTCCATCCTCTTTCAGAATGACAACTAACGGTGAGCCCCAGTCACGGGTTTCTATTCTTGATATAATTCCGGCTGCATCTAGAAAATGAATCTCTTTTTCAACACAGTTGTAGAGTGCATAGGGGACTACTCGTTCATTGTTGCTTTTTCTCTCAATTTCAGTGATACTTTGAAACCTTTAACACATCCTATTTTTTTCTCTTTGAATATATCTGGAAATCTGGTAGCTATTTGTTGATGATTTGTTTGATTTGCTTTTTTTCTCAATCAGAGTTCTAATACAAACTTTTCCGACATGGCCATTTTTCTTGCACTCGGTACATTTTAAATTGGATTGATCGCTTCCACAAGATTTTGATGTGTTATCTTTTCCACATCTGAAACACAGACCATCAATGTTTAAACCACTGTATTTGATTTTCGATGTTGATGAATTATTATATCTTGACTCTTTTGATGATTTTTTTGATAATTATTCCTTTTGTTATTTTGGTTCTTCTGTTGATTCTCATGTCATTAGAAATTTTATTTACTTCTGTTGATTGATTTGATGCTGTCAATTTTTGAGATAGTTTTCAAACCTTTGTTTGTAATATTGAAAAGATTCCATTTTTGGGTTGAAATTTTCAAAACTCAGCAATAAAGCCGTTTTGACTGCAATATTTTGAACTGGATTTGATGTAGACTGTTTATCCTGTTGGCCGTCCTGTTTAATTTGTGATTTCATTAATTGTTCTGGCATTGATTGCTAAAATTGCATAAATTGATTGAATTGTTTTTCATCTGTTTTCTTAATAAATGTTTTGATATTTGTTGCTTCGCTACTTGAGTTGAATATTGAGTAATGTATTTGTTAGTTTGATCGATAATAAATTTTGATTATGCTATTGATACTAAATTTTGATTATGCCTTCACGTACAACTCAGCCGATTTGTACCTACCGTTTGGTTCGACCTGTTGTAAAAAGTCAATAAAATCAATGGCTTGTAATTAGATCTCGATGTTGAAAACTTCTATTGAGATTAATAAAATGCTTCTTTCTCCTTGTCGCCAAAACTGTTGTGACTGTTCACACACATTTTGATACTTTAAACGTTAACACTTGATGGATAACAGGAACAGAACAGTTGTTTCATTCGACAACTAGGTTTTTTTTTCACTAACACATGCTTGACAACAGTATAACATGGCTATACATTAATAAACAGTGTGACTTCATCTGTCTGATGTCCCTAGGAGATACTATAGAAATGTTATTTATTATTATTATTGAAATCTTGAGTATTATGAGAATTTTCAAAAATTTTATGAAGATTGTTATTCTTGTTTGCTCTGCTTAGTTAGTAACACTGTTTCCATGTTTGAACTGCTGCCTTATCTCAAAGGAGTGGAGAGTGACGACACTTTAGTTGCACACAATTGCAAGTAGAATTCGTCACAGTGGAGATTGCTGACTACCTCTGAATTAGACAAAATACATTTATGTTTATTTTAGATATATCAAAATTAAAACAAAAGTCAGCACATTTTTGGCAAGAAAAGCAAGAATTTCAAGATGGGGTAAAAGACTTGAGACTGATCCATAAATAGAAATTTTGTTTGGTGAAGGAAGAACTTCACAAAATTTAAATCCTGATGTTCTAAAATTCAATCTTGATTCTGAAAAGTACTAACAGAAAAATTTGATCGGGAGATATATCAAGCCCCCACCAGCTTGCTCAAGTGACAGAGCTCAAGTTATGCTTGGCTAAGGATGGGAGTGAGTATCCCCGGAGCACACTCCCAACCCTTAGGTAAATTGAATTGAAGTTGTATGGAAGACATGATTAATCTATGCATTATCTATGGTTAGATCAATATGGTGATGCACCAGGACTCGAATCCTGGACCTCCTGCTATGGTCACACTGTAGATAATGCAAACTTTCCTCCCCAAGTAGGTACTTGGAAGTTATGAGTTACAATTGCATTTACACTCATAGGTACGTGGAACCAGATAAATGTGTTACCAGCTAAGAGAGCCTCCTGCAGTCACTTATCCACTCTAGGGAATTTATGATGGGTTAAGAGTAGAGGGGGTTGTGCAGTAGTAGCACACCCGCAGTCAAATCAGTCCCGGTCTGTCACCATTTTCACCTGGTTATAGATAATTCAAATAAATTTCAGAAGTGGTGGGTTACAAGAGAATATGATTGATGTAATTTATAATATTATGAAGACTTGACTATATATGCCACATGAATCTCATTTAAAACAGAATGCTTGGAGGGGAACACTAAAATGTTAAGTTCTCTAAAACCTACTTCTTCATAATAGGATATAAAACTAATGAAAACATCATCAAATAGTCAAATTTTGTAGGTTTAAGCCATTGCAATTGATGTTATTTGAAGAAAGATGGGGAAAAAAAGTGTTACAATTAAAATACCATAAACACTATTAACTTAAGTTACTACACCATCTAAGAAAGTTGCCATCTCAGCCACAAAAATTATTTTTCTTAATCTACCCATTGTAATCTCCAGATATATCCAACGAAACTTTATAATTAAACTTGATAATTTTTCTCCCTCAAACAATTTAATGAGTTTTATAACATGACATCCTGTATTACTTTCCTGAAAGAATTCAAATATCAGTTAACTTTTCACATATTTCTTGTATTACAGTTTATTGCTATAAATATTTTGATGCTATTTATTTAAAGTCGTTTATTTGTCCACAATAAAATAAATTACATTAATTGTGTTCCTTCCACTCAACTTCATGGCTAATTAATTTCAATAATTGCTTCAAAATTAATCTAACCAGTCAGCTATAATATCGCAATCACCTGGCTGTAGGTTGGCCTAGAAAATTTCTATTTATCTCCTTGAACAAGCATATAAAAGTGACATTTTTTTTACTTGTTGCAGCTTGTGCAAGTTTTGAACCTTGCTTCTTTGGGCCACATGAAGTTGCTGAATCTACTGACACAAGAAATTCTCAAGAACAATGCATATTCAGCCCCAAGTATATTACATTTAATGTATAAATGTATATCTTCAAATGTATGTTTTTGTACACTAATATTGTATTGTAAAGTCTGTCAGAAATTTGTTATTAAAATTATAAGGAAAAAGATCAAAAGTGTTGTATTGTTTACTTGGAAACAAAAAAAATTACATTGCTCATCATAATACAATTAATTATTTAAATTACCAGTAAACCTAAGGTCATCGCTTCCTCTCGAACTTCCACTTGTAGATAGGTGGTGCATCTTTTGATGCAGGCTTTACTCTTTCAGGAGGCATTTCCTTTTTATTCTGTAAATGTCTCTTGATAGTAAGTTTTTCTTCGATTATTTTAAGTTGTTTTTCTCTCTCGATCCTTTTTGCCAATTCTTTATAAGAATTGTCCCTCGTTACAGCAGCCTTCTCCAGTTGAGATTTTTCTATACTTGGCATTGACAGCTGTTTTAATGTTTCATTTCTCATCCTATTAGTGCGTCTTTTCAGCAAAGAAGGATGTGTGTCTAAGTGGGCAGCAACATCAAAAGTTTTGGCTTCCTTCGAAGAATCTACAAAAAATGTGTGTTTGTTTTCTGTTTTGTTTGCAACATCAATAAGATGTAGTTGAGATTGCAGTCTGTTAATTTTTTTACTTTCAATATTGCGTTTGGTTCTAATGTACTTTAGATCCTGAGTTTGCATCAAACTAATTTGTTCAGGAGTATGCTCATCTTCTTGATCCAACTCGTGATGTTCTCCATCTTTTACCCTAGAATTAATCATATGGAAATAGAATTCATCGGGATTTCTATTTAACGCCCTCTTCTTCAAAACTTTAATAGTATCATCTTTTTCATGAAAGCTCCTTGCCCTTTGCAGATAGTCCTTCTTTTTCTCCAGCAAACCCAAATGCTTCCTTGCTCCTGGTTGATGTCTCTCCTTGTGAGTCTTCTGTCCGGCCTTAGCGGCATTCTTCCAAGACGACATGGTTGCTGTTTCAAGTTAAATATGAAAACAAAACTACTGTGTTTCAGAAGAACTAAAGCTAACAAGAAACAGGAATATACATGAACTGTATTCTGCACACACGTATCACTAGATGTGTTAAAACTATAACATATATTCTTGTCTTTCACATAGAATTGTATTCGTTATTCACAGTTTGTACGCACACTATTCAAACTTCCACGTTAGATTCGTAATTCAAACACCATAATACCACAACAGTCAACACTGGTCAACACATTACGCACGTTTAATCATTCGTTCCACATGCGCGAACGATCTATCGATTGCCATTGATGCCTTGCGAGTTAAAATTTACTATAAATTGACCAAATTTACTAAATATTGAAAGCAACTGTTCTTGGGATATATCGATATATTACAAGAATCGTTTCTTTCCTTTCCTAAATCGGAACACGTGACCGCGTACGTATTCACTGGTGTTCGTGGAGAGCAGCTGTGAATGTATCTGATAGTGACATATTGAGCCTTTGTTTCGCATTTTCATATATTGCTGAAGGCTTTAACATGGTTGTTTTAGAAGAAAATGCTTCAGAAACAAACAATGATACAAATGATCTTGTTAAGAAGTCGTCTACTAATGAAGTTGTGTTTACAGTTGAAATTTTAAAACTAATTAAAGAAGCTCAACAACAGCATGGCTTGCGACATGGTGACTACCAAAGGTATAGAGGTTACTGTACTAGGAGAATCAGAAGATTAAGAAAAGTTTTGCATGTTACTCAAGGAGATAAAAGGCATTTTAAAAAGAAAGAGATCACAGAAGAGATGATAAAAGATGAAAAGTACCTTCATATTCCATTAATGATGGCTGAAAGGGCTTGGGGTTATGCTATGCAACTGAGACAAGAAGCAAATACAGAACCCAGGAAAAAGTTTCACTTGATATCACGACTTCGTAAAGCTGCAACCTACTCCCTCCAATTGCAAAAGCTGTGCGAGAGCCCAAAATATGATGCACGAACAAAACTTGAAGCACAAGCTTATGTAGCTTGGATTCATGGATCTCTACATTTTGAATTACAACTCTGGAAACCAGCCATGGAGAATTTAAAGAAAGCTCAAATGGTGTATGAGAAATTATCATCAGCTTTATCTGAAGAGGATCAAGTAGTTTACAAGCAACGAGTGGAGGAACTGTCTCCAAGTTTAAGATATTGTGCTTACAATATTGGAGATGAAAGTGCTATAGATGATTTGTTGAAAATGAGAAGTCATGGGCAGGGAGATCTTCTTGCTAATTTAGATTCCTTGATTGCTCAAACTCGAGAGCGGCGTGCTGAAGTATTTCATGAAGTTGAGTGGCGTGGAAAGTCTTTTTCAGTACGGCCAGAACGTGTAAGACTTTTCCTCATATCGGAACAAGAACTTGGTAGTACTCTGGAGAGAGCAGAAGACACAACTGCTAAGATTACACTCTTGGAAAATTTCCTAATGGAATGTAAAGATGCCATTTCTGCTGCTAAGGATGAGCAGAAAACTGAGTTAATTACAAAGGGACGCCCACAAGGTGGTGTGCCATCATCATCTCAATATTTGTTGTCATATTTGACTCATATTAGACTTAGTCGAACAATCCAACGTAATTTGCTGATGATTGAATCAACCAAGATTGCCTTAGCAAACAAGAATGAGACTGTTGTTGAAAACAAGAAAGTAAGACCTCAAGACTTAACTCGTTTATACGAGATAATTCTCCAAAATTTGAATGAATTACAACAGTTGTCTGGATTAGAGGATGATGAACAATATCAAAAAGAACTAGATGCAAAAATTACATTTTACAAGGCCTTTAGATGCTTTTACATTGCTCAGAGTTTGATATCTTTGAGGCGATGGCAAGATGCAATGGCTTTATTCAAACGTGCTGAATCTTATGTAAATGAAGGTCTTAACAATAAACATTTAGACTCTGAGACAAAGAAGGAATTACCTAGGTTGAAGAAAGAAATTGAGGGAGAAGAGTTTTCTGCTCATGCTTATAGTGTACTACAAGGAGAAACCGAAGTAGATGAAAATGGAATTATTATTGGTGTGAAACCTGGTACAAGGACAAAGAAGCCTTTGGTTGAAAGACTCGGTGAATATAGAGAAGATCCTTCTCTTGTGACCCGCACACCTAATGTTTGCAAATTGCCGCCTGACATGAGGCCAATTCCATGTAAACCTTTGTTCTTTGATTTAGCTTATAACTTTGTTGAATTTCCTTCTTTAGAAGAAAAAATGGAGGCTGCTGCTGGTGGAAAGAAGGCAGGTGCTGGCATAACAGGTTTTGTCAAAGGTCTTTGGGGGTGGGGTGGCTCTGGAAAGAAATGAAGCAATATATGTCCCAATTGGTTCTGCATATGAAGAATTGATACAATTCTTTCTGAAAGATTTGTAACTCATCTCCATACATTTCCCTTCCTAATGTAAATATGAGAAAAGTAATTCACTGTTGTCTCATTGTCTTTTATATAATCCTAACCCTGATTTTACTTGACATGTCACTTGCTTTTCTATGCAATGAATTAGAGAACAGATTCTGTGGCTCTCTTGTGGTTGGATGTAAAAATATTGTCTGTTTATTTTGATCTTGATAGTTCATTTTGAATGAAGAGAACTTCCATTTGTTACATTGGCTTTATTCAGATGTTTCCTGTACAGTTTCTGAAATGAAATCAACTGAAGATGAATAATTTTAGTTTTTGTTTCCAGGTGTGATGAAAAAAGTTATATTTGGATTGAATGGTATTTTTTATTTTAGAAAATATTGTACAGTTTTAATTTATTGTGACCACGTGAAGTTATAAATCTTGCTTGTTAGCCTTGGAAATTGCTAGAACTGGATTTTACTTGATTAGGAAATTTAGTTGGAATGAAATGAGAGATTTCTTATATTAATGATTGATACATTCCTTTTTTGAGCAACTTCTAAATGATTGTTTTAAGCTGTCTTAAAAAGTTTGTGTTCAATAAATCTATGTTGAGTTATTGGAATGAAGAGAGAAAATGAAATCCTGACATCTTATAACATAGTTAAATTGTTGGTTTTATTATCAACTAACTGTTATTACAAATATTTTGATGTGAATTTAACTATTTGCTATGCTTCCATTAGTTTACTTCTTGTACATTGAATAGGAAATATTTCTTTGTTTTGATCTAGATTAAAGAAATATTATTGTTTAGGGGTGTACAAGCATGAATCTTATTTAATCCCAAAATACCTCATACTTCTACATTATGATGTTATTCTTTGTATAAACTGTCTTTATTTTGGGATTTGTATTTGTAAAATATGTTATTAATTTTTTTGCACTTCATTGAGGAATACTACTATTAAGTAGTACTCTAACCTAGATTCAGTGAATTTTTGATCAGAGAACTTGTTAGTGTGTTTGGTGTGTCACAATATGGGTGGTTCATGTATGATAAATTAGGTGGCTTGTTTAAATAGATTCTATGGTAAAGTCATAGCTATTCATTTTCTTCCTTATGAAAAATTATTTACTGGAGGTTTGAGAACTATAATTTACATAAAAATATTTTTTAAATAGCTTTTGTATATTTCCTACTTCGTTTAATATTTCTAATTGAATATTTTATTTTTGTTCAATGTTAATTTGGCATTTGATTTACCAGAATATTTAAGTACCAAAATATTTAAAAACAAAACATTATTTGATAATTCTTTATCTGCCAATCATCATAAAGTGCAATCATTCATGATTGAGCTTGTGGGGTATCTTTTGGCTCTAAACACTTCAGATAGTATGATTTTGTTGATGTGGTTCATATGTGTGTTTTGCATTTTTTTAAACTTGCTCATTAATGTTGGGCTCTACATCTTCACTGTTTTATGGTTAATTAGCAATCTGTAGTTTTTGCTACTTGGTACTGAAATATGAGGAATGTATTATTTTCTATACATAATAAATTTAAGAAAATTAACCATTAATTTTTGCTGAGTTTCACCTAAAAATCCCCTTATATCCAATAAATTGTTTCCAATGCTTGTTCCCTATCCATATAATAGCTTCCTTTGTTTTGTTTTTTAATTTGCAGACATACTGCTTATGGTATTTTTGGAACAATACAATTTCGGTTGCTGTGGATTTTAAAAATATGTTCATATTAAATAATTATTGAAATTTGTCTCATTCATGCTTCTTAATTGAGTTGTGGAAATAATAATGACTATAACAATGATTTTGTTCAATTTAGGACAGGTATCGGAACAATTTTTTAAAATGATTTGTTGTTTGTTTTTTAAATTCGCAAGTTGCTTTTAAATTTCTCTTGAAAGTTCTTTTTCTAAAAAACAATGACACAATTTTCTGATAACTAAAATATTTATTTTCTAATAACATATGGGCCTGAACTTTACCTTTTATGATATATAATGGTAGTATGAAAGTACAGATAAAATGACAAAAATTTAACAAGAACTCTCGATGGGTGCTTAATAATTTTGATAACTTAAAATAAATATTATTAACTTTAGCCATGTGATATAAATTAGTATTTTCTATAAGAGAAATAATATGCACAAATTCTGGCAAAGTGATCTAAGGATGAAGAATTAGTGATCATTAGCTATACAATAATTATCATAATTATTTTATCGATCTATGAATCAGTTTACCACACTTTTATGATGAGAAAAGAATAAATCTATGTACTACTTTCTCAATACAGTTTAAAATGTCCTAGTTGGGCACACCAAATTTAAAATGAAATACAGTTTTATGACAATAAACATGTATAAGAGAGAAATTCATATGGCTGCTAATAAATCACTTCATCTTTATCAAAATAATAGTAAATAAATGGGTGGATGCTACCTTGTGTACAACCTGCTGTTTGAATGAAAAGAGTTAAGTTTTCGTAAGTCTACTATAATAAAACTCCACTGACAGCGGTGGTCTAGTGGTAGTGTATTTGCTACCTCAACACTTGAGCAGTAGTGTGTGGGTTCAAACCCTCTTGGCCAAACTTGGTAAGGTTTTCAGTTGGGGTTTCGCTCACCTTCTCCAGATAAATGTCGGTTCAGTACCATAAGTTTCCTGGCAACCCAACATCTCTCCTTCCCAAGTCCTGGTTAGGTAGAAGAGTGGGCCAAGTGGCCTGAACCTCACCATAAGACATTTAAAAAAAAAAAAATATGATGACATACTTTTCCTATGATAACATGCTTTCCACCTCTCTAAATTAGCCCACGGTAATACTGATACTCAAATTTTCCACTCTTATATTAATTTTTTTTTTTAATTGTACAGTTTTAATCTCATTTCTTTAAGCTTATTCATGGTGAAAATTACTATAGATAACTTCTTTGTTTGTTTTGCAAGGTGAATAACTGAGATTCGTAAATTTTTTTAGTCTTGTCTAAATTCTTTCTCTTCTCATTGAGTTCTCTGATTGCTATGGTCCTCATTGAGTACTTTAAATTAAATTTTTTTATTAACTTGCCGGCAACTTAAAAGTTTCAGACTTGATATCTCTGATGGGCCCAACAGAAATATTTGGAGAGCCCAACTCTCTTTCTCTATTAAGAAAGCTCCCAGTGCAATTTAACACTTTGTAGACCTGTTTTGGAGCATTTTGTTTATACTAAAAATTCCAGTAAATTCCAAATGAGTTGAAATATTACAACAATATTTGGCATTTGTCAGTAATTGAAGACTACCTTCATACTAAATTTTATCAAAATATGAGATTTTGAGGAGTAAAACCTGTTTTGATTTGACATGGAATGACCCTTGAGGGGGTCATAGTGGAAACCCCAAAATGAATTGTACTGCCTAAGTTATAGATGACAAAACATCTACTCATTTATCTTACTCAAAAAGGAATATACTTAAAATATACAAGACCAAAATTACTATCAAAAAAGATTTGAATAAGCTTGTTGAATTATAACTGTGAAATCAAACATTTAAGCCTTCAGGCAACTATTTTTTCTTTTGAAGCATCAAAATACTGTTACAGCATTTTGTTTGAGATATATTTACTAGAGAAACACAAAAAAATTTCTTTTCATTTTAGGGATAAGGTGTTTGGAGCCCAATGAGCCCATTCTTTGTTGTAGAATAATGAAACCTGATATATGAAACAAATTTTTTTCTCTATTAGACAATTCCCCTTGCTTCTATATTTTGAGGTCCAGGACAGAAATGAAGATACATATTTAATACTTTGTACCATATTTAACATTAAACAAGTGTTAAATATGTTTCAAAGTATCTACAAAAATAAGCACAATTTTTAAATTTCATTAGTTATATTATGACATGAAGACCCTCCATAGAGAGATAAACAAAAAATATTAATTATCAATATTAAAACTTATTTTAGAGCTAAGAAGCTGTACAATTAGCAACTGTAAAAATTATGAATCGACGTAAATTTGTAGTTCAGAATAAAATTTGAACTGCTTTGGTCGAAACCAGTCAGTTATTAATTGGGTTTGGCACAAGGCATTTTGGTCTCTATTTCCTTTCATTATAGTGCATAGTTTAATTTTTCCTTTCTACAACACAATTCTTACCAAAACAATCATTAATGAGAAGAAAATGGCAAGTTCACAAAAATAAGGGCCAAGAAGGTGCAAGAAAATATGACAATGGCATGAGCATCAATAAAATTTGACACTTCCATTGAAATCAGGCTATCAAAAAAATGGTTGATCAATTTCTGAGGACTTCTAATCATAGTCATTAAATTAGGGGTAAATAGACAGTAACCATCCCTTCAAAAAGGACACAGATATTGCCTTGATAAAAATCATCCTGTAAATGACAGAGAATTATGACAAGAAAAATGAATATTAATGATTGAATTAATTTAAGCAATGTCAATTAATAAAAAAAGCAAAAATTACTAATTTATATTCGTAAATAATAAATATTTACAAAAATTGTTGATTTGATCATTTGCAAAGATAACTATAGGGAATAGGATGCAGCAGATAGGGAAATTAACTTAAGAAAAATAAAAATAATTTAACAATTAAAATACCAAAAGCAAGTAAGTAAGTATAAACAAGTCAATACAATCAAGTGACCACATAATATTAAAAAATCGATATATAAAACACACACAAATTGCTTTTGGAAATAACTTTAAAGTACTTTCGCTGAAAGTTTTGAAGGAAACATCTGTGGCTTCATATTATTTTTCAAGTGCTTAAAAACAATGTCAATTTTTCAAAACCGTCACTCAACTGAAAACTACATTGAAATTCCGCCATAAATCGTTTTAATTTATTCCTCGATAATGTCATTTTTCGAACGTGGTCTTTCTCTCACTAATACGAAAAATATTCACAATTATAATTGAAAATTTACCATGATCGAGTTTATATGACAGCCAGCTACTGCAAACAATTGTTTCGCAATTTTCCTAGAAACTAGTCCATATCTTTTTTAGTAATTTAAAGGATAAAATGATGTGGAGGATATACTCATGTGCTTTGATACAGACTGTGGAAAACTCACGGAATAAAGAGACTGTGAGGAAGAGAAAGAAATATACGTATATTTAATTTGACCGTACATAAAATATTTTTTGAAAGTAAATAACAAATAAAAATGACATAGAAAAGCTTAATTAATTACAATGACTACAAATGACTCATAACGGCATTTCTGAACTCTCCCTCTACGGACGCTTGGAAGTAGTTCCGGAAATTCCTTCGCGACAAAATTACATAACTGCGTATGTGTGTTATTATTGATAGGTAAATGGTGTACCGCGTAAATTTAATTAAATTTTTGTTATTTTAAAACACCAATGTGTTACAATTTTTCGTTTGATTCATTTACTTTTTATTATTTGAGTGAAGTGCGCAATAATACATAGAAGTAAGGTTCTACTTCCATTGGTTTATTCGGTAGTGCATTGTCGATTGATGATCGGAATTTCAAGGGGCGACAAACAAAGAATTACTGTTAAAATTCGCAACATGAAGAGAAGTTCGGATCGCGACACCCCGCCGAGGAGCAAGAGGTCACGTTCCAGCATTGGGAGATATGACGATAGCTCTGATGAGCGAATTACTCCAGAAAGGATACGTCGACGGAGCCGCGGCCGTTCGCCAAGCCCAAGGGGTCGATATCCCTCGGAAAGTTCTCACAGGGATGACTACAGCCGTTCTCGGGAAATGTCAGAGAGATCGTATCCTAGTTACAAAGTTTTGTGTGTTAGTGCATTACACCCCAAAGCTAGTGACGAAGTTATCAAGGATACGCTTTATAGAGAATATAAAAAGTTCGGTGACCTGAGTGTTAGAATATCTCATGATCTTGACGAGAGAGTTGCTTATGTTTGCTTTAGGAATGCGGAAGATGCAAGGGATGCTAAGCATGCAAAACCACGAATTATATTATTTGATAAAGTAGCTCTAGTGGAAGCAGTGTATGAAAGTAGGAGCAGTAGTGATCTGTATCGTAGAGGGCCTAGTAGGCCACGGAGTATTAGTCCGGATTATGATAGGTATTATCATCAACGGTCTAGGTCTCCAGGACCTGAGCGACACAGACCAAGTGAAAGTAGATATGAGAGATCATATGGCCCTCCTCCAGGCCTTCCTCACCGCGAGTTTAGGAGAGAAGGTCCTCCACCACCACATCATGAATTCATGAGAGCACCTGTGCACCATGGACCTCCTCATATACCCCCTGGTCCACCTCATCATTATGGACCTCCACGTCACATGGTGCCAGGAGGTTTTAAGCCACATCCTCATTTTGAAAAATTTGATAATAAGAAAGATAAGTTTCCAAATTATCTCCATCATGTCCCCCCTGAAGATGATCCATTGGCTACCAGGACATTATTTGCTGGTAATTTAGAGATAAATATTTCTGAAGAGGAATTGCGAAGAATATTTGGTCGTTATGGAGTTGTTGAAGATATTGATATTAAGAGGCCTCCCCCTGGCACAGGTAATGCTTACGCATTTGTTAGATTTCAGAATTTAGACATGGCTCACAGGTCTAAAGTTGAGCTATCTGGTCAGTATATTGGAAAGTTTCAGTGTAAAATAGGTTATGGGAAAGCAACACCTACCACTAGAATATGGATTGGTGGTTTAGGGCCCTGGACATCAATCTCTCAGTTGGAAAGAGAATTTGATAGATTTGGTGCAATAAAGAAAATAGATTATGTGAAGGGTGATACAAATGCATACATTTTATATGATTCTATTGATGCCGCTACTGCAGCTGTCAAAGAAATGCGAGGTTTCCCTCTTGGTGGTCCAGAACACAGACTTCGAGCTGACTTTGCTGATGTAGTTTCTGCACCTTCTTCCTCCTCTTCAGCATATGGATTCAAGCCCAGGCAGTTTCCTGACGATGTTGCAGCTGGAGGTGATTTCCGTGGAAGAGCACCTGGCCGTGAAGAATTCACTTATGAGCCAGGATATGAGCCTTGGCCAGAAGGAGAATTCTCATACGGTCCACCCCCACGAGGGGGCTTTAGAGGCAGAGGTTTGCCATGGCACGATCGCCGTGGTGGTGGTAGGGGTGGTTATAGAGGTGGTGGTTATCCTGGTGAAGCTTACATGAGAGGGGAAGATCCTGATTGGGTAGGTCGAAGGCCAATTCCAGAATTGGAGTATGAATTACCTAGACCAACCAGACGGTCAGGATCTGCTGAACCAGGTGTTGACAGATCAAGGTCTCATTCTCCACGTCGTCACTCTGTCGAAAGCGACTCTGGTTCAGATGGGCGTCGAAATGGAATGCTAGGATCTGCTCGCACTCTTCCAGAACTTGCTCGGAAATGTGTTGCTGTCTGGCAAGGAGCCCTTATTCTTAAAAATTCTTTGTTTCCAGCTAAGTTTCACCTAACTGATGGGGATACTGACATTGTTGAAAGTTTGATGAAGGACGATGAAGGAAAACATCACCTTAGAATAACACAAAGGTTAAGATTAGATCAACCCAAACTTGAGGATGTATCAAAACGAATAGCTTCCTCTAGTTCTCATGCCATTTTTTTGGGTCTGTCTGGTTCAACAGCATCTGTTTCAAGTGAGGACACTTCTGTTCAGACACGTCCTTTGAGAAATCTTGTTTCCTATCTTAAGCAGAAAGAAGCAGCTGGTGTTATTTCACTTTTAAACAAAGATACCGAAGCTACAGGTGTTCTCTATGCATTTCCCCCTTGTGCTTTCTCAACAGAGCTGCTGAAAAGAACTGCACCTAATCTCTCTGAGGAGGGCCTAAAAGAGGACCATCTTGTTATTGTTGTTGTGAGAGGTGGAAGTGCATGAGAAAACACTGTTGAAATAGCATACGAGGCAATTTTAAGATGCTATTTAGATGCTCTTAGTTTTTCGAATCATTAATTAGAACTAATACTTCTGTAAACAAGAAAGATCATGTGAGGGGAGGTTAATACATTCTGCCATTACCTCTCTCGTCTTATATTTCAGATACTTCATCTGTAAGAAACAATATTTAATAGTGTGGAAGCACCTATTATGGAAAAGTGTTCTTCAGTCCAATTAGTAATAATGCAAATCTTGAATATTAGAACAAGTTTATTGATATGTTTTTAGTGAGATCTGTGATGTTTCACTTCTTGTACCTTGTCAAACTTTTATCATATAGGGTGTTAAAGGGTATTTTGAGCTCAAGTTGGTCTATTTGTATTTGTTTTTATACTTGATTGTATTAGGAGTGGGTTGTTCATTCTCATACATTTCAAGAAACTTCCACAATATTTTAGCCATAGTTGACAGGAGTATTGTGTGGACATTTTGTTAAAAGTATGGTTGATACCTTTTTGTTAAGGGCGCAGCAGTTCTTTTACATGTAGGTATGGTCTGCAAGGTTTTTCTTTGTCAGTAGTATTTAACTATTGAATGTGTAAATGTGGAAGGACTAACAAATGTAATTTTTTTTCTGCATTCATGACCAGTGAGAAACTGATTAAAATTTCTTTTGTGTACTATTCAAGTGTTAATATTGCATTAAAAGTGATTAATGTAAATCAAATTTCTGAATTTGTGTGTCGTGTGTTAATGTTTAGCAGTAGTGAGTGGTCTGTATGTGTAGTGGTTGTGATTGTAAGACTTGGAAACTGAACTGTGATTCAGTGAGCAGTGAAGTGAGCCAAGTGCTTTTGGAACTCTAAAAGACTTAAGTTAGTTGTGTCCGTGTTAGTGGACATTTAAGTGAGTTTTGTAAGTGAAAAGTGTAAAAGTGTTGTGTACCCAGGCCCATGTAGGGTTAAAGAGTATGCATAATAATTTCAGCTTGAAAGATGTGTTTGATATTACATGTAACATAGTTGGCAGCATTTTATAAATTCATTTGCTACTGCAATTCATTCTTTAACCCTGGGCATCAGTGTGAAGTGTGTGGAAAACAATCTTGTGGAAATAGAGAAGTTCTTGCAGACAACTCAGAAATTTTATCATTTATCCCAGTGCCTTATTAATTACACAGAAAAGTTGATAGTGAATATCAAGTAGGTGATTAGTGAGTGAAGTTACACTTAGTGCCTTCATGCGATAAATGAATCTGCTCGTTCAAGTGCTAGTGAATCAATATTTTTGAGATAAGCTAATTAATTTGCTTTGATAGTGACAATTTTGGCTATTTCAGGAATTTCACCAGTGTTCATAGTTCAGTTTTTTTGAATTAACAATAACTTTAATTGATGATGTGATTGATAGTGGGAAGATAGATAAAAAGTTAATGCCAGACTAATCAAATGAGAAAACCTTTGCTCAACCAATTTATTTCTTCCCTTATATCGTGTATGGAAACTTAAAAAATCTAATTGTAGTAATGGAATATTACTCGCATCTTATGAAATCATAAATTTTGGAAGTGATGAACCAAGATGAAAAGTGATTACATGTGTAGTAAATAAATTTTGGGAACTACCTTGTTCATCAAGTTCAGAATAGTTTGTGCTACTTTGGAAGTGGTGAAGGTTCTACGTTTTAAGCCACACAAATTAAAAGACTTAATAATTACTAGCATGACGAGCATTTAAAATTACACAGTAACAAGTAAATACTTGCTCAAAGTAAGTATGGAGTTAACCGAAAAGGTAAGGATTTTTTTCTAGGCTGGAATGAAGAAATCATGCCCATGAAGTTGCAAGAATTTCAGAGAAGTGTAAGTATATTATTTTCGCATATAATTATTTTTATTTCTGGGGAAGCTCACTGTATCTTTTTTATTCTAAAGATATTGACCTGAACAGCTGAAACAATCCAGTCTTTTCAATGTCATTTTTGTTTTGTTTGAAGATCTTGGCCTTGCTTTCATTGAATGTGGGTGAAGATTGATGGAAAAGGATGTTCTGCTTATTTTAGGTTTTTCTCACATTTCAGAGGAAAAAATTGTTTCCTTCTCTTCAGCTGATTTTCATTTATTTATTGTTTTATGAGGCCATGGAATAAAAGTATTTAATTGATCTTCAGTTTAGTAAACAAAGTATAAATGTGTAATGTATCAAAGGTTTATGCTATTTAAATAAAGAAATTTGAAAACTTATTCTCTTAAATTTTAATATCCTATTTCAAGGTTATAACAATAGATTCTTTTTATGTATCCAATCAATCCAAATATTTGAACCTAGATACAAAGTTGGCTATAATTTTATGTGCTGGTATGTGGAGTCGCAAAGATGATATTCTTGAACTCTTAAAAGTGAATGAAACTATAATAGATCAAAGATGTTCATATTTCATATCACTGCTGAAATAGGAAAAACAAACTAAAACTTTTAACATCTGCTGTCTCAACCCTTCAGTGAAATGTGTGTGAGGGGAAGCTCTTGGGTGTATATTATGAACTAGTTAAAAATAAGGAGCTTAATAGTTCAGAAGTGAGAATATAATCAGTTGCTCTTGATAAATGTTCAAATATTTTTTTGTTTTAATTACTACCTGAGTAAATGCAACTATCAGCTGATAGAAATCGTAGTCTGAACTTAATAGTGTATGTTGTATATTATTGATAGACTTGATATTATGACAAAGTTGTCTGATAATTCATGTCTTTTTGTGCTTTTATCTTTTCAAATAGGTATTCTTATTCTTTGAAATAGGTTCATTATGTTAACTATTTTGTGTTTGAACATTGAATATTAATTGTATTACTTCACATACATGGAACACATGGAATATCATTCAGGTGAAATATGTCTTAGTCTCTATTATTTGTGCTTTTGCTAACAGTTGGTAATACAATGTCATAAAATTATGTGTAAATTGAATAATCACTGGTTGCAGATGATACTATTTGTCTGATCTATTTTACATAGCTCTGTTGTATGGTGAATATAAGCAATTTATTAATAATGATTATTGTAGGTTTTGTTTTATCATCCAATAAACTAATAATTATTAAATTAAGTTGTAACCTGCTTTGATGGTTTTTGTTACTTGGGTTTGGAAGATATGGTTTACTTCAATGGTGGATCAAGGATTTACTGTGGAAGGGGTTTAATTTGTTCAGGATATGGAAAATTTGGAAATAGTTGCAAAGTGATGAAATTTTAAATCAATTCGTGACTGAATAAATTTTTACTATCCAATGGTCCACTGACTAATTGTCTCTTACTGTTTTTTTTCTGAGGTTTCCCTCATCTCTTCCACACTTCGTGGCAACCCAAATCAACACTGCCTTAATTCCTCAGATAATTAATTGAGAGAAGAAAGGGCATTTTTGTTTATATTATTTTTTAATTATTTTATTTGTCTTCAGTGGTTGGGTATTCAAAGGATGTCGATTGCCTTGTCAACTTGCCTCCAGAGGTAATTTGATGTTATATGATTTACAATTTTTTTCCATTATTATGTTGGAAAAAATTTGTAAATCAAATGACTTCTGCCAGTGGTGGGGCTATTGTTCAAAGATAATTTTGTATCTGTTACTCTTAAGACAGTACAAGGACCTTATAACTGAAAGAATTCTGAGTTTGGTCGTAAGATTTAAAATATGAATCACAATAGTTGGTTTTATCACATTTCCCTTTTAGAGATTGAGGTGTTCCCCTATGATACCCTCATACCCTAATGTACTTCATCAAATATCGATCCTGTATATTGAAAATTTGATGTACTTGTTGAATTTTTGCTGTGAGCAATATACTTGGTTATTGTTGCACTAAACTTTTAAAGAATTATTTAGGTTTCCACGTATTATTGAAGAGGGTTTAGGTTGTCCATGACATTTTCTTTAAAAAGAGTCCAGCATGTTTCATATGTAGGACATGCATTTCATTTAATGTTAATAGAATTTATAGACAGTCAATACTACATGCATTATGCCGGTCTGTGTTTTGAGCTATTTTTAATACATTAAGAGGAAACTTCTCTATCATTAACTTTAACATTAGTTGCACCATTATCTTCCTTATTGCTAATTTAAATTAGTGTTCATATTGTTTTGATATGTTCTTATTTATGTAGACTCACCTGTTGTGATTACTCATAAACATTTTTTTATTTTCTCTGATTTTCCATGTTTGACAAATTGCTTGAATACATAATATCTACCATATCAATGTGTTGATACGAAAATTTTGGGCAAGGTGTTAGTGGAAGAATTATAAGTATATTCATTTTGTACAATTGTTTTTATTTTACTTTTTAATTTTATTGTTTTGAGTGAGATTCAGTGAAAGAGCTGTTTTGTATTTAAACAAAAACAGAAATTATGTACCTTACTTGCATAAGTAGGACTTTTTGTTACTCAAGTATGTGAGAGAGAAACAACTGAAGGGTTGAGAGAGATAGTGTTGTTCACTTGTCTCTTAAAGGTATGAAACTATGTTCAAGCTCATGTTAGTTAATTTCAAGAACAAAATAATTTTTTGTAATCTTGTAACTCCTGAACTGTCTTAAACTATAAAAATCATTATTTTTATATTGTTGCATGTTGGGAAAAGTCGGAATATGATGAACCTGAAAGTTTCTTTCATTCCAAATTTACCTCACGTTCATTTAGTCATAAAAAAACTGACAAAAATGTTTAGCCAGTCATTATAACTGACCTATAAAGATTGACTGTGTAACTAACTGTTTATATTTATATCATAAAATTGTTGCACATTTAAATCAAGAAAAAGATGGAGCTGGTGTTCAGTGATGGGATGTTACATCTTTCAATTTATTGAATTATGCAATTTTCATATTAACTATTTCATTTTATCACAGGTCACCAATTAAAAACTTAATTATTATTATTATTTCTGCTTCATTGGGGACCTTTGACAAAGTTACATTTTACTTATTTCTTGGAAATACGTAATCTTAATCATGGTCTTGCATTCACTCTTATGTTCTTTATGTAGAAGCTTTTGATAGATCTTTTAATCTATAACTTGAAGAGAAAGTGTGAAAAGAAAAATTTCACTTTGTGTGTAATATAATTTGATTCTGAAAGTTTTAACTGTGAAAATTAATACTGTTATCTTTATTTCTACATTGTGGTTTCAGTGTCATTTTGACAGACTATTTCATTGAATATAAAACATAAATTGATTAAACAAATGTCCAGGATATTATTTCAAGTTTTGAGGAATTTAGATTTGAATCTTGAACTGTAGTTATGAGAAAGCACAGTAATGAAATATTTGTCTTGTGAATATTTATTACCACTCGAAAGGAAAATGGAAATAGTAATATTCTCTTCAATTTCCTAATTCTCTAATTTCCTATTTTAGGTATGAAAAATGGCAAGACAAAACCAAATGATTCCTAACTCAGTATGTAAAGGATGATGAAATACTTCAAGGAAATTGGAGAGCAATTATCGGTACACCTCTCTACCTCAAAATAAACAATTTAGAAATGTTTCTGATGGGTCTTTATATTCCATATTTTTATTGGACTGTGTAAAAATAGCAATGTAAAGATGCTAACACTATATTTAGTTTTCTGTATAATATCTTTACCTATATTGGAGTGTATTACATTTAATAGTACAATATTTACAAAACCATTTTTAAATTGACATTTACATTTCTTATTGTGAATAATTGTTGCTGAACAATTAAACACTTAAATCTTATTACTTCAAGAGATAGCAAAGAATTATTGGAACTAAAGTTGTATAATATGGAAATTGAGATGAATTGACATGAACCTTCGTGTGTCATATGACTAAAGCACCAGGAAAGCAATAGTTTCATGAAGCATTTATTACATGATCGGTATACACACTAGGAAAGTCTTGGTTGGATTTTATTTTAACAAATTTATTGAAACACTTGCCAAAAATGTGGGTAATTTTTGCGAATGCAGAATTTTGACATTCAAATATCCTGTCTGGAAGGGTGTTACATTCAAATGTGTTGGTTTTTTAATGGCTAGTGTGGGAAACATTTTTTCAGGTAATTGTCTTTCAAATTGAAAGAGAATCTAAAAGCTATATTTTTGTTGGCTAAGGAGGATATAATTTATTTGTTGTTCTATTCAATTATTTGTGAAGAAAATTATGTGAAGACTTAAAACACACTGTACTTTCGTATTTTTGTAAATCAGACTTAAAGAAGTGACTCACCACTTTCTCCAAATTTCAATACTACTAAGTAAAGAAATTTCGTATTACTCATTGAACAAGTTGGAAAAGAAATGTAAACTGTAAGTCGTCAGATCTAATTCTTAATGTAATTCGCCTAGCTGCTAAATTTTGGTTGGAAGCAAAAATTTTTCGGAATAAGACGGATAATATTTTACAGAACGGCAGTCCAATCCGGTTTAATCGATTTTCATATCATTGGTTACGTGGGTTGGTGAGCATTAGAATTTTGAAAGAAACTAACTTGGGAACCTGCTAGGTCAGCGCTGTCCAACTGGCGACCCGCGTAACTATTTTTTGCCAGTTGTAGTACATTTTACGTTAAATTTTTCATCAAACATTGGGTTACATGACGACTTTGTGTTATAAATCTATGATATCGAAATTAATAGTTGTAATTTTTAAAAATATTTGATTTTCCAGCTTGAAATAATCTAAATTTGTTGACGAGAATCAAAATAATAATTTATTGAACACAGATCATAACAATGATGTATGACGAGTCATAGTACTAACAATAATAATATTTACATATAAGAATAACATAATTAAAATGCATTTAACAATATTAATTTAACTTAGTCTAAGTAGAAGTTAACATATAATTATTTTCTAATATTAATATTTATTTAGGCTAGTGTTATTAGACATTTATGGTATTTTACTTTTATTAATTTATGTCAAGGTCTATATTTATGCTAATATTGCGTAACAAATTAATAAATATGACCCATTCGTACAACATTTTGCTAAACCGCATCCCGTGCCGGTCCGATCGAAATTGAATTGAAAAGGGTTGATGGCCCGTTCGCCTGATTTGACCCAGTTTTCGTCGTGGCCTGTGCTTTACAATATCCTGGTGATTCTCCCCTCGAAATTGTATTGAAGATGGACCGCGGGCTAAGATCAGTTGGACAGCGCCGTTATCGGTATACGTTTCATAAGATTTTTTATGACTTATAATAAATATATTAATGGGAGTTCAAGTAAAAGATGTTTTGTGTGAATATCCTTTTGGATTGGTTCTGTTTATTCCCTTGCTATTCCACTGCAATATATTTTGTCAAGTAGTTGAGAAATTCGACCCAAATGTGTCGTTAGTAACAAATTCCACGATAGTGCGACGCCATACCAACGTCATTTACGCTTCTGTAATGTTCTAAAAATATCCATGATTATGTTTTTTTAAGTCTCTTGATATCCAGAAAATAATTGCTAGTCTCGAGACACTCCTTTACATATTCCGAGACTACTTTGAATGCGATGAGAGCAAATTCTTATGAAGGTCCACGAAAAGTTCGTGTAAACCTTGAACGAGTTTGCAGGAATGACTTCAGTACAGATACTCATCGCTTGGATCAAGCAAGTAGAAGATCATATCTGCATTTTTTCAACAAACCGTAAAGAGGAGTAAGGTTTAGCATCCAGATTACCCCGTAATCAAACAGTCATCACTTTATATTATCAAGAAATATGACACTGCAATGTAAAAAGGTAAGATGAAAAGTGAAATTTTATAATTTGATTATTTAAACCGCTCAATATTAGCGGCGTACTCATGATTTCGTCATAACTTGAACGGTTTGAAATGTATCGAATAAAAATATTGCGGGAGGGTTTCATAGATTTCTGAGTTTCGCGCTGGACAAACTTTAAAGGATGCCTTGAAGTGTGAAAATCAAGAGGGGGGGGGGAGGAGAAAAAACCTTTCACAAGAGAGGGCTAATCTCTTGAATACTCAATTAGGTCCGCTCTAGAAGACAAAGTAAAGGATAAGTGAACAATTAACAGTCCTCCATGAGATCCTAGGTAACATGTCGTGTCACACTTCGGAGACTGCAGATCATGCATCTGTTGTGGACATTTCGATGTCATTTGCATTGCACTGGAAATTAAAATTTTTGTATCGACATGAACCCAGTGTCGCCGAAGCGTGTACACGATTCTGGTTGGCTGCGCCATTTTTCCGTCAGAAGGGAGCGAATTTTGAAATTCCAAGAGACATTGCAATTGAATCCACATGGATTCATGAATATATTTCTATAAATTTATGTCTAAATATGGATAATTTTGATTACCCCCTGATTGGAAAGCTTACAGCACGAGAAGGACTGTACCTATCTCAAAAATGTTTGAACCTTTTTTTGTAGGAAATTAATTATTATTTTTTCATAGATATTTTTCTCAATAACTTAACAGTTTTGCGACAAAACAGCATAAGCCGCGACCAAGGAAAACCGGAGAGAAACTCAGGCCACGATGGGGCTACAGAGTTTATGTGCACAGCCGTATTGTTTATATCGATCCGAGCCTTGATAATAAGAAACAATAGCATGCTGGAAAATTAGAAATTTAATCACTTATTTTTGAAAGTACTTTAACCGTGCATGATAAAGTATAAGACACTAGCAGACTACCCGGGTTTTGAAAAGAAATTAAAACAAGCATTACTGGACATTCAAATTTTTAAGAAATTCTCAAATAAAACAAAAAAATATTTGCATTGTTCAACAAAGAAAAATTGGTACTGAGAATTGATATATTTTTATGATATTAAATATTCACTTTTGTTACTTTCAAAGATTAAATACCATGAAATCCTATAAAAAATTCCCAGAGTTCTCAGTATAGGTATGTAATTACGAATTATTTAAAAATTCAGACAGAAGGAAAATATATTTTATAAAGAAAGCTTAACACACAAAGCGCACACTTAAGGCCTCTGAATTCTTTTATTTTCATTTCACTTTCAGGTAGTGTAAACGAAAGCAATGTTCATCACAGCCTTTATAATATTTTGCTTGTACAATTCGGTTAGGTAGATTATACTTTCAGTGGATTGTCTGCCTCGCGTAACGCAATTGAACTCTCACGGACATTAGCTTCACAGTCGAAGTTCGCGTCTACTCATAAGCAGCCAATTTTAATTGTTGTTTGCTCTTGCAATTCATCAATCTTTACCACACTTTGCATTTTTATTGCGATAACCCTTAAGAAGAATCCTTTGAAATCTCAACTAATTTCATCGTTTGCTTTTTCCGATTTCTAGCTTCCAGTCACTGGGCAATACCCTTAGGTACTATAAAAAGTTAAATGAGAACGAATCTTGTGGGGATTTCAATGTCACGACAAATAAGCAGCCAGAAGTAGATTTGTACCCCATACCTGTCCGGGGGAATAAATATCAAAATTGAGAGGGGTCGCATTTTAAAAAAATAGTATCATCAGAAGCCTATTTGCAGTAACTAATGGATGAAGAAATACAGTAAACATGGTGATTAATTATCATTTTGGTTGTACACACATTTGCGACTGATTACTGATTTTACATTCATCCTCGAATTTTTTCAAAGGTATCTGGAACTGGAGTATTTGATAAAAAGGGGAGAAATATTTTTTAGAATTGTTTTAGTCGTAGAAGTAACAAAATAATGCATATCTTTCAAATTCTTATTAATGTAAATAAAAATAAAGTAGCTCAAGTGTGGCATTCTCCCATGTGATCAAAAACACTCCGATCTTCAATCAGCGTCATTATTCATCACGTTATACCCACACAACATCTACACAAAAAGGCTACGCACTGGAGGATCGCGGATTACTCATCATTTTGAATCCATGCGAAGACCTTTGTAGATGTTTATTTCCTATAACGTAACGTCACAAATTCCGCCATGAGTAATTCCTGTGTCCCAATAGGCAAGTCAATTATAATTAGGTCAAATTCACATTGTTCAAACATTAAAAACAAACATTTTTCTGGTAATTTTACGTAAATATAAACCATGCTAAATTCCTTTCAGTAATTTGTCAAAAAACTTATTAAAACAGAACGTGCCGATTTGTGGTAATTTTGTGGACGACATATTCGTAACAGGGCGGAAAAAGGAAAATAAAATAAAATAGAAAACTTAGAAACGCCTTTTGCGACTCTACAAAGGAACGGACTAAAATGCAACCTAAATAAAAGGGTGAAAATGGAACCTGTGGGGTTTTCAAGTTTTAAATTTACTGGACAGGGACCTGTCCATCCGACGCGCGTCTTCAAGCTAAATACTAGAACCTGACACCTAAGAAAATGCAAGAACTATAACCATTCGCGAAGAATAATTAAATCTTTATTTCCAACGGATGAGCACATATCTGCGCCATTAAATTTGTATAAACAAAATAAAATTCAATCATAATTTTGTTAATTTTGCTTTCTAACATGTATCAATTCACTTTTTTATGTACTCTTCAAATAATTAAAATTTTCCTTTGTAATAATTAAATTTCCTGTACAAATATCATTTTCCCTCAAATGTCTTTTTACAGGTGTTACATTATTATATGTCAACTTCTTTTACAGGTGTTACTTTGGTTATAAGTCACTATATTTTATGAATTAATTGTGATGTTCGGCCCTACGTCACCATCCTGATAGAGGTTTTTGCTGGGTTTCCCTCAATCGCTTAAGGTTCAATATCGGAACGGTTCTTAGCTTGTTTTCCCAATAGTAAATGTAACACACACCCTCCCATTTAATCTAATTTTGTAGATAATTGTAAATATTTTCAAAGTGGTTAGGCAGAAGAGTAGATCTCGGTCTGAGTCTCTCCACTAACAAAGCCACATTTCTTTAACATGAGAGAAGCAATTTTTCCCACAGTATTGTGAAAATACACAACAGTTGCGATTAGTGACTGTCCGGTTGGAGCCGCGTCAAGGATTGGAAACGTAGTCACTCCCGAAAGTACACTGCAGTACGGCAGCCTACATGTTAAGTTTTCAACGTTCAGTAGCATCATCTGGGTAGCAAGGCATGATCTTACAATAACGTGAACTTTATATCACGTGAATAGTGTCACCTGGGAGATAGTGAATTTATTATTTATGTATCTAGTTTTAATTCCACATATTTAATAAAGCCATTGTGTGGAATAGTCTTATCTCGGCTCTTTTAGTTGATATCTCTTTCATTACTGTGGCGCCCATCTTTAATACATCACATTCTTCAATGCATCCCGCAGCGTAAGTTCAAGGTGTAAGTTTCGAAATCAGTGAAGTCGTCTTTTGTAAGTATGAGTTTTGTATTTTCTCTCAAATCGTAGTGTCCTTTCCGCTGTTGTTGGAGAATGTAGTCTCGTCTTTCCTCATCGTATAGAGGACAGTTCCATAATACACTTGTCACACTTTTATCCCCTTGCCCATATATACACGTCTTGTCTGTCGTTTTCCCTATCCGTGTCAAGTAATATCCAAAGTTCCCATGTGGATGAAACCATTTCCTACTATCTGTTGAAACATTACGTCTTTAATGTATTTGTACGTCTGTCGCCCCACTTCCGCCTTGTCCCATCGTGCCTGTCTAGAGATAGTTTATGAACTACAATATTCCATTGGAAATTTACGGTGGAATATTCCAACGCAAGTACTTTAAAACAAAGAAATGATATTTAGCGAAATACTTAGTACTTAGTCAGATCCCACCTCGTCCCTGACCAGAAAATAATCTGTGTAATAAAACCTCATTTGCGACTATTGGTTGAGACTGAAGTGAGAAAAGAGGATATTTACAAATAAAACCTTTTAGAAATAAGCTGTGATAGGCAAGTAGATGTGAGATGCTTCAAAGTCTGAGCATACATCGTTGTTTTTTTATGAGAATTGAAAAAGATATGTTTTCGAAATGGAATAGCGAGAAATTCCTACACACTTAAATTTAGAAGCAACTAATTATTTACGGGTTGTCATCCAACCAGCGAAATATATGTTTCTTTTACCAGCAACCTCTATGAATTTTTATGATAAAAGCTACGCGCGTACTGGGACATCGACGGACGGACGGACGTTCCGAGATTTTGCAAGTGCGGAAGACTGCGCGCACTGGTTCGGAAACTCCGGTGCCCTGTTGGGTGAAGGGACCGTTCTTTCTCCAAGGCGTAGAGGATTAGGATCCGCGTGTTACCTGCTCCCCATTCTATTCTGATCACTCAACACCACAGACTATAAACTCAACTATATATGCTCAACACCGTACAACATAACCGAAGTGGCGAATGCCTGGTCCTTGCGAGTGCCCGCAGTCATAAACTGCTAATAAGCCTCCCGGAAAGTTTTACATCCCTCCAAAAGATCTTCCTCTGGGGACTTTTAGCGAATGGCAGCAAGTGCGTGCCGTCTCAGTCGGTTCATACCAATGCAAAGGAATGGAAAGAACTTTTGGGAAATACGGGACGGCGGTGCTGACCGTCCCAGTGCGCGCGTAGCTTAAGATGCGAAATTCAGGATTTACATTTGACGCGTAAGTTCAGAAGTGCATTAAAACATAACTAAAGCAAACTCCATGAGTGCCAACTTGCGAACCTTTCATAGCTGAACATGCACGGTAATGCTCACATAATATTTTGGTAGAGACATTTTTCGAATCCCAATGGATATCAGTATAATCTAAATCGTGTTCACTTCTCTGCTGCACTAAAATACATTACAAACATAACATAAATTACATCAAATCTTATTACTTCAGATTGGAGGTTTTCGTTATTACTCTGTGGAAACTTATGTATTTCTCTGCTGGGGTTTTAACCTTTTTTCCTCGTGAATTGTAAAAAGAAAAAAAAATCTTTGGAATCCGTAAAACTCGTAAATATTAATATTGAAAAAAATTACTAATCTAATTCTTGAAATGATACCATATTCGATTCCTTTAATAATCCTAGGAATCCTTGATACTTATTAGTATCAAGGGGTATGTAATACGTAGGCAAAGTAATTTTAGCGAGTACGACAAAAAACATGGAATTTTAATCCCCTTCACGCAGTTCATAGTGAAATGTCGAAATTGGCTTTTAGATATTTAAATTAAGAACGTTTGCAAGTAGAAACAGATAATATCTCAATTCGCAATGTAGCAAAAATTTGAAAAATTACATTTTCCCAGTTTACTTTTTCAAAGCGGAAATATGAAAAAATAATTTCTTAGTGAACTTCTACAATTCAAAACAAACGTCATAAAATTTGTAATTCCCATTTTAAATATTTTTCTTCTCGATGATAATTCAGTCAGGACAATGCCACTTACAAGTATACATTAACATATAGCATATGAAATGTTATTTTTGTGACGATGTAGCCAATCCTGCGATCATCCCTAAGTTTCACGCTACTTTTTTTACCAAATTTAACCCTGTTTAGTGCTGTAATTCAGACTCAAGTCCCTGTAAACAGATATGTGCGCTTTCATATTCAAATATTAGAATAATACTGTTATACCAACGTCTTTACTCAGATTTTCAGTAACACTGAAGACAAAAGGAATTCTAGTGCTTTTAAATTCATTTTCCCTGTCGCCGATTTCGAAATGCCCGCCCATTGAATTAGCAATAGTTGGTGTTCGTAGAGCCGCGATCAATACTTTCATTTTTACACGGTTGTATCCCTTGCACTTTTCAATCTTTACTTCCTTGTTTTCTGAAACGTCGCATTCGTATCCCACGAACATTTCATGAAAATATAGGAATAACAGGAAATAATTTTCTACATCTACTACACCGATTTACGTGGAAAATTATGATCCCACCTCACGTTAGTTTCTCGTTATTTGAAAAGCTGCATATGAGGTTTCTGAAGACCCAAAAAGCTTATTCACAATATATTGAATTATTTATTTGATTTTGTAGGGTATTTTGTTTTTATGGAGTCCTGATTGGTATTAACTTTCAAATATATTATTTATTAAATTCATGAAACAGCTATTTTAAGGGCGACCCGTGGCGCAGTGTGTAACGCGCTCGCCTTCTACCTCTGGGGACGCCGGTTCAAACCCGGTCCGATCCAAGTAGAATCCGAGGTGGTGGACGGAGCGGTGCTCGCGGCAGGTTTTCTCGGGGTTCTCCCGTTTCCCCTGCCTATCATTCCACCACAACATTCACTCATAATCATTCACACCCATTTCATTTCACAATCACCGCTTCAGGGGAGGCGCGTCAGGAAGGGCATCCGGCGCCATGAGTATTCCCCAGCTACAATTAACGAAGCATCATATCCATCCCCATTCGCCGACCCCACATGAACTGGGAATAATAAGGCTAGGCTAAACATGAAACAGCTATTTTACCAAATTATTGCTACAAGGCAATTATAATTCAAGAGACAATTTCAGCAGATTACCATTTTTTCTATTTTTTATTATTATCTTTACTATTCAAACATTTTATAGTTAGTCTTAAAAGAAAATTAAAGTCATGATAAAAAGATATCTTCATCCACGCTAAGAGAATATTCTTTTTTTGCCTCTATTGTGAGGACTTCTTGAAATATGAGTTGTATCTTTTCACTTAACATCATATTTTTCATGAGTAACCATAAAACAAGAAACAAAAAATTATAGAGTGACTTGATATTTGTAGAATATATAGAGTGACTTGACATTCGTATGAATAAAATATTTTTCTCTGTCCATATTTTTTGTATATAATTGAATGGCATGCTTTCTTTGACTATGACTTAATTTTGAGTTCTCTAATAACGACATGTAATAAAGTAAAAAATAGTGACAAAAATTAACAATTCGAAAATTTTACAAAATAATTTACTGAAACGAAAACAATTTACAGAAAAGAAAGAGAAAATGCATCAACTATAAATGGAGACGACCGTATTTTGTTTTCTGTATTTGCGCAATTTATTATTTGCGATTGGGACCAAAAAACCAATGTAAATTTAGATTGAAATAAACGGTGTTGCTAATTATTATACTGTACCGGTAGACAGAAATATTTAATTACAACAAAATAACAAAATATTGATAAGTGGAATCTCGAAGGTACTAAAAAGTACACTTCGTACTCTTGAAAATACAGCTTTGTCTCCACTGTACGCCCCCTGGCAGTTTGCCAAAGTGCTTGCTTGTGGTCTGTTTCGGTCACCTATGTAGGCGGCTATCGGAGGGAGGCCGAGACGACGGGACGAGATGCAAGTATAATGCTGTTTGTGCGGGAAATGGCAGAATAAGACTGGACGATATATTCGAAACTTTTAACAATACAATTCGACGGATAAATATCCGAAGATGGCTGTTGAATTTGGAACAGCCAAAACAGTTCTCATTCTAGCTATTGTGGTGGGCTGTTTTGCAGTATTATGGCCGAAATTATTCTATCCTATGCTTCAAGCTTCTGTTAGTCCCCGACCTTCCAGCGAATCACAAGGTAAATAGTAGCACAATTATTGTGATAAATTTCATTCTTTAAATGTGTATGTTTTAAGGATTTACAGATTTAAGGGGCGAAATCCATTGATTGCGTCACATCACTATTTTTGTCATAGTCTGAATCTGAGATGGAGCAAGCGTAATCAAGGTTGTTATTAGTACGTCGGGACAAAAAAAAATCTCGAAAAACACGTATCAAAAACTTATTAAACCAACTCTAATGACAAGTTTTAATCAACTAAGACGTATTATAATTGTTATTTCGTAGAACGAATGAGAGTCTCAAAGGCAATTATTATAGTATATGAAGAAGACGTACTTCCATGAATTTACGCCTGAAATTAGTGAGTTACGCAATTTGCAATACACTTATGTTTTGCGGCACATGAACCATCTCATTGTAGGGGTTAGAATACTCAGCCGATAGTGTTGTCAACTAATATAATTTTAAGGGCGAATTACTTCTCTATGTTTACTTAATTTATTTGTTTATGATTACAAAGGAAGACTTTATTTTATTTAAATAAAGAAACACTTATAATTTGTTGCAGCATGCTGTGATGTACTATTTGAAAATGATGTTAATGCCATCAAAGTTATGAATGAATTATGTGGCAGCATTTTACATCAATATGATGAATTTGACCCAACATTGACTCAAACATTCAACCAGGGAAAATTGACCAAAGATGTAGTAAATACATGTAGAAATGAAGTTCTTAACAAATGTGGAATAGATATAACTTCATTTTTAAATGAAAAGGTTCGTTTGGGCAAGTCATATAAACAAATTCTTGATGAAATAAGGTCCTTCAACAGTTCTGTTTGTTTGAAATTGAATTTTGGAGTTAATCTCGGCACTCTTGGAACCCCACGAAGAATGCGTCTTGGTGTACTCAGTACCCCAAGTAAGATATTGGTTGCAAAGTATAACAAGTCAACTAATACGTGTGTTGTGCATTTAATTTTAAGTCTTGTCTATCATCAAATCCTCATAATACTTCATAATTGTTCACTAACCTTTATTAATTTTTTTCCTGACATTTCCTCCTATTGAAGATTTTGATTCATTGATAAGTTGGATTAATAATGTAGTAATGTTGACAACTGTTATTTTTTAATGCATAGAAATGAATCATATTTTCTCTTCCTTATCTAGTAATTTTTTGTAATTTGAGCTTCATCAACAATGAAATCTATTAATTATTAAATAAATAAATGTCATTTTAATAGTAAACAATTATTTTCTCAGAAAAATGCAAATAATGTTATCAAAACTAAAATATTATACTATGAACTGTTAATCTTTTAAACATTCAAAATAATAAAATGTTGAAACAAAGTGACAGAAATGACATAGATGACTTGCTATATGAATTTTGAGGTTTATGGACAGTTTCCCAATTTTATCGAACTTCATGAAGACTTTAAACTTTACTTCACCGTAGTTGTTCAGAGTGTTAATTATCCCATCTCCAATGGGTACTTACAGCAGTCTCAAGATAAAGAAAATTTATCATAACTACTCTCCCACTGAATTTTGAATTGCAACAATTCGAGTCAGGATAACATTTTCTAATACTAGCTTACGATGCTTGGGAATCACCGTTGACAAAAAATTAAGATCATGTTTTAGTGTTATGTCCTGTAAAATACAAAACTAATATTTGTTGTTTTTTTATCCTTCAGAATTAACAGAACTCATTTTGCATTATATAAAAAATATATATTTTACCAAATAAGGAGATTTCTAATGTAAAATTCAATATCATTCTAGAACACTTTAGGCAAGAACGTCCTCCTCATTTACGACCAGACATGCTTCATCCTGCCCTTCGGGAGAGAGGTCGAGCAATTCCTCAATCTCACATTGTACCAAGAACAGTTGAAAAGGAACCTCGGGTGAGTCTGAAAATGTACTGGTATGTAAATGACAAGAAAAATTTTGAAATATTAAGAGCATCTTTCGTTTTGTTAGAAAATCCGATCAAAAAATTTCATCAGAATGTAAATTGTGATTTGACATCCTTAAAATGCATGAAACATCTTAAATACTTCCTTTCTAGGTATACACAGTTGATAATAATCATAACCAGTTGAATTTGGTTTTTAATTTTAAAAACATGTTATCAAATATAAATCCTTGGGAAATGGAGATGAGTAACTTTGAATTAAAATATTTATTTAACCATCCATAAATACAACATAACTGGAAAAAAATTTGCCTTTGGACAGTAGCGACGATTGGGAATCAAAAGTGGGGAGTCAAAGAAAAAATGACAATTTTCATTAACATGACATTTTCTGCATATTTCCACTAAGTATGATGTAAATAATGAAATAAATAAAAGGAAGACAATTGTTGATTACCACATCAAGGATGGTGTAATTTTTTTATAATTCCGTTTCAAATGTTATAATGAAATTTTTATCTTTTCTTTAAAAAGTGGGGGGGGTCATAGATTGTAATTATACAATTCATATAGTGAAAAAAGAAGAACAATTATTATTTATTTTTCAGAAAGTACAAGTATTGAATCCAAAATCGAAAAGCATAAGAATTTGGCAAGATGAGTTCAGATGACTAAAGTTATATTGCAACCCATAAAATCCACCAATTACTGTACTGGAGTTTCACTTGTCGATTCACATTTATAAATCTTTCTGTTCATACACATTATAAATATAGAAGTTTCAAGTACTTGGACCTTACTATTTTCAATTTTTCTCTCTCACACATCAACTTACTTAACTCAAATATTTATTGAAAGGGAAAAAATTCCTTAAATATGAAATGTCAATATAATGATAATATTATAGAAAGGTTTAGATATATAAGTATAGGTATAGAAATATTAAAGAATCATAAAAAGTTTATATCACATTATCATTAGTTGTAGTAAGGAGTTTTTTCTCAATTTTCAGTGCTTGTTGCTGTTGCATTTTAATAGTTGATATCATTATTAAGTTAATAAAAGATAATTATACAACTTAATAATAAAAATTATGATAATAAGAAGATAATTTTTTAATATTATGAAATCTGCTATTTCACAGCCTCCTATTCCTGGTATGCGGCCTCCAATGGGTGGAGCAGGCCATGTTGTCCCTGCTCCGAAAGGAAGCAGCACAATGGGCATTATAATGCCTATTTATACGATCGGAATAGTAATATTCTTCATGTATACTATTATGAAGGTATGTTCAAATATATTATGGATTTGCATATTTTTTAGTTATTAACATACTACCTTATAAATATCATACAACCTTCTTTGGATAATTCACAGTAAATAATAAATAATAATAATAAAATAAATTTATTGTCAAAAAAGCAGTACAAACTGCATATGACAACGTGGAGGACAATAAACTAATTTACTCTCCAGAAGCAAGCAAGGGACCATCCCATCAATTCCGATCAAGGGCCCTAAGGCAGAGGCGGATTCAAAAATTTCAGCAAAAATTCCTAGATAAGATAAAAAATTAGCTGCGAGTTATAATACTAATAGAATGTCAATATACTTGTAATTTAATGCAAAAACGTACATGTAAAAGTTATTATCGAACTATAGATTATTCTGAGTATAGTATTTAAAAATCATAAGAATTGAAATAACACTAAATTCATGATTTATTATTACAATAAACATGACCCTAGGCAAAACCTAGAGAACCTGTATAAGAAATCAACCTCTATCCGCAGGAAAACCGGAGCAAAACCCGGGCCAGGATGGGGCTACAGAATGGGCTCTAATGACCTTGCTGTTGATGAGACCTTAAAGCCCCACAAAATTAAAGGGGGGATGTTACAGAATTAATGTAGACAACCGTGCTAAAGTTGAGTACACATAAAACTAAATTAATATGAGTCATAAGACACAACACAATCATGCAAGAAAATAGTTTTTGAAATTGTTATAAGTTATTTAAAACATACTACAGCAATTGCGTGATAAAGTACAAGACGGATTTAACTTTTAATAAAATCAATAAATTCTTTTACATTGTAGAAGCACTGGTGCAGGAGATAGTTTTTAATCGCGGATTTGAAGAGATTCAGTTTCATAATATCTTTTATATTCTTGGACAGGGAATTGTATTGAACGATTCCCGAATGATAGGGTCCTTTTTGGCAAAGAGCGGTTGACACTCTAGGGCGATGAATATTATTACTATTGCGAGTATTGTGTTTGGGAACGAGACTGTTTCGTATGAAGCAAGGGTGGCACTCAGTCATTTGGTCTTAACAAACATGACTGTTTCATAAATATAAATGCAGAGAAGTGTTAAGATATTTAATTCCTTGAATAAAGGTTTACAAGAGTTTCGGGGGTGAGATTTACAAATTATCCAAACTATCCTCTTCTGAATTCTGAAAGTTTGAATACTCTGACTGGAATTGCCCCAGAGATAATATGGATGTACATAGAAGCATTATAATAGGTCACTCAAATTATAAACCGACTTCTAAAATTGTTAAATGTTAAGAGATTGAAGTGTGTTTTCAAATGTGACTTGAAACAATAATTCTTTATGCTAATAAATATAAAAATAATTCAGTATTCAGACAGAATTTTTGTTGTTGTTGTATTTTTGGTAATTGTAAATGTCTTTCCAAGGAAAATAAATTTTTACTTAAGAGTATTTGTAACAAAAAATAAGAGAGTAAAATTTGTTTCAAGGTTTTGTTTAAGAAATCAGGTGACACAACAAACACTTATACTGAATTTTCACCTGATCCTGAATTCCGAAAAATTGTATTTGAAAACTATGGAGAGAGATCTTTTGATGATGGCCTCAAACAACGACCTAAACTTGAATCAGGGCTTCCATGGAAGTCTAAAGAGGATGGAACAAAGCTTGGTAAGTCTTTTTTACAATAATCGTAGGGTGAATGATGATGAATCTGATGAAATCATATTGAATACTAAATTATGTTTTTTGTGAGTCTTTGAAAATAATTGTATTCAAGCTTTATACATTTTTCATGCATCAGGTTGGAAAGAGAGAGATACAAGTAAGTCAATGAAGTGCTCTGGTCTTTATACACACCGACGCACTATCACTGCACTTTAACCTGCCACCTTCGCCTTAAACTAGCAAGCTCTGTCATAACAGCTCAGGAGCAACAGTACTTTGCTGTTTCACAGATGCCCTTTGGCATGCTGCTCACTACCAACAACATGATAGAACTACCAAACAGTAGCTGTAGAATTTTTTTTTCATATTTAATAATGTTATTTTCATTAACAATACATATTTATTAATAATAATTTTGAATTATATATAACAATGAATTTATTTGCAAACAAAAAATATTTTTCTTGGACATTGCCTGATGTTACTTTGCAAAGAAAATGTTGTTGGTATATAAGTTTCTTTTTCCTCTCCCATAATTCTCTGTCTCTCTTCCCAGGGTTAGCTCCTCATTTTGGAAGGAATGTTATTGATTGAAAGTTATAAATTCAATTAAGTAACAACAAAGTTAAGTGGTATTCATTTTTGGCAGAATATTGTAAAGAAAGAGAAACATTATCATTATTTCAAAATACTTCCTTAATTACTGAATGTTGTGTTCAGTTAATTTAATTTCAAATTTTACATATTTTGAGTTATGTTTCAAATGATCTTACAATATGCATGCATATGAAATTACATTTTATGGAAAATATATATCCACCCACCAAAAGACATTCTTTTATTACTCGCAAATAACAACCCTTTTCTGTCTTCATTGTCTGCAATATGATGGGAGATGAAATAAAATTTGTCATGCAAAATTGATTTCTAAAACGAAACACTTTGAACTCACTATATTTTTTTATATTTGCTTACAATATTTGCTATATTAAATTAAGAGTGTTTTGTTTTGGTAAAATAATGAAAAATTTCATTAATACTATTGAACTGTAGTAGATTTCTGTTCAAGTAAACTATGTAGATCCTGAGATTCAGTTTGATCAAAGGGTGAGAATTTGCTTTTGTAGAAGGAAATGTTTTCATTTTTAGTTGTGTCTTGTAATAAATTAAGTTTGTGCTAAGATTCTATATATTTTGATACTTAATCACAGATTCTTAATTTATTAACACAATTCATTTCTTCAAAAATAAACATTGTAGAAGTATGATGCACGAAATATAATTAAACTAAATTTTCAAAGAAAGGAAGGTCAAAAATATATTGATATCATCACACTAACAGCAACAGGACTATCAATGTAGTGAGGGGATTGCAAATTTTAAATTCGGGGACATGGCGTGAAATGTCTTTAATCTAAAGGACAATAACATTTGTTTTAAGTTTCTGTATATTCTTGTATATGTATCTACCAGCAAAAAATGTACTAAATCTAATAAATGGGGGACAACATGATAATTGTTGAGTATAAATTGAAGGTGTGACAGAAATCTTACTTCAAAAAGGGTAGTAAACATTTTTAGGAAAATATTTTTATATTTTCCTTTTAGCTATCTTCTGAATATTAATGGTATATAATGGGTTTAATGATTAAAGTACTCTGTAGTTTAAGTGTCTGAGATTTTAATGAATATTGTGCATGGTCAATTAAAATTTTAATTATCTTTTATTATATTTAAGATGCATGGATAGGAAAACATCATGAAAACAACAAGCAAGCTTTTTTCATATACTATTACTATAACAGTACACATATTCAATATTGTTACTGTTCATTCGTATTATATTGCTGTGAACGGTTGACATGTCATAATTTAAAGCATATGGTTAGTCCTTTTCTTGGGTTTTCTACAAGAGCAAAACATGGAAAAAGTAGGGCAGGGCACGAAGGTGCATTGCTTTATCTTGCAGGGGATATAGAGATTGACCACCTACGCAGGCGACTGGAAGAGACGGAAGCTGCAATGGAGCGCATTGTTGCCCAGATGGGTTCAGTGCCCAGAAAGTTGTATTCCTCCTCAGGCACGGATCAAAACCGTGCCAAGGTTAGGGTCTCTTGCCTGCAGCTTGGCAAATGTTTGGTGCATGGCATCCTGTCCCAGTTTATATGTTCCTATTTTTTGTAGGGGTCCATTGATCAACTAAATATAACTTGTATGATTGCTTTGAAGATCAAAATCCAATTGAAATCAAAAGGGCTTAATTTTTAAGTCAAACAATTTTTGGAAATTACAGAAAATGTGGAATTTTGATTTGCATGTATAACTTCAGAGACAGGTCTTGCAGGCAATCATGCAGCTACACCATGTAATATTGGCTTGAATTTGCTAATTAAGATTTGATAGCTTTTTTTTTTGTTCTAACACTGCCTTCATGAAATAAAACATTTACCAGACCAGAGTGCGGGATTACAGAGATTGATACATTATACATACATTATGACACAAGTAAACTAATGCTTGATTTATTTTTCACATCACCCTGTGACCTACTTCTTTCCTAGTTGTGACAGCAATCTCAGGCTTAATTGCAGAAGTGGATCATCAGAGAGAGAAACTTGCAAAGCAGACTGAGGAACAAAACAGTTCTGAGTCAGAAATTAAGGTATCGTGTAAAGATACTATGGTATCAGTGTTTTGCATGGCAAAAGTGCATTCAATGGCTTCTCATGTAATGTACCTCTGCTCTAAAACCGTCAAGCTACACAAAAATATATTTTACAATATTTATGCAACTAATAAATTTCAATGTGCCGAGTTTCTTCTTCAAATCTTTGTTTTAAATATAATGAATTGTAGTAAATATCTAAAATTAGTGATATTTGAATTAAACTATAATCACCAGAATTGATTTGAATAATTCAAAAATTTATTTTCCTTTAAGAGGATTATTATAAATTTAGTTATTAATACTTAAAAGAATTTTAAGAATTATAATTTTAAAAAATGTTTGGTGCATGCATATAGATACCAATAAAGATTAGCACAGAAAAATAATATTCTAAAAAATACTGTGTATAGGTTCAGTGTAAATTCAGTGTATAGGTTTCATTTATACCATCAACTACTCAATTAAAAACTTGATTAATTTGTCCCAGATAATTCTCCATTTCCTTGCCACAAATAAAGGAACATTTGTTTGTTGTATTTTCAATTAAAACAATATGGCTAATACAGATGCTAGTTCCCCAGTTTGGTGGAGAATTAAGGGCTCATTAAATTCATCAGAAAAACTTGAAATTTATAAAAATATTTAATTTGCATTGGCCATTTCAGTTAGTTCAATAACAATTTACATGCCACACAGAGGCTTTACAAAATCTTTTCTTTACAGGTAAATGGTTACTAATTAATAGAGTTTATCAATGCTGAAATTAGGATAAAGTAATATCATTACTTTGAGTCCCCATTGCTGTATTTGTACCTCTTCCATATTTGAGTTTTCTTCCCCTCCATACTTTACTAATAATTGAAGTATATATCTTAAAACATTTTCTGATTGGCATGGGTGAAAGACAAACCTAGTATTTTCTTTGAGGTATATTTTATTTGACAAATGCACCCTTTTTATGGAATTATCATTTATTATTCTTTTTTGGCATGGAACTGAAAAAATTCCTGGAATGTGCCTTAGACTTTATATGAAAAGAAAATTCATCTTCATTACCTGTTTTGAGTGTACCCATTATTTTTATTTAATAAACAAACTCAGAAAAATTGAACTTATTTATACAAGTATTGAGCTATATCTATGCATTGAGGAAACAGATAGCAAATATTAACAAATTTGAGGAAACAGATATTAATGACATTTTCCATAAAGAGTTCACAGTAAGAAAGGAAAGGGAGACTATTCCCACTGGGAGGTTTAGAAAAAACTTTGAAGTCAGCTAAGTTGAACATTACTGTTCAATTCAATTTGTTGCAACACATGACATTTGATGGGTATAATAATTTTAAAAAATTACAGGAAAGATAATGTTACAAGGCAACAAAGTTTTTATAAATTGTTTGTATAGTTCCTAGCTACAAGAGACTAAAATGGAATTTTTTTTTGCACAAATTTTTTTGAGCTACCACCATAGAAACTACAAAATGTATTCATAAAAACATAATAAAAGTGCATGAAATTTATGTAATAGTCTCTTGTTACATGGTGAAAACTAATTGCAGTCTCAAAAATTGAAATACTCTTCTTAATAAACGTTATATTCTTCTAACTATAGTAATTTTGTACTAAATCGAGGCAGTTGTAAAGGAAAATTGACCAGAGATCCTAAGCCAGGAGATTTGGGTTGATTCTCTTTCCCATTTAAGAATCTGATGAGAGAGCTAGGAATGTATCCAGAAATACTAAGGGATGTCCTACGGGTGTGCAATTTGGTGAAATGTAAAGGTCCAATTGGTGGACTCAAAGGATGGCACATTTCTTCGAGACTTGAGAATTGGAGGAGACTGGCAGAGGCAAAGGAAGCAAGCACTTGCTCCTCAAGACTGTAGTGAATAATTATTGGTTTACATAGAGTTTACATTGGTTTACAAGGGTAAAGTCTTGTTTCATTCCAAGCCTGTGAAATGCCTCAACCTGTTGCTACATGTATGTACTTTAGGGTGAACCAAAGACCTCATCACATCATGGGTGGCAGTGCTACTATTTACATTCAGATAATTTATTCACAAAAGTCTTCATTTCGCTTGAGTAATTTTCCTGCCCAAAATTAGTTCGACACATTATTCAAAGTCTCCTCTCTGCAAATAAGTTGATAGTGTTAATTTTTGTTTTGTGACTATCTTCTTCAATACAAATGTGTTCTTTTAATAATAAGAAATTTATTTATTGTCAAAAAACAGTACAAACTACGTATGACCACGTGGAGGACAATAAACTAATTTACTCTCCGGAAGCAAGCAAGGGACCATCCCATCAATTCCGATCAAGGGCCCTAAGGCAGAGGCGGATTCAAAAATTTCAGCAAAAGTTCCTAGATAAGATAAAAAGTTAGCTGCGATTCAATTCTTCAATTCAAATAAAAATTGGTACATGTTCTATTTATAAGTTTTAAGGTATTTATAAAATAAATATAGGTTTTTCAGTTTATTTGTTATTTTAATTTGCATTCATGAGGATATTATTTGGGGCCAATTCACAGCATAATCCAGAGATATTATTTGAAATCTATGAGAAGTTTAGTTTTCAATTTCTTCTGTCATTCTCATAATCATTATGAAAGTACTCATTATTCACTATGAAACACCATAAATCATGGCATTTATCACCTAAATTCATAATTGATTGCCAACAAAGGACTTAAAATGTGTATAAGACTATATGAAAGATGATAAGCTAATTTATACTTTGGAAGCAAGCTAGGGACCATTCTGCCAATCCTGATTGCAATTTTTGAAAGGTAACTGGAGAAAAATCCAGATCTGAAAAATCCAGAAGCAAGTAGTAGGATTTGAATTATGGATTTGAAGAAATTTAATCCAGTGATAATTTTTATATCTTCTGGAGGAAAGTATGTAGAATGATTCCTAAATTATATACTACTTTTTGGTGAAGAAGAATGGTTAATGTACTAGGACATTGTTGAAGCTTTTTTGGCCTTAGGTATTTCAAGTATTGTGTTGATGAACAAGAGAATTTCTTGTAAGTAAGGGTGGTACTTCAGTAATTCAGTTTTGAAAAACTCCAAGGTCTTCTTAATTAAATAATTTAAGGGCGAAATATTTACTTCTTTATGTTTATACAAAGATAAGTATTGCAAATGAAAATCAAGATTGTTTATTTCACTTCTTGAAATCCTACATCCAACATCCAAATAGATGAAAATACATTTGTTTTCTGTAGGCTGTTTCTAGAATTTTCCCCCAACTTCTTTACACATGTTTGAAAACAAGAAAATGAACATAGTAGGCCTATGTGAACAAGTGTAAACAGAAATATATGTTGTGTATTTTCATCCTATCATTTTATGCATGTTTCAACTGGGACAGTGAATGCTTTATGTGAAATTATACACAAAATTCCCATAGTTATTCCACATTTTCATTCCATAGCTTTGATAAATTGTACTTATTAATTTATCTCTGAATATCAATGTTCTTAAATCATTTCTGTTGTATAGTTCCCTTTTTTATTATGCTCTAATATCTACATCATGAAAGAAGTTACATATGACAGCTTATTGAAAATAACTTAAAAATATTTCATTAGAAATTCACAAGTTATTTAATGTAATGTTACTTTTTCCTTTAACCATTTTTAGTTATAGATGATTTTTATTGTGTGATATTTAGCAAGAGAAGGGATGCTTTTTCTTGCACATTCTGCATTTAAAAATTTGATGCAAGAGTAATAAATAAGCCAGTTTAAAAGTGCAACTAACCTCCTAGAATCCCTTTGGTCAAATACTTCATAGATCATATCTATTCACTCAAATTCTTATTCTGTGAAGGAATTGCACATATGGAAGAACATCTCCAACCCACAAATCTAGAAATTTTTTTAGGAACATGTTTCAAGCAATAAAATACCATATCACTCATACATAATTTTCTTGTTCTAACCAATTGTTAGAGACCCTGTTTTATCGTCAAGTTGAAACATCCAATTTTGTAATGTTGATATCCGGATTTTGTCAAGTTATTTCATCATCTTCATTTATGAGTATTTTCACTCTATTTTTAGAGTGAAAGCTATTTCCTTGTCTTATGATGTGTTTGAAAGGAAATTTAATGTTATAATTTCAACATTGGCAGCCTCTGTTTTTGAAGCAATATTTCATTTTACTTTATAACAGATAGAAAAGCATTTCCCAGAACCTCTTTTCCAAATAAGATTTTCATTTTCCCTTGTTTGCCTCCAATTTATCTAAGTGAATTTAACTCATGAGCAATATGCTTAATTTTTTATTGCTTACAAATAGGAATGCTATATGTGAGTAGTAATTTAAAAGTGAAACTTGGATTTCAAATTTTATTCTCTTCCAATCATTTAATTTTTCCATTGTACAAATATTCATTTTTAAATCCAAACATACTAGTATTTGCTCAATAAAGAAAAATACATAATTATACATTTGAGGAGTTAGTGTCTCAAAACATGAAAAAAGTTAACTCTAGTTTAAGGTCTCTTTAATTTTAAAGTTAACTCTAGTTTTTCTAGTCTAGTAGGTGAAAGATTAAAACAGGAATAAACCAAAAATATTGAGAAATTAAAAAAATTGACCGAATTTGCAACTGATTTCAAGTCAAATGCCAAATTTTGCAGCTTCGCGTAAAACCGTCTGATTTTGTATTTTTTTGTGCTGTATTTTTTAATCATCAGTTTGCCATGAGGTGATATTTCTGGGTTTCAACTTTATCCAATGTCATATTAAAATTTCACAAGAGTCACAACTGTGAAATTATGGGGTCTCTACCTATTATACTATGGTAAAAATTTTAGATTAAAATTTTGTATATAAATTGATTTGAAGACTAATTTTCTGAAGAATTCCTTTAGAGAATAAGAATTGTTCCTCCCTATCATCATGAGCTGATTAACTGTTCAGATAGAAAAACTGGTGAGATGATATTCTCAAGGAATTCCACACAATAAATATGAGATAACATATTACTTTATATAATATTTAAGGCTTATACTTCACACAAAAAAAATTATACTATGTGGGTAATATTTCAAGAAACTTAGCCCCAATATATGTTCAGGAAGTAATTCATTTTGTATGAATTATAGTGTCTTTATAATAGTAATATATTGGTTAGCATAGCATTATGTTCAATAAAGCAGAAAGAGGACATTTCTTTTTTATATTCTCAGAATTTTTTGGACTTGAAGAAATATTCCAATTCATTAAATATGAAGTATAACATGCAAGATTGGGGTCAAAAGTATGTTTAAAAATAAAGTTCACATTGATGGGAAAAAGGGAAACATCCAATAATATGTAACCAGTAGGTTAAAATCTGTCATTCATGAATTATTTTCATTCAACAGTCAACTTCTGAAACCTGAAACATGTTAGGAATTTTATATCAATGAATGTGATTTCAAAATAATGATGGTATTAACTTATTTACTCAATAAAATAAAACATTTTAATACTGTATTTAATACAAAAAAAGGATCTATGCAATAGAAATAGGAATGTTTAACAACTGATTTGAATGCACGATTTTGCTAGTGGGCAGAAAAATGTTCCTGGTCCATTTACTTTACTGCTGTATCTGTGCATCAGAGGTAAAGGGCATTGTTTACAAAATACAGAACATTATGGGAATTTATGACTGATATGCTAAGCAACATCCAAAACCCAACTTTGAGAAAGACGTAAAATTTTTGAAAGAATACCATCTCATAATTTTTTGTTTATATGTGTACAAATATTGAAATAATAGTTTAAATACAAATATTAAATATTTATATTGTATCCAATCCACTTCTTGATAGGGAAGAGTCAAATAGGAAAATCTCATTTTTGGATTTTGATTAAGAACTATATTTTGAAGAATTTTTAAAATGGATTTTTACTCATTTCCGACTAAATTGAGAAAAATCATTTCTATATTGTACATCATTCCATATTTTGTATGCATTCAATTATTGTTTCACCCAAAAGAGTTGCTTTGCAGACTTGGACCACTATTGTTCTGTAACAAAAATTTATCTAGGATTATGGTCTTCATGACATAATGCTGATCTTTCCTAACCATTTAATTCACCTAATTTGCATTGCAAAAAGCATGACAAAAATTATCCAATTAACTATAATTTGTACAAATTAAATATAATTTCATAAAAATATTTACAGTGCTCTTTACCTGCTTTGAATCACCTTTGTGTGGGCATATTGAACTATTTTTGTGTGCATGAAGTAGTAATGTATTCTGAATGTGGTTTAGGATAAGCTAATGTTAGATCTGTAGAATAACTTTGCAAATAGCAACTTAGAGCGTACTTCCTTGCTTCATATATTTTTTTGTGCAGAAGCATCTCCTATATTAAATTTCAATAGATTTATTCCCAGTAAAATCTAATATTCTTAGTAGATTTGGAACAAACTCACTTTTTATTTATTTAACTTCCAATGTTAATTGTTTAATTTACAGGAAGAAAATAAGTTAGGAGAAAAATCAGAAATTGATTCTTCTCATAGAGAGCCTGATAAAAATAGTTTGAGCAATGTATGTATAATTCAAGTTAAAAAATTACCCTTTGTTTGGTTAATATTTGTATTTATTTTTTGAATTGGTTTTCTTTAAAGGTTGATGAAATTACGAAAGATAATCTGCAGGCTGTTGAGGAAACCACCTCACCAAGTTCTGGAGCAGTTTCTCAGGTAGATAAAGAAGTTTTACAAAAACTTGATAAACAATCAGAACCAACTACTCAAGAAGAAACAAAAGAGAGACCTAGTAGTCGCACGGAAGATGATGGAGGAGCGAAAGTCAAAGTGATGGGAATGGAAACTACAGCAAGTTGTGAATGTGGTCATCGGTGGAGTAGACCCAGTACTCCCATACTTGGTATTCCAGGTCACAGTCGCAGTAGTACTCCGGTCCCTCCCTCTACTCCGGAGCCTACTGCTATATACTTGGAAGGATCCTTGCCATCTCAGTCTAAATTGCTTGTGTTTGATGCGGAGACACAAGCCTTGGCACTTGATGTTGAAGATATAGAAGAAGATTTGGAGCCACCAGTCATTCTCAGTGGGAAAATGACTCTTTCTCTTATAAGTTTAGATGCTGCTTTGGCAGCAGAAGATGAGCAACTGAGACAACAGCAAGGAGAGAAATCCATAACAGCTGAGGCAGAAGCAGCTGCTGTAAGATAGCTCCCCCCCAAAGGATTCAAAATGTTAACAAACTAACAGCTGGATTTGAGGAAATGAGCGTTTCTTTCATCTAACTGCTTTTAATGACATACTTTTTCCTTTTATTCAGTTTTATTTTATTTTGTATGATTATTTTATGTTTTTCTTCCATTTCCCTTTTCTGCATTGGTGAATTCTCTACATGTTCATGAAACTTATAAGAATGAAGATAAGATAACTTTAATTCGTAATCTCAGAAAATTTCATTCTTGTATATTAAAAAATGTATTGGAGTGGCTTGCATGAGTTTTACGAACGATTTTATTATTCACATATGATGATACTGTACATCTGGGCATTTTTCCAACTATGTTCCTTGCATTTTCAGACTGGAGATTCTGAAGTGGTTCGAGCCTCTGCAATGAATGTTGAAAATGCTGAAGAAGAGGAAGAGGAGGAAGAAGAAGAGGAAGCAGAGGAGAAGGAAGAGGAGGAGGAAGTAAAAGAGAACGATGAAAATGCAGGTAAAAGAAAAGTGAAACCACCTGTGCTTAAGTTGTAGGAAGAGATAAATTGTTAAATTAGATTTGTGCATTTCCTTTCAAATAGATTTATTTCACAAATTTTGATCAATATAAACCCTAGAGTATAAATTCATATTTCAAAGGGATTATTCTCGTGTTTGAATTGAATATTGGGATGGGTAAATGTAGAACAATAGCTCCTAGACTCATAGCATTTACAAATTTGGCAATTGAAGGTGGAGAACAAAACACTACTGAAGAAGAAAAGAAGAGCGAAGAAAGGAGGGATATTCCTTTAGTGAATGACACACAGCATGACCATGATGACACTCCTTCTGCAACGAATTACACCACAGGTATCTTTCAGTCTTACAATAACACTGTATACATTTCATTCTGTATTTTTGACAATAAATTCTGAGTATACCAATAATTTTGAGCAGGTCAGAGGAGTAGATTGAAATTCTCCATGAAGAATAATGGAGCTGTCTGAATCCTGCTCTCTTTGTTCATGCAGATTTACAATATTTAATGATTCTTTTACAGTTTATTGGTAAATACTAATATTTTACTTATTACCAAAAATTGTTAGTTTATCTGTATATTTTTGGATAAATAATATTAATTTTAATCTATATTCTGTCAGACAAGAATGATAATAAATCCAAACATTAATGTGACGATACACTCCTGGACTCTTAAAAGGTTTCCATGTGATATGAGTTAATATCCTGTCTGATATACTAGGGACCAATTGTTTGGGAGAAAACCTAAAAAATTGACTAATCTTATTTCTGTGTCACATCTATTAAAATCTGGGAAATGCAAATGCATAAGAAGCTCAATAATATCCTATGTACTCTCTGTGTACCTGCCATCAGCCTGGTGTAGTAGAGTGGGACCATTTGGTCTAATAATGCATAGGAGTGTAATTTCTGGTAGAAACTCTTTTCCTCTTGCAGGATCCTCCAAGAATTTCTTTTCAATTTCCTCAGTTCCATATTGTATCTGATAAGGGTCCTTTTATTTTGTCCCCATTAATGGAAGCAATTTACTCTAATAAAATTTGTCAGGCATAATTTCATTGTTTGTTAGGCTCATGGTTCCACCAAAATACTTCACATCATCATTTACCATTTGATTGAGCATCTAGCCTTCATTGCAGTTACAGAATGTGTAGTATCAATGAGGTTTGATCTAGTTCTTCTGGGGAGTGTGGATCTACCAAGGATCTGCTACAATGCATTGCCTGCTCATCCTCTGCTACAATGCATATATGCTAATCCTAAAGTGAAAAGCTGACATCACACCAGCAGTTGAGCCCTCCGGGTTGCAAGAAATTATTAAAAACTGAAGGTCGCCTGGTAGTAAATTCTCTTGTGGAGCATGATTTTCGCATCTTCGATAATGCAAGGTGGATATGGTATTTGTTCTTACCAAAATTGTGATTTCTCATATCTCACATGAACTCGGAATATATTAATAATTGTAGCTATTTGTGAAAAGGAAATTGTGTTTCATCAATTATTTCCAATTACCAACAAAATACAGGATAGAAGTCAGCGGTTTCCAGACTTTTTCACAAAGATGGATCTTCAGTTCTGGTTGTGATGTCTGTATATTTGAGACCAAATACCTTTTGGCTATGTAGCCCTCGGCAAGCTCACACTGTTTGATCTTGGTCGGTTTTTTGTCAGAGTTTTCTTCTCTTAGTCCTTGAGGATCTCCAATTCCTACACAGCAGCAGGTGATGAGAGAGAAGGTTATAAGAGGATAGGTGAGAATAAGTGTGGATAGGTATGGGAAGAAAGGGACATTGTAGACATACTAGATTACATTGGACGTTTCAACAGTATATGTCATCAGGATTTCATTTTCTTAATAGCTTTTATATTTCTGCTTCTCAGTTATATATATTTTTATAACTGTAACCAATGAATTAATCACTGAATTAAGATTTAATTTCTCTTAGGTATTGCTCTCAGACACAAAGTTGGTGAGGTCAGTAGGACACAAAAGAGATCTATACATACAGTTTATAGGTTTTCATGATTTTCCATCTAACACTAGTTTTAGTTTAACTTTGAACAGTACAAAAAATGGAAAAAGAAATTTTTACCATTCCTATGTAGTAACTTTACATTGTTCAAACATAAAAGTGCAACTATGTATTCAATTTCTGTTTTTCTACCCAATTTTTTGTATTGTATGAAATAATATTGCTCATTATATTATAAATTCCATGGGATATTTATGAAACCTCATATTAAAAAATCATCAATTTGAGATAATTTTATGATTCTAAATTTCATTATTTTTAAACTAACATATTTTCTTTCTATTTAAATTCAACCCTCGCAGAAAGGTACCTGAAGTTTTCCTCTGGCCACTACAGGATCTCCCATGGAAATGTTCACAATTGTGTAGTCACTACAGGAAAATTAAACATACTTCTGTAGTCCCACTGTGGTGACTACAGAATCCAATAGTGATCACAGTAGAATGGAACCATAGGGCCATGTTGTGACCACTTGAGAATTGCAATTGTTTAACCATCACAGGGAGTTTTCAATATGGAGTATTGATGAGAAACACTACTAATAAATAAAGAGAATTATATTTCTTTGTTGAAATATGATATTTACTTTATGTTTCTTAGACTAATACCTTTATTTACTTGTAAATCAGTTTCTTGTGCCTTTCTTTTAGTTTCTGCCACAGCAGCTAGTTGCTATTATTACATGGGGATGAAAACACTGAATACATTTAGAGAACACATTTCTAATAAGGCTATTCCAAATGTCTTGTGGTTTAATTCTATAGTATTATTGGCAAATGAAATGCCATGACTTATATCTCCAATATTTTGAGTGTACCCTTGGGGCTCAAGATTATATAGATATCAAAATTTAAAATATAGAAAATAACAATATTGAATTAAAATGATGCAATTATAATTTTTGTGTATTTGTAGTGTGTCCCTTTAATTATTCCAGATTCCTCTGGCGGTCTTAGATTAGATAAGTTAAAAGTTACTGCACAACTTGAGATAGACACAGCTCAAGAGTTACTAAACAGAACCTATAGTAACCAAAGGTTTCTGGTTACTGGAGGGATTCCTGTAGTGACTACAGACCCTGTGGCAACTACACAGCCTGTGGTGACCAATTTACTGCAGAGAACCATATGGTTTAGTTCTGTAGTTACCACAGAAAAATCTGTCATACCTTTCAATAAGAAAACCTTTATTTAATATTAAATCCACAAGTGGCGCATCAATAGATAATTATGAGGGAATAAATTAGGTATTGCCTTAAGAATAATTATTGATGAAATGTAAGGAGAAAGACCATCTCCTTTCCTTGAGATATTCTCCCACTTTGTAAAGTAGTAATGTAGAATAAATTTGGTTTCCAGCGAGTGCAGCAGCTGAAGCAGTTAATGCTTCAGGAACTGAGGAAACTGCTGCTGACTTTTCAGCGATGGAATCTTTTGGAATAGATGATGAACAACCGGTAAATTAATGATGCACTTTTGAATTATACTTAATGCAAGCACTTACTAACTATCACCAAAATATAAATTTATTGTGCCTTATTTTGTTCCATTACTGGTTTTCAGTTTGGTTTAATGAGTTGGTCTGAGTGTTTCTCTGGTTTTCCATCAGTAGAGATGATCAGATATCTGATTTTAAATACAAGCTCTCTAGGCAATTAATATTAAATTCAAGATTAATTGTTACAGTAGTTACTGTAACTATTAATCTTGAATTTAATATTATTTTGAGAGTTATGATTTATAAACAATATTTTATGAATAATTTAAAGTTTTGATAAAAATACCTATTTGAGAAATAACTTTTTTGTATTGTATTAAATACAAATTTGTTGGTATTCTGTTCATATTACAACATGTAGATAATATGTATTTTTGTTCTTATCTTTGGAATGTGCTGAAATATTTAATCCATCTCTGCCTTAGGACCCTTGATAGGAATTGATGGGATGATCCCTTGCTTGCTTCTGGAAAGTAAATTAGTTTGTTGTCCTCCATGTGGTCATGTGTAGTTTGTAACTGCTTTTTTGTCAATAAATTTATTATAACTTAAATCTTTAATAATTCATTATAAGTAATGAAAGACTTATGACCTTTAATATTTTGTCACAAAATATATATTGTTTGTCCAAAAAAGGTCAAAAGTCTTGCATTATTTATTTAATTAGATTATACAATGGACGTTAATTATAGTAGAATTTATTATAAAGTTAGATCTTTTGGGGTACATCTGAAATAAAATTACTTACTGTTTAAATAGATCTTTTTGGAAAAATAACAATTTTTTCTTAAAAAATACTTGTGAGTCTAATGTATCACAAGACATAATGTTTGGCATCATATTATGGTTCATTACAGGACGACCTAGAAATTGAGGAAGATGTGTGGAATGGTGATATCCATTCTGGTGAAGATGATCAGGAAGAGAACGAAGATGGCAATGTACAACACATCCCTGATATCCATCAGCATCACTGAGAATGCAGAATGCATTTTTTTCTTTAAAACTATTAAAATCATTTTAATTTACTTACTTTGTTCATGTTTCTGCATTTTATTTCTTGCTTTTTTTCTTTATATAATTCAAAAATATTTATGTCTTCTTAAAAAAAAAGTCTTCAAGGTTTTGTATTGAAGAGTTTGATACTTTTTCAATAAAACTGACATTGTTAAAGACTGTGCAGAAATTTTTCTGCAAGAAAGAAACATTTGTTTGACAAATGTTTTGTAAATCATATCAGCTGAATCGTATTCATAAGCAATTAATATAGAAAACGTTATACCTTCAATAGAAGCTGAATGCTGTAAGTATTTATAGCATTTAATTTTACTTTCAAAATTTTCTGTCATTGTTAGCTAATAGCCAGTTATCTGTGCTAGGGCCAAGTAAATAGCTTTGCCTTATGGCACATAGAAGCAGTGGTGGATCCAAGGATGGAGTGTAGGAGGTGAGCTACCCTTCTCTCCCTCAACTTGAAACTTTAAATATTGTTGCCACAACACAGGTCGCCCATTCACTCAATTGTGGAAATACATTCACACATCTCACAAAAAAATTCTGGATCCACCACTGCTCCAAGGGAATGTTGATCTTCAATAATTTCGACTATGTTTTATGCTAGAAATCCAGTAAAAAAGTATAGTGACATCTTGCTTCAAATAAATATTTTTATTGTGTTTAAGGTAATATCTTAGCAAAACATTTAAGATAGTTTATGTGAAGAACACTGTTCTTCTATTTAAATTTTCAGTATTTATCTGATTAATTCAGAATGGCAGTGACAAACTAAACAAATACTTTTATTTGGAATGATTATAAAAGGAATTCTTATAGTAATAATTTATTTGATGAATATTTAATAACAATTCAGAAAGCAATCATAAGTTACATTTACCCCATAATTATGGGTTAGTAGATGTTGACCAGTTACTTGGTAAGATTCTGCCTTTGACTATTTGATAGAAGTATACAATATTGCTATCATGTGAAAATTCACTAGAGAGTATAGTCTTTCAAATAGTTTATAACATGTTAAATAATGCCATTCATTTATGTAGTACAAATAGCACAAATAAGTTATAAACTTCTCTATTACTTCTCTGTTGAAATATTAGAAATTACTTATTTTTGAGCAGTGCTTATTAAGTGGACCCATATAATTTGAAACTTTACCCCAATCATTAATAAATCAAAATAATATAAAGATGATAGTTAGAAATTTGATGTTATCAGCAAAGTTAAATGAATAAAATATAAATAAATAATTAATTGTCAAAAATGCAGTGATTGCTGTGTTCCAAAGACATTCTGAGACCATTATTTACTTATAAATATAAGTGTTTAGTAAGAACTTCTCTAAATTTATAAGAGTAAATAACAAAATCCTACTAAAAATTAGTAAATAATGTAGACAATTTAGCAATACTAAATTTCTTCTCCTTACTTTAGTTGCCCAATACTTAGAAAAGTATGAATTAAAATTCCCCAACATGTTCCGATTTGATTCTTACCTCTGTAATTCAGCAGAATAAGCAAAGTGATAATCTTGGTTAATATTGAACTGTTAAAGATAGTAATCTGCCTATCTTTTAGTGAAATCTTTTAGAGAGATTTTTTGTAAGGATGAATGTGCCAAATGTACAATTCACAAAAGCTATGCAAATATATTTATTGTATAACTGTTTTTACAATGTTATTTTAATGCATTGACCAGAATTTTAATATTTATCTATAGTCCTCCAATTTATACTGTTCTGAAATTATGCCGTAGAGAGTAAGTAATAGAATATTTTCCATTATTGAAACATTATGTTTTTCCTCTGTAATGTTTTCAGAAGCACTGACAAGAATAGTTTAAAATATTACTCTGATAATTTTACAGTAGTATCATTAGATTCTCTTCCAGTATGGAAACCAGAAGATATATATTTTGTAGTATAAAAATTAATGAAAGTAATTTTTTTCTGTTAGTGGTCAACATTAAAAAAACTTCTTGCCAATTAGATGCAAATAAAAATAACAAATGGAAAACTAAACTGCGACAATGAAATTCCTTATTCTAGAAACTTCCTTTCACACTAGACTGAAAAGTGCAACTTGTTGAATAAAGAACATCTCAAATGTGCTTAAAGGATTGAACAATGTTAGAACAACTTTGTATCATGATATGCACATTAAAATTAATTGAATTTTTAGAAATTTTATATTTTATGAAAGGAAGGAAATAAATTGTACTACAGATAACTAAGCACTTTTTCATTGTTGACATACAGCTTACTTGATGTTAAAAATCATCTTCAATCATTCTACTTTCTTGGAATCATAAAAACAAAGTTAAAAGTAAATACATTTATAATAGACGGTAAAAATAAGTCATTAAATAGATGGTATTTTATTAACTCTTGATGATATTACGTGACACATTTTATTGTTGTTGTTTTTTTTCATATTATTTCATCGAATCAACTCACTTTGCTTGTTTAGGGGTTGAGCTTCAATGTGCTGGTATATCCCAGGTATCAACAACATTGTGCCATTATATTCAAACCAATGCTTTCTTATGGAGGAAACTCAAGATGATTTCCTCTGTTTAATGTGGAATAATGTGCTGAGTATAAATGAAATTGTAATTGTACCTACATTTATTGTGCCCTGACTTAATTTTAATATGGTTTTAGTGTATAAAACACTCTAAAATGGTACTGCCAAATGAGTAGCTGACTATTTTATTATATGATGATATTAGGGGTACTAACCCAATGAAGCCAAAATTTGGACTTGAAATGACATTGTACCGGGGAATTTTCCTCTCATTTTGACTGTCAAGTAAGAAAAATTTCATCTATAAGCAGTAGCGTACCTTTATCGAATGAGGCCCCTCATCTAGAAGTCACTCACAAATGTGTCTGGCTTGATAACACATGCTGATTGATAGCACTAGTGTATTTTAGAAAAATTAAATGGGAACTTCAGATTTCTTTGATAATAATCTCAACTATTCTTTATTTTACTATTATAAAAAGTTTTTGAGTGTATTTAAGTTGAAATGTATGAGTTTATATGACTTTTTCTGACCAATTTGGAGGCCCCTCACAGGTAGAGCGCCCCTTCTGCTCCAACCCAGCTACACTACTGTCAATAAGTTCTAAAATTCTGCATTATGGGATAGACATGGGGGTGGTTTTTCAAAATTTCATTTTGACAGAGCTCTTCCTCTAATTTCGAAGGTCAGGTGTGCAAAATTTCATCAAGATCAGAATAAAACGGTAGATTTTTATAAAAGAAAAAAGTCTGACTGCCCGTACCAGGACATCCTTATTTATATATAGCTTACTAGCAGGTACCCGCTACTTTGCTAGACAGAAAGTATTAATTTTTATACAAATATTTTTTCTAAATCACTAGAATGGTAAGAAAAAAAATACTCAATTTCGAAAAAATCGATGAGTGACGCTCTTGGACTTAGTGATAAACTTCATTTGGTACATGTGCTCTCTAACACCAAAAAACGCATAAAAAGAAATAAAAATATATCTAGAATTTCGAAAAAATTGTACGGAGATCAACACGGACCAATCCTGACCCAAATTTAAAAAAAAATTAAAAATAAATATCTGTATCTAATATCGAAAAAAAAAAAATCTTCGCTATGCAGCGGACACACATGATTATTGTACACACAAATTGCTTCATGTATATATAAGGATAGATCATGTAATTCGGTCAAGAGCTACTCGAGGGTGGTGCGGTCGCATTGGGCGCAGAGTGTGGCCGGTCACCGAATGCCCCCATTTTTTTCGTCAATTTGTCTCGTAATTCAAATATACATAATAAGAAGAATCTCTTTCGAAAAATATTAATTAGTTATGTGTAGTTTGATTTGAAAAAACATGCAAAAGTATTTTGACACAAATTTATTGAAATATATTTTTTAATTTATATAAATTTAATTGCATTCGCTTCTTGACTGAAAAATGGCGGAAACCTAGACACGTATCGGATACACTCTCTAAACTCACTCTGATTGGGCGCCGCGGCAACGGATACCGACTTGAAACAAAATTAAAAAATCAATTGGGTCTGGAAAGGACCGCAAATATGAGTAGTGTTTTATATATGAAATGCGCAATTCTTTCGAAACAAAAAAAGATTTTATACCGCGGTTACTTTTATACCGCCAGCTAACATTTGGCCATATACAATTTTGTTTCTGGTATCGGTTTTCAACATTACTATCTATTTTGTCATTATCATATCGTTCATTTTTCCCGTTGCTTGGTACATTTACCTTAATGAATGATTTTCAATACTTGAAACAATTAATATGTGGTAGTGGAACACAGAAAACTATTTTAGCATATGTACCAAACATACCAGCGAAATACCATTTATGCAAATGTAATACATATTACATTTTCTGTACACTCTGACTTTGAGTTTTATTCATAAGAAGCAGAGAAAAGTAATTTAAAGTATAGACTGCAGTAAAGTTGGATACATTGTTCAACAAATTAGTTATTTACAAATGAAATAAATATTAAAGATTTCTCATATATCAAGGTATCTTATTTTCTAGATATGCAACCCGTTAAATGTAGCTGTATAAGGCATCATAATTGTTCAGAAATTTAGCAGTTTTAAAAATACGTTAATCACCCTATCTTAGCTATATCATAGTATATAAAAATAATTTGTTAGCATGTTTATTACTGATGATCGTGAAAACTAAGAGAGTTATTGACTTCGGTTTTTCTCATATGAAGACTGCACGTTCAGCAAGAGCGCCCAAGCCCCACCGGTGGCGAAGGTGGTAGTGTTGTCGCTTCTCACCAAGTCATCCCGAGTTCGATTCCCGATGGATTGTAGCTTTTCACATTAATGTCCCAGTTCATACTACTGTGACTAAGCCAACCTTCCTTCCTCTGTCCAGCTCCTCCTAGTACCAATAACTAACCACTTCTACTAACCCCTCCACGTGGGCCAAGTTGTTGGTAAACCCAACTAAGCGGCCCACCAACTAACAATGACCCACCACCCAACTCCTAACTCCTACCACTCCATGTAGATAAGCTTCAATGGCACGCTACATTTCCCATTTACAAATACAACAATGGCAAGAGCTGCCTCCAGTACCCGTAAACTGTGTGAGACCGGAGAAGGGACCGGAGACTACTTTTGGTTCTTACTCAGCTTTCGCGCTATATGCATTAGTACTTATGTCCCGAGGGTCGGAAAAATCAGCTAATGTATTAAGAGATTCAAATTTTAGAGCACATGCATCGACTGGAAGCAGATACTACAACGTATACGAAATGGGAATGAATCCGTTCTGACAGAATCGCTGCGTACAGACGGAGGGAGGTTTTAAAAGCGTTTTCCCGATATTAGGGACACCCAATTCTGATGACATAGTTTATTAACAAATCTAATTACTTTGTTCACAGCCTCACCCCACTCCTACGTGGCCGTACGCAGTTTGCAATTGCCCTCTTACATTAAAGTTTATTTATTTTCTATATTTAGAACAACGATAATTCTGTCAAAATCTCTCGAACGAAAATTTTCACGATTACAAGGCTCTATGTAGTATGTGTAAGAGAAATTAAAATGTAGTTGTTGTCGAGCGAAATCAATCGGTTTAAATACAGGTAGAGTAGACACGTTAAAATTGATATTAATGAAATTCCAGCTAAATGTAAAAAAGAAATTGCTAAATCAACTGATGCTCCTGTATGACATTGGGTTAGTGAATATTTTAATACAAACAAATAACATTAGCGTCCAACAGGTTGCTTTGAGAATCCTGAAATCTAAAAGTTTAATGGAAATAAAACCATAGTTTTCAAAATTTAAAACAATCAATTCAACATATTCAATGTAATTTTAATTCAACTTTAAATGATTGTTTACTTTAATTGCAACACTTTGAAACACATTATGGATATGTTTAAATTTTAAGTAAATTATGCAACGAACCATGAAGCTGTAATCAATCCTTTTTTTCAGGTTCTTCTGCACCTTTGTCTTTCTCGGGGGGTTTATCTGAAGGGGAAAAAAAGAAATAGATTTGAGATATTGGAAAAGAGAGAGATAGTTTGCTCTACAGATTACAGACTATCGCTTGCACAATGTAAGATCAAGAGTGCTTTCGAACCACTTGGGCAATCCGAAAGATTTAACATACATGACCATGAAATATCACAACAGTTCTTTTAGGAGCATCTCTTATGTGCGGTATTCAGTCTTTTCTTTGCTTTTAGTCATCACACGATTAACAATATTATTAAATTTACTATATTAAGAAATACGATCTTATTCGTTGATTTGTAATAATTTTAATCTTAAGAACACAACGTTTCTTCAACAGGTTTGTGACTTCGTCAAGCGTCATCAACAATGTCAATATATTTACATGCATACATGGCATCCAGTTCCAAAAAGCACGTCAACATTTACTAAACATAATTGAAATAGCATAAAAAGAGCGGACATCTATGAATTTATGTGGAACTTGAAAATCAAAATGGTAGGAGAAATTCATTTATCATTAAATTTAATATGAAAATTACACAGCCCACAACCACAACAACACATCAACCACAGCGTTAACTGCTGTTAAAGTATTGATTTCCACGATGAAGTAACCATTTCCATCATGTCTTCAACATCATTCAAAATTCAGTCTCTCCTTTTGAGTCTGCAGTTCTCACCATGGGGTTATCTCGTCCACGTGGTCGCCGGTTGAATTTGATTTCAAGAAAGCTTGAGCTCACTTAGGTACGGAATATCGTAAGAGAAATATTTTTGCTCGTATAGGTAGAATACAAATGATTGTTTTAACATCTTTGCATGGAAATATTAATATAGGCACATAGTGAGTAATGAATGATGCTCAGTCATCGTGATGTCAAAGTGAGGGGTCTGAGGCAGATGGTGGCCCGAATGCCAGTCTCTGCTGTGGTTATTTCGGCAATGTTCCTCAGAGAACCGTCAGATATCATGTGAGAAGGAGAGCGGTCCCACGATTGGTCTCTTGAGAGGGAGAGGACGAAAAGCCATATAATGCTTTCATGAAAATTGATTCAAGTGTGAAACTAGTACCCCGCAGATGTTTTTTATTGTTTCTTCTTATCCATAATACCAATTATTGTGTATGTACTAAACATTGGTTCGGGTTTTGAAAGCCGTATCTAACGGTTATCGATTCTTCTACTCATCTCATACGGCAGTTCTTGGAACTGTGCCAATACAATGACACATCGAAACCAAGGACCAAGTAGGTTTCGGCTCACCTCTCCCTTTTACAAGTGGAAGAAGGTGAAGGAACGACAGTTACCTGGAGCGTTAGGGTCTTCCGGAAAGCCAGTTCCTTCGGATCCCGCATCAAGAGAGTCTTGGCTGGTCGCAGAGGGCCTCTTGGCGAAGCGTGTGCTCTGGCGGCTAAATGAGGTAAGGCGACGGCTCTTTTGGTCCATCGCAACCTGCAGATATCGCAATGACATCACACTGGATTAATATGATACATTTCATGCCAGTTGCAATTTATGAGACATACGTTTCCTCCTCATTTTTAACTAAGACGGAAAACTGAAATCCACTGACAAGAAAAGGAGCTGTATGTCGAGATTCGGTGTTGGTAGTATTTACATTATTGTATAAAGAAGATGTTGTCATACTGTCCAAATTTTTATTGGATCATCATCTTTATACAATAAGAAGGGGAATATCCATTCAATTGTTTGAAGTCGATTTAAGGGTGTTCTACATCCGGAAGAGATAACGTTAAGATTTTGACGCTATTCGACTCAAATATGAACCAGAACCTTGTAAATATGAATCAAAACTTACACGGCAGTTCATTGGTGTATTCAAGAATTATTAAAAATAAGGTGACACATATTTCAATTTAACATGGGTTCTTACGGAACGTTCTTTTATTTTAACTATTTTCAAATATTTATAGCGTTAAGACTTTCATGAAATTTGTTTCACATGTTCAAGGAACAGATCATATGGTCGCCAGATCCGTCAGATATAACGGCGCGGTTGTCTCATTTTATCGGAGGGCTGCGGAAGTCAATGCGACAAGTATTTTGTTTTGGCGAGTATCGGGTGAACAATTCCCTTAAATGGAAGTACAAGTTTCAGAGATATTTGTATACATTACTTTCGCACAAATTCTAAATGCAATTTCACGGAATGCAACATTTAATCATATTGAGTGATGAAGTCCTGTCTTTTCGATTTGAGTTGGTTCAAAGGTATAAGGCTGTGTTGGATATATATAT
>NNCF01128853.1:886117-896487 GCA_002313205.1 Laupala kohalensis | reverse complement strand
GAGACTAGATTCCTCATCTGAGGCGACTCCCTTAGGAAGTACTTGATTTGGGTATTATTTTCCATTTCTGGTTCACAAACATAGAAATCTCCTAGATTGCGGTGAACTTCACCGTCAGGTAACAGATTAATCATGTTCCGGGCGAGAGGCGAACGGGATGGCGCAGTTGGTAGGCGCATGAGCTCGTAGTCCCGGGTTCGAATCCCGGTCCCGTCTCTCATTTTCATTCGACGTAACATGATTAATCTGTTACCTGGCGGTGAGGTTCACCGCAATCTAAGAGATTTCTATGTTTGTGAACCAGAAATGGAAAATACTACCCAAATAAAGTACTTCCTAAGGGAGTCGCCTCAGATGAGGAATCTAGTCTCTACGAGACCACCTCAGAGGTCTTTGGGTTTCACAAGTTGAATGAGAATGGTAGACGGGCCCGAGAGGCGAACGGGATGGCGCAGTTGGTAGGCGCATGAGCGCGTAGAGCTCAAGGTCCCGGGTTCGAATCCCGGTCCCGTCTCCCATTTTCATTCGACGTAACATGATTAATCTGTTACCTGGCGGTGAGGTTCACCGTAATCTAAGAGATTTCTATGTTTGTGAACCAGAAATGGAAAATAATACCCAAATCAAGTACTTCCTAAGGGAGTCGCCTCAGATGAGGAATCTAGTCTCTACGAGACCACCTCAGAGGTCTTTGGGTTTCACAAGTTGAATGAGAATGATAGACGGGCCCGAGAGGCGAACGGGATGGCGCAGTTGGTAGGCGCATGAGCGCGTAGAGCTGAAGGTCCCGGGTTCGAATTCCGGTCCCGTCTCCCATTTTCATTCGACGTAACATGATTAATCTGTTACCTGGCGGTGAGGTTCACCGCAATCTAGGAGATTTCTATGAAAAAATTTATGTTTTAAAAATCAAACTTGCCCAAACTTTTCTACATAAATATATTTTATGGTATATCAGAGTTGTTGTACTTTTACTTTAAATTAAACTTACATGATGTTCACAGAATATTAATAGTTTTCTGAACAATGTTTCTCATTAAGTAACAAAATATTTATGTATTTATTAAAAGTTTTTTTTGTGAGACTTTAGTGCTCGTCAACGGCAAGGTCATTAGAGCTCTTTTTATTAAAAGTAAATGAGAAACCTGTTACTTACTAATACCAAGTGCCTCTATACATATCACCATATAGAATGTACTTGAACAGCAACATGTAGGCTGACGTCCAATGCATGACCACAAGAGGCGTGACAACAGCTCTGAGGATTCGGCATGTCAAGTATGGGAATGAAACGTATTGCTGCAAAAAAAGAAGTGACATATCAAGATATTAATTTATCTTCAAAATTTGAAAACTACGTTAAAGTTACTGTTTTGTTACTGTAAAGTTTTGAAATTATAGTTTTTATGTACTGGGAAGAAGTAAATCATGTGGGAACTTTGTCAAAAATTATTTTTACTGCGTAAGAATTTTTAAACACTGTTTATGTTATTGATGATGCATAAATTTTCTACAGATGTTACGTAAAAACGATAATACAGGACCCAAGTTTCAAGATGAAACTGACATTACAAATATGGAGTATTAATAATTATGGAGTTAAAGTATTAAATATTTTGTATAGAAACATTACTTGGTACCCTATCATAGTAAATTTTTGCTTGGTGACTACTTCTACGTCTCATTTCTTGTTTCTGTTAACTTCTGGGGGTTAAAACAGAGGATTGGTTCGGAGAACAGGAGATACACTCTTTTTAATCAGAAAAATGTTTTACCAGAGAGTAGATAAGCTACTAAGACTGTTATATTACTGAATAACTAAAAGCATACATGTACAATAACATCTGCTCTCACCTCTATTACAAACTCGAAAGCAGCATAAAATGATTTGAGATGAATAAGTCTCAGAATACTCAATATTATTGCCTCTAAAGGGTGTTCCACCATGGTAAGCCATGTGAACGGCAGCGAAGATAAATTCATCAATAAATCTTGTGTCAGACAGGTTCTGTAATGAACACATATTTAACTGCTGCACACAGAGAAAACACTATGGATGTGATGTAAGATCCAAAAAATGTAGGGAAAGGATTTTTCCAAACCTTTGGATATGACGTACCAATCTTGTGATTCCGGTAGTAAGGTTAGTATATCACATAGGGTGGTATGTTATTCCCAAAGGTTTGGAGAAATCCTTTCCTTCTGCAGAATTTAGATCTCACATCCAAACCGTCTCTCAGTGTAAAATTACAATAATACAAGGATTTGGATTACATTCCAAACAAAATGTTCTGTTCGTTCTCCTTGTGTTAAAAGAATTTCTAAGAGACTTCATGATTTTTTCCATTCCCTCAACCTATTAGAGCTGTTCCAAGAAATTTATTTAGAATGAAGAAAAACCTTGAAAGAAGGCGGTCTAAACTTGCTTACAGTGTATATATCAGTGAAAAGTGCATATACAGAATTATGTCATTATTTAAAATATACAATTCTTCTAAGATGTAACAAACATGCATTATGTTGTATTGGGAACGTGCAATAAAGAAGAGCGTCTACCATCCGAATGCTCGATTATCCGAACTGACATCAAGGAAAAGATGGAATATTCTGTGTAAACAAGCAGCGCATCGAAGTACTGACTGCAGCGACTTTGGCAGAAGGCAGAGTCAGCTACATTGTGATGTAAAGCGAGTCAGCATCACAGCACGCGAAGGGACGCGCTGGCGACACTGCGTCTGGCAGACGTAGAGCGGACCCTCAACCCATATCCTGAAATCCATTTCGGGGCCAAGCAGTCGGCTCATCTAAGTTCTTCCTATACCTTCCAGCATAACTTGGGGCCATAAAGTAGGTACAGTTATAATTTCCCCATAAATGGCTTCCAGGATAGTACTGGTACATGAAGTGGTACTGTACAATCGACATGACCCTGTCGCGCACAACAATTCAAACACTCAAACTTCATGTAAAATAACAAAATTAATCGTGATGTCAGCGTTGCTATTTCCAAAGCATATAAAAACCAGTGAGCACTTTTTGTTTCATTTTTTACTATCTTGCGACACTCCACGACGTCTCTTTATTTATCTCTCATACACTTGCATCATCTTGTCTAATCGTATTTGTCTGTTATTGTCAACATTCTTGTCTGTTAAGTTATTGTCTGTCGACTACGCCTCTCTACCACATATCTGTACCCGTCCCTTACAACGCGGAGTAGGGCGCTGTCACTATCTTGCTCTCAATATCATCAGCAATCCTTTAGGACACGCTGAATCCTCCACATCTCTTCTATAAATTTCATGAAATGTTTATACCTCGATTCCGTTTTTATCATCTTTTCAATTAACTCTGCCAGTACTACAGAAATAATTTTATCATCTTCGACGAATTACACCTAAGAATGTTCTCCCAAATTCATATTTTCCCTAAACTTATATGAGAGACGCAATCCCTATAATTAGTGAAATTATTCATTTAATGTTATGTAATTCTCATTGGAGTCGTTTATAACCCCTCAGGCAGTGACAACTTCACTGAATTCGAAGAAGCAATTTCCACATGTTTCATTAATTATAATAATTATATTATAATAGGGGATTTCAATATAGACATAAACAAATCGTCTCTGGGTAAAACTCTTCTAAACACTTTCTCACCTTACAACTTGACCGTTTGTCCACTTCAAAAAACACCTATCAACACAATGCCTCCGCAGATCCATCTTGGCTTGGCCACATATTTACATAAAAACATATTCTTAAGTATGGGCAACGTACTGCTCCCAGCCTATCACACCACGATATTGTATATGCCATATTTTTTACTTAAAGTACCGAAACGTGAACCACGTATAGTATACTCTCGTAATTTTAACAATTTTGATGAGAAAACTTTTTTTTCAAAGGGCAAACTCCATCCCATGGAATCAAATCTATGCTCTTAACAATCTGTGTGATAAAATATCTTGCCTAAGTCAATTTATAACCAAAGTATTTGATAGCATCTGCCCCCTAAAAGCAATAAAAGTGAAGCGCTCCCCAACCCCGTGTCTTAACGATGAAATTCGTTCTCTAATGTCCCAAAGAGACGCAGCCTTTCGCACATTCATATATAACTCTAAAAATTATCCTCCACTCACGGAATATTCTTTTTCTTTACACAAAAAGCTTCGCAATAAATGTACTCAATCGGTCAGAAACGCTAAGAAAAGTTATAAATAAAATATATAAATAAAAGTTCCGCCATATGGAATCACCTAAAGAGGTTTGGAGTAGGGAACAGTAAATCATCTCATAACTTATGTGCTCCTCTAGAAGATCTGAACTCCCATTTTGCTCACAACTCAAACGATCAGTTATTAGAAAATAAAAAAACCTTCATTGAAGTGATATGGAAGAACGCTGCTCCAGAGGAGCAATTTTATTTCTCGAATGTGACTCTTGATGATGTCTCTAAAGCAATTATCAAAATCAAATCGAAAACAACTGATATTGATGTTATCTCCGCCATGATGATTCATAAAATCCTACCGTTTATTATTCATATTAGCACGGACATCTTTAATGAGTCACTTCACTCGGGCTTTATCCCGTCAACTTGGAAACAATCCCTGGTCACACCAATACCCAAATGTGCTTTCTTCTTGTCTTTAGATGATTTCCTTTCCATCAGCATGTTACCAACACTCTCAAAAGCGTTAGAATATATTGTTCACAGTCAAATCACCGAAAATATTTTCAAAACAGATAAACTGGACATTTTTCAGTCTGGATTTCGCCCAGGCCATAGCACACAAACGGTTCTTACTAAAATTTCTGAAGACATCAAGATGGCCTTAGATGCAGGAGATGTGACTGTACTCATTCTCCTCGACTTCAGCAAAGCGTTCAACACAGTGGATTTTGATATTTTAGAAGCTGAACTATCTGTCTTCTTTTCATTCTCCAAACCGTGCATGAAATGGCTGAGCTCCTACTTACGAGGACGCACCCAATGTGACACTCACAATGGAAAGTATTCTACCTGGTTGCCTTTGACCAGTGGAGTGCCCCAAGGCGATATTCTTTCACCTTTACTCTTTTCCTTATTCATCAACGACCTTCCAAATTCCGTACTCTCATCACGCTACCACATCTACGCCGACGACTTCCAATTGTACTCTTCCTACGCTCCACATCAACTAAGCAACAATATACATTTACTTAATGATGAACTTGAAAGAATCCGACTGTGGTCACTAATCAATAATCTGTTAATTAACCCCAGAAAATGCCAGACAATAATATTCGGGAATAAAAAATCACTTGGTCGGTATAGATCCACGCTTCATTCAGACCTTTGTATTGGTGATGTGAAAATTCCCTTTTCTTCAAACGTAAAAAATCTCGGTATTATAATGGACGAAACGCTATCATGGACAGATCATATGCAAAAAAGCTTATAATTATCTGTGCTCTCTCAATCATATTAGACACATACGCACCGAACCCATAAAACAAATCCTCACTCAGTCAATAGTCCTTCCTCATTGTGACTACTGTGTCATTATTTACAAAGATATCACTTCTACTCTCGCAGACAAGACTCCAAAAGATCAGGAATACCTGCATTCGCTTTACTCGGACTGAAACGATACGATCACTTGACCGACTACTACATGAAAGCAGGTTGGATGAAACTGAAAAACAGACGGAAATTCCATTCACTTTTCCTTCATAAAATACTGCAGACTAAAACCCCAACCTATCTCCATTCCTTTTTCCAATTTCTTTCCGATGGACATAATCTACATACTCGTTCTTTTTTCAAATTAGTTCTTTTAATTCCCAGACACAAAACTCAGAAATTTTCTCTATCGAGGCGGTCAAACTGTGGAACAATCTTGATAATAATATAAGGAATACTTCAACAAAATACTCGTTCTCCATTGCATTGCGATCCTCTTTGCTCTCGGAGTTGCATTAACACAAGGACCACTGTATGAATGGTGATGGATGAATGAGTTATTCTTTCCTTTCTTATATCTCTTCCTTTTTTCCTAATTTTCTTAGTCTATTTTTTTATCGCATAGTTAATGTCATATATAGTTATTTTTCCACGTAAATGTATACACAAAGAGGTTAAGTGTAAGAGAAGGCATTTGCCTTAACTTCACCTCCAAATAAAGATGCTTATTATTATTATTATTTATATTTAGGGTATAACCCCCTCGCTATGCTACTGATGTCTGCTGATGTAACAAAATTTTCTGGATCAGTAAAATCCGTGACTCCCCAATGTTTGATTCGCGGAATAGTTGTCAATCGGTTTTTGTGTGTTGAACTTGGTGTCATGTGAGTTTATAAATCGTGTCATCCTGCAGCTAATGCACGTATCTCAAAATAATATTTAATTTCCATCAAAATGTGACTAGTTTCAATAAAATGGAATAATTACTTTTTGTTTTTAAATCTGGACAGTATGTTATTATTTGAACATTTCACTTTGGGAGGCAGATTTCATGGCAATAGTCGTGGTTGCGTTTCACAAACAAGACAATCATGGTTGCCTATTCCTCTGATCCATTCTTCATTTTCACGTTAACCCTCAATCCACGTTCTGCATTAGTCTCTTGAAGTGTATCAAGTTGATTAGTCTGTGACATCCACACTGACCAGATTCTTTCTCTTGTTTCTTTGAACAGCTTTTTCAAAATCTTCCAGTACGATGGAACACGAGTTAGATTTCCCATCCCTCCGAACCGTATGAGGTTATCTTTTGGTGTTTCTCTCATCTAGTCCAGGCAACCGTCAAGCTCTAAAGCCACGATAGTTTTACGAAGAATGCTCTACGGCCATCTCTACCAACATTGTCCAGACTCTAGCGCCGCAGAGTAACACTCCAAAGGTAGTTTATAAACACATTCTTGAAGCATTTGAGAATTTAAACCAAATTTATCTGCCCTTCCCTCCAAATGGAAAAGTCGTAGAAAAGAAAGTGGAAATAGATATAACACATTTTATGGGAGTAGAAAATTAACGCTAGCTTTCACTCGCTGACTAAAAACTAACCTTTACTCTACTATACATAATCCTATATTTTCCAGCTAAGATTAAGTTCTTAATCATTAGTAGTGTCTTTAAAAACATTATTATTTATAATATTAGTAAGAATAAAGGAGTAAATGAAAAATGCAATGCATTATTAATGAATAATATTTTCTGTGAATATCGATTGGAATTTGGAAACTTTATTTGTACAAAATCCCAGCCTACACACTAACGAAGCCGCGGGTACGAAACAAGTCATATATATATTTTACTAGCTGATTACCCGGCGTTGCCTGGGATATTTTATTTACTCTATTCTTTTACTCAGTAAAAAAATAAAATATTTCTATATTGTAAGATCAAAATACTATTACTTGCTGGTTATCAAAAATTTCTTTAGTATCCTAATTTTTTAAACTTCATTATAATACAAAACTTGTCTTTATACACTACACCATCTCGCGGGAACCGTGCCGGACGAATTTTCGCTTTCGAGGTATGACACCATTTTATTGAAATTCTTGTAAAATCTAAACAATTTGTCGAAATATTACGATTTGCAAACGTTTTTTATCTTTGTTAAATGCACAAAACAAATAATCTGTAAAATTTGGTGATGATAGATTTTTTCCTTCTTAAATAATTCCTTTACATTGAAGTATTTTAACACTTCTATTTTTAATAACGTTTTATCGATAATTTAGGTTAATTTTTGAAGATGTTTTAACATATACTGTCGCGGACGTTTTGTAGAACTCTTTTAGGCAAATAATATTGCCATTCATAGTCATCACCTGTCTCTAACCGTTTAGGCAGCGTAAGCAAATATAAGGGTTTTAATGACCTTGACGTTGGCGAGCCCTAAAACCCCAAGGAAAAAAACGTAAGCGAATTAACTCTCTTTTTATTTATTTTATCGACATTTATTGTCAAAAATCAATTCTATCATTCTTATCGCACATTTAAAGAATAAAAGTTAGCCTATGTTCATTCTAGACTTCTAAACTATCTCCTTGCCAAATTTCATCACGATCGTTTTAGTGGTTTAGTCGTGATCAGGTAGCAAACTGACACACTTTCGCGTTTCGCATTTATATATTGGTATGAATTCTATGTTGTGTCTAAAAATTGACCTTCCTCGGTCCCATTGAAATGAAAACAATTGATTGAGACTTTCCTAGCGAGTTGATTTATGAGGATCCATTATTTCCATATCAAACAAAAACTGAACACTTATCAACAAATAGAAAACATGTCTGAAGGAATGTTGAATGGGAGGGAAGGAATTTCGAGAGAGTGAATAAAATCTGAAAACCTGTAAAGTGGCGGACGAAAATGAACAGAGAGGATAAAAGCTAGGGTAATCTCAGAAAATAGATGCAGTTTTGCTCTCAATGGTATTTTGGAAGTCAAAGACCTATCTCGAAAAATGATAATAATGGTAGATGAGAACTGTGGTGCTTTAAAGATGTGATTCGCAGATTTTAAACACGCATGTAGCATGTGAAGAACCTATCATTATCTGTGAAAGCCAACTCGGCAACTGGGGATCTTCTTAAATTCCTGCAATCCTTCCGAAGCGAACTCTATAAAATTTTAGATTTTAAGGAAAGAGTTTGATAAGAAACGTTAATATGATTTTTTTTCGCAGAAAATAAAATTCCGAAATGTATAAAACCTTTAAAAATATATCTACCACTGAAACAAATTCATTACAAATAATTTGAAATAGTAAATTCACGCTTCTCTGCAATGTTTTTAAAATCCGAAACTTAAGCTTTCTTCCAGTTATCAAAAATGTAAAAAAAATCAGCTTTCTATCACAAGGCGCGAAATAAAAGTATGATGTAATTCATTTTTCTGTTGGTGGTATTTTTCGTTTTCTATTCACTCTTAAATTCGAGTTCACACTCTTCTAGTGCAGATAGTAAGTTTCTATGTCTAAATGATACCGAAAGATAGAAGACGAGACATTATATTTTGCTGTTGTGCTGGTTGAATAAATATCCTAAAACTTGGTTATCACTTAGATTGTATATACATTGCCCGTTTTTTATTAGTATATACGCTGTTAGTCACATTGTTCATAGCATCACTCTCTGAACGTTAATGTTATTCACAAAAGTAAGAATGTTAGGGTTTGTGTTGTAAAAAATCCTTATTAAATTTCGCTTCATAACCATACAGTGTACCACGTACATACTGAAAGAAGTAGATTTTTTTACACAAAAATCTAAGACAAATGTGAGGATAAGGAAATATAGGTAACAATACCCTAGCCAGCTTGATGAAAATGAATTAATATGAAGCCGAAGAAGTCTACCGAAAGGTAAAGAGAAACTTTGGAAGCAGCATATTTTGGTTTTTTTTTTTTTTCTCAAAGATTTGCGTGGAATAACTATTTTATTTAATGAAAGATCCAGCATTTTAAAACCAATATTTCCTGACTTTTCACATCCTGTCTACCCTTTCAACGCAAACAATTGCAGTTTTGCATATTTTTTCTTATTTTAACTTAATCCACAATTAATTTAATCCATCAACCCATTACCATCCCCCACCCAAGTGGTGCTTGTGGTGTGTCTGTTTTCTGAGGGCTGAGTTACATGGTATCGGGATGTCACTATCTACTTAGCGACGCCGAAAATATGGAGTCACTGGTAAGTCATGTCCGATATTTTTTCATGACATCCTCTCCCCTAGGGGTGGTAAAGTTTATACGGGATAATTGTGAACTTTGACGACTTGGAGAATTCCTTCTCACCGCTAACACAAAGGGTGTTTATTCATTATAGGTGATCATGTACTTATTTGGCAATGAGGGTGTCACTTCACTTCAGCGGTCCCAAAATGATTTATTTCGACACCAATATCGGTCTTTTTTTATTATTTTTACCTGTCCTTCTCTCGCACTCCCACCCTAGGAGTATATTGTCTGTCACATGGACTGATTGTGAACTTACAAAGCACCGGGTGCGTTCTTATCCATCTCAACAGCACCGAATAGCACGGTTACGAATCTAATATTGAATTTTTTCATTGTTTTACATCCCCTTCTCACCTCCTCCCTAGGGATGCAAGAGATGTGTTACTCCCATGGTGATTGTTGTTATATAGTCAGTCATCTGTACATCAACATTGGTTGAAATTGCTCCAAGCACTCTAGAGTTATGGTGGGATACATAAAACATTCCAACCCCATTCGGGTAGAATTTTTGTAAAATGCTTTCTTAGCGGATGTCTACCCCCTAAAAGGAACCTATTTGCCAAATTTCAGGTCTGTAGGCCTTTCTGAGATTTCGTGGTAAGTCAGTCGCAGTGAGTGGTATTTCGCTTTAT
>NNCF01128853.1:802031-885085 GCA_002313205.1 Laupala kohalensis | reverse complement strand
GATATTGGGCGAACTATGAGCGTGAACTGTGGGATATCTGAGATTCCCACGAAACGTCTATATGAGCACATCGCCGAAAAATCTATATGAGCACATCGCCGAAACATTTATATGAGATAACGCATCTGATCGCTTCCGAAACTGAGTTGCGAGTCGCGTCAAAATCTAAGATGTGAGCTAACACATCTAGCGCATCTGATCTCCTCCGAAAACTGAGTTGTGAGCAACTCTGACAAAAATCTGAAGTGTGTGAGCATCTGAGCCCTACACCGCCGAAAATCTGAAATGTGTGAGCTGAAAGCTCCTCGCCGAAATCTGTACTGTGAAAAATCTGATGTGAGATGTGAGCTAACACATCTAGCGCATCTGATCTCCTCCGAAAACTGAGTTGTGAGCTGTACACCTCTAGCGCATCTAATCTCCTCCGAAAACTGAGTTGTGAGCTGTACACATCTAGCGCATCTAATCTCCTCCGAAAACTGAGTTGTGAGACCCAAAAATCTCTGCGTCTTCTTTAAGTAACCTACATCCCTTCTTTTCTCCCGAATTTCCAAAATTTTGAATCTCACGTGGTCCGAAATCTCCCAATCCAAATACTTTCCCCCCTCCNCCCTTTAACTATACTTCTGGAACCTCCTGGAACCTTCGAGAACAATTTTCTCGAAAAAAACGTTTAAAGGTCCAACGTTCGCGACGGGTCTGAACTTGTACGCGTCTCCAGCGACCAGATGTTGCTCCTAAGGGTGGGTGGCACATCCTCCCCCGCCTTCCTTTGAGCCTTCGGTTTGTAAAGGATCATAAATTTTGATTGAAGCTAAAAGAGCCGCCGACAAACCGCACCCATGGTTACTTTTGCAACCGTCCTCCGTTCAAATTTCTATCACTTCTCTCGTCCGAAATTTCGCAACAAAATGATTAAAATCTTCTCAATTAGTGAATTATTCAAATCTCACAATATATATAAAGATAGATGTGTGTGTGAGAGAGACTAACTGAGTACCCGCGACTTTGCTCACGTGAATTTCGTAATCTCTTCAATTTTATTCTTTCTCACATTATCATTGAGAAATGTTACCCATTTATGCTCGTGGTTTAATAGTATTGGTGCATATGACAGTATTGATAGTATTCAACACTGGTGTCTGTCAAGTTCGATAATATTTTCATACCATGCCCTACCCAAGGGGTCCTGTGGTGTATAGGGGCTAATTGTAGACTTTGGCGTCTTCGGAAATGTCACTAATAATTTCAGCGGCCCCGAAAATTATTATCTCAACACTAATATCGTCTTCTGTGTCTTAAAAAATGACGTATTCAACAGCAATATCGGTCTTTTTATTATTGTTACCTGTCCCCCGCTTCCACCACTACCTCAGGGGGTTTATCTGCAACGTGGATTAATTGTGAACTTACATAGCTTTAGGGACGTCCTTATCAATCTCAACGGCACAGAAAACGATGGTTTCTAATCTAATCCCCCATTTTACCCTCTTAGAGGTGGAGTTTTGAAAAATACTTTCTTAGCGGATGTATTCACCCAGCTACATGCCTGCAAGGAACCAACCTGCAAAATTTCAAGTTAGTCGACTTCATAGTTTCTCAGATTTCGCGATTAGTCAGTCAGACAGACAGTGAGTATACATAGATTGTCATTGGTTATCTGAAAGGTCCCGAAATCTATGGATTAAACCCTTTTTCGTTTAAATATGCTTACATGACCCTCCCTCTCCCCGCGGCCCATAGGGTTTCTAGGGCCGCTTTCATCCCCGCCCTAACCCCAATGGTGGTTCACCTCTCTCACATCGGAAGTGTTTTTATTCATCTCAGCATGTCACGTAGAACAAAGCCACTCAATGGGAGCCGCACCGGTCTAATTTTCGCTTCCGAGGTAAAACACAACGGCGCCAACGCGGGTGCACCATTCATTAAAATGCTCGTAAAATCTAACTACGATTTCAAGGCTTTTTAAAAATCTTTGTTAAATGCACAAAACGAAAAGCCCATTAAATATGATGATTGCTGATATTCTTCTTCTTTAATTACTCTCTTAAATTAAAGTATTTAAACATTTCTATTTTTAATAAGGTTTCTTCGATAATTTAGGTTAATTTTTGTAGTTACACATTTGCTGTCACGGACTTTTGTGTACAACTCTTTGAGGAGAATAATATTGCCGCTCATAATTGCCACCTATCTCGAACCATTTACGCAGCATAAGCGAGTATACTGGATTCAGCGTGGCTCAGTGGATAGAGCACTGAGTTACTGGCTGGATGGTCGGGGATCAATCCCCGGTGAGGTGGGGATTTTCATCACACCTCAACATCCAACACCTATTCAGCCTGCTATAAAATGAGTACCAGGATCTATCCAGGGGTCGAACTGGTCGGAGCGAGATGCTGACTACATCTCCTCCTTCTAGTGCCGGGGTCAAGAAATCGCGCGAGCTCTGCCCTCCGCGAAGGCCGAAGCCCACAAAAAGCTGTAGTGCCACATAAGAAGAAAAAGCGAGTGTACCTCTCTTTTTTCCCAGTTTCAGCGACATTTATCGTGAATTTTTTTTTCTATTTTCTTTTTACACATTAAAATGTTCAGGAAGAACATATGCTTTTATTTTTTAACTATATAGTTGCCAAATTTCATCACTATCAGTTCAATGGTTTATTCGTAAAAAGGTAGCAAGGAGACACACATTTCACATATCGGATTTTATTCCACTATGGATTTTTTTTCTTGGAGCTTTAGGGTTCGCCAACGTCAAGGTCATTAGGGCCCTAGTATGGATTGTGTTTTGTATGAGATATAATAGCCACATTGTGATTCTCCACATTAATGCCAGCACATGCTTTGTAAATAACTTAATATTAAAAAATATATATCGAGAATTAAAAAAACCCATGAAAAATACACTAAAAGTAAAATATGTATAAAATTTATTTAAAATGTTAAGTATTGCATTTTTTTGAATAACGACACTTGAAGTGCACTGAGAAAAATAAAATAATTTCTCAGTTAAACATAATTGAATATAGGAGCGGAATGAGCTGATTAATATTCCAACAAATGCTATAATCCAACAACGTATTTTATGCAATGCAGTGTAATACTTCTTGGGTTTATTATGCATTGAAATGAGTTTATTTTTTAATTTCTTCTTGAATTTTGAACGTGTCCTATCTTATCTCTACGTAGTACTCTTTAAGTAAAATCTGCTGTAGGTAATAATGGCTGTAGGCATCAAAATAAAGAGATTTATTTCAGCGATAAAACAAATGTCAAAATGTAAATTTTAATGTATGTCAAATTTCACTTCACGATTGACAGGAGAAAGAACAGCGCTCGAGTTATGCACTGCAGATGTAACATCATTAGCACGCTATAGGCGTTACCTATAGACAATGAAAATGGCTCCTCTTACCGTACTCTTCAAACTCTGCCTCTTCTAACCTGTCAATGTTAGCTGCGTGTCAATCGGTCTCACACTGAATCTCAAAGAGAAGTAATATTTCCGACATTTGACCCACATGGGCCCTAAAAGGTACTTTTCATCAGATAGAACGATGCTTTTCTACAAGTTTCTAGTCGACTCTACGCATAAATCAATATCATTCGATTCCACGAGAAAAAAACAGATTAAGAAACGGTATGAATAATAAGAAATTACTTTAATTTACATAAGATAAAAATCGAGACTTTGTGAGCTGTCAAAATAAGGTGACAACACACAATCTATTGTCTAATGGGTGACCACGTCCATTGGATTGCTCTAACTGAGGGGCATGCCACATGTTATCACTCATGTGCTCCTGTTGAAGTGAATGGGAGCGACATCGCCCGGTTTACGTGTATAATAACCACTAGGGGTGGGGATGGACAATAATACCTTGCGACACCTCAGATGTTTCTGAACGACTCACTTAGTGTAAGTGCAATCCGGGGGGATCTGAAACCTTGAACTCTGGAAGAATACTCCCCGTACGGAGAATCAATGTCGTGTACACAAGTATACGAAACATGCATGAAATAGCCAATTACCTTTTTATTTGTTAGCGAGATACGATAATACATCAAACGTATAAGCTAACTGAAAGAACATGAAATGCCACCACTTCTACTTTTTTTTTTCTGAAAAGAGTGTTACTGCACTGATTGTGACCGTTGATACTGAAATGGCCAAAATAGTAAATGCGCTCATTTTACATTTACTAGTGGATCCGTGCGAAGATTTCACATCTATGATAACTTCTGAGTACTACCATTCATAGAACCCACTGCGTCGTGAAGGCAGTGAATAACTTATGCAACGGTTATGGTGTATTTGCTTTTAATGTAAATAAATATCATATACATTAATATGCGAATGTTCCTGAAAATTTAAGACCCTTTTCCGCGTATCACACGGAGCAAATTACAGAAATGAGGAAATCAACACGTCATATTTGTTTTAAAAATTACATCAAGAAAAGAAACTTGCCTACAACTAGCAGATCGTGGAATGTTGCATATTTCATGTATACTAAAATTATGTAGAAATACCAAAATTCTAGTGTGTAGAATCATCTGGAACTTTTTAGTTCAAAACGTTACAGTTAAGGGCAATATAGTGACAACCTCGAATACGATAAAAGCTAAATTTGAATGTCTAACAATAGAAATCTTTGTAAATGTAAGTCTTTGGCGATGATGTCACACTCTGTGCGTCTTAATTTCAATTCACCTTGCCGAAAACTAAACTTCGGGGTGAGATAAATAAAACTGAATAGAAGCACACGGTTTTGACTACGGATATGGACAGTACTGACTGAAGTTTAATAAAAAGAAATAATTGAAAACTAAACTATTAGAAGGTAAAACCGCTCAAAATGTATGATCAATTCATGTTCCCAGCATCTTCGGGTTCATTCAGCTTGCAATCATTTCACTACTGGTCGAGCCGGCCTCGCTTCGCACGAGAGTTTTTGTTGAAATAATAGTTTATCCTACTTTATCATTTACTTTTGAAAAAAAATAGCACTTTTATGTATAAAAAATATAGATGATATCTGAATTATTTCGCGACATTTGGCGAATATTCGAAAAAGTACTTAAAATATATTACGCCCCAAATCACACATTTGAAACAGAAATATTCGAAATATACTTTCTTAGTAAGTCTCTACAATACCTAAGTAACATTCTGTGAAAATTTCAAGAGTACATTCTAAACATTACCCTCTCTGCTTTGATAAATATGGAAACGTTAAGGAAAACAAATATTTTCATTCCCATTCACCCTTTTAAAAATGAAACGTCCAAAATACACTAAATTGATTTTCAGATATTTAATTTAACAATCTTTGCATTAAAAAACTGATAATGTATCTCAATTAGTTCGTGACGTAAGGGGTTTGTTGTAAATCATGTCGTTAATGACAAACTCCCGAAAATTATTACTTTGCACCTATAAAACTTCAAATATCTAAATACCCAGAGACTTCTTTCTAGATACAAGAATGAACAATGTTTAATAGTAAGAACCAAGAAGACAATTACTCGATTAGTTCTTTAAATACAGTGAAAAAGGTAGAATATAAAAATCACATTTCACCCAAAACCTTCAATTTAAAATTGGAATTTCGAAAAGAAATCTTTCTTAGTCAGCCCTAATAATACAAAATAAAAGTTAGAGATTACTATCTAAACTATGAGCACTTCTAAAGCTGCCAAACAATACTCTTAAAATTAAACGTCCTATTTCCACTGATACATTTGAAAAATATAAGTTATGCCGAGGTGAAAGTGCGCTGCTTATTTTGAGCAACAGTGTATTTATAGTTGTACTATAGAATAAAGTAAGTGAAATAATACACTCTTCAACAATCCGAATTATATTTAAAAATTCACACTTTATGCTTTAAGATTAAAACATTGCGATTATTAAAATTTTAACTTCTAATCACTCCAGAACAATGGATAAATTATGTTTATTACGTTCTAACCAATCATCGAAAATTATCAATATTTATTCTCTGAGATACGATTTATCATTTAGAACAAATAATTAAAGTAATGGTAATATAATCTTTGAATTATACCATATTTGAGCACTATATAAAATAAATTAATTAAAAAAACTTTTGTGAAATCTTTTATTGATTCGATTAGAGAATGACTTCAAAGTGTAAGTTACCAAACTGAAGTTACACTTTTCATGATACAATTGGTGGTTAAAACACTTCAAAAAGGGTCTAGGGCAAAATGTGTTCATTACCGAAATTTTTTAACAGGTTAATGAACGTCTATAAAAACCATTTTGCCAGTCACTCTCATGTAACATACGAATGATTCGTTAAATATTTGATTAACGGCTTTATTTTGTCTGTTGTAAAACTCGCATTGTCGTTAAAAAGTACGTCGGAAACGAGCTAAAACAATGTCACATACAGCCAGCCTAGTTTCCTTCGCCCAACTGGATGCCACGCGGCATGTTTCTATTGGCATGTTATACCCATTTAGTTTTTGGATCAAGAGTTAAGGATTTCTAAAATCATTTAAGTAGTTTCATCTACATATATATCATTTATAGGAGGATAATACTATACTCGATTTTATTTAAACTTTATTTAAATTTGAAATGAAAAGAAATTGTGGTTTCAGAATAAAAAACCAAGAAGAAGAAATCAAAAACATTCCTTCTTCGAAATCAATATTATTAAATAACAGGTTCAATAGTGTAATATCTTTTCGAAAAGACAAAAATATAATATCCACCATTACAATTAACATATAGACACAATTATCCATATAGACCATAACAGAACAATATTTTACGTTTCTTCTAATAGTTCTCCAATATCCAGTTGTTTATCGCTATTCATTCATAAATGTATTAAATTTGTCATTGAAATAAAATAAATCACTCAAATGCTTCAAGAGAATCAGGTACCTTTTCATATAGATCTAAGTCATTGATTTATTGGGTTTCTGGAATATTAACATGATGGTCTTCATAAATGTGGTGTTCTAATCTCACCTATCAATGTTCCATGTCATGTCAAGTGCATACATACGATTAATATCTCGCTGATACTTCTCTTGAATGTTTTTCCTTTTCAACTTATAAGCAGCACTTACAAGTCCCATGTCTGGTGACCATATTTCTGGACACAATTTTATAGCTGCGGGAATTTCAATTTTATCCAATTTGCATTTTCTGGCATGTTCTGTCAATGTATTGAGGACTGCATTTTCTACTTCACTAGATGAACACATCTGTTCGAAACTCATGTCCTTCAACCCCAAATTAGATCCCAAGTATTCAAGATGTTGCTGATTTGGAACCACAAGAGCAACAGTGTACAGTTTCGTTGAATCACCATACACACAAATGTTATCAACAAGAGCGCATGTCTTCAGCTCAGATTCTATTTTGCCCAAAGCAACGTACTCGCCTTGTTGAAGTTTTACGAGATCCTTCTTCCTGTCAATAATTTTTATGACTCCATCCGAATGAACCTCTCCTATATCTCCGGTTCGAAACCATCTTTTGTCTCCTTCATTAAAAAAATCTTCCTTATTATTCCGAGGTAGTTTGAAATATCCAGGAGAAATATTGTCTCCACCAATAACTAACTCTCCTCTCGGAAAAGGTTTATCCGTAACTCGATAATTACCATCCTCCCAGTTCACAATTTTTATGTCGCACATGGTAGTCGGGACTCCGACTCTGCCATAGGTCAAATCGTATCTGTCCATGACAGTTCCACAGCCACAAGTTTCTGTGAGACCGTATCCTTGAATGAGTTGAACATGGAAGCATACTTTTATTAGTTCATGAGTCTCCGGTGTAAGGGGAGCACCTCCTGACAAAATCAACCTCAATCTGCCTCCCAAGAGTTGCTTCGATTCGGAAAACACAATCCTGTTCACTAGAGGAGTATCAAAGCCTCTTTGCATCCACTTTTTCCTGTACTCAAAAGCAAAATGGAATATAGCTCTTCGAAAAACTGAACCTTTAGCTATTTTGTCGCATATTCCTTTGGAGAGTCGATCCAATATGAGAGGCACGGAAGTAAGAGATGTGGGTCTCAAAACGCACGCGTCGCCTCTACTTCCTATCTTTATCTTACTTGAACTGTCCATAATGGTCAAAGCAGTAGAGTAGCCGATGGGGACACCACCCAATACATACACGGATTCTGCCAATAGTTCGAATACGTGTGCCAACGGCAGAAAACCAAGAAATACGTCATCGTCATAAATACGAACCGCATCAGAGTATGCTTTCATGCAAGACAGAAGGTTCCTATGAGAAATTATGACTCCCTTTGGAATACCAGTTGAGCCACTTGTGTACATAATTAGAGCTGTATCATAAGGCTTCGGCGATATCATCTCGACCGTCGACTCGCTGCCTGTTTTCAATACTTCTAAATAAGGTATTACGATTATATCATCATTGAAATCTCTCGTATCCGTCTTCTTCAGCTGATCTTCGATGTATATGACCATTTCCACAGATGGAGTGAAGGGAAGTATCTTCTTAAATCGTGGTAACAGGTCATGACTCGTTATGACCAGACTGACTCTCGTTTCATTTATCGCGTGAACGATGCCGTCTTCGCCGAGAGTGGCGTATACAGTCACCACCGGCATGCTCTGTTTGAAACATCCGTGCGCAACGATCAACCATTCCGCTCTCGACTCCGAGAATATGACGATGTTCCGATGCGGCTGTTGTCCCAATTCCCGCAGTCCCCGCCCGAAGTGCGTGGCTAAGAGTTCAACTTCGATATACGAGCGCCATTTGTATTCTCCCATCACGTATTTCTTGAAGATACGACCGTTCGATTGAGGTTCATCCTCTTCGGCTAGAATGTCGCGCGTTCCCAGACACGGTTTTGCTCCGTGCTGCTTCGCCGCCGACACAAGGACTTTTTCGATTGTATCGATGCCTTCCCTCAACATCTTTAGATGTAATTCTCCCGGAGTTTCCAAGGTGCGGTACGTCACCGATTTCTCGTCAGACGCCACCACACGCGCCTTCGTTCTGAGTGATAGGTTATTCTTCTGCCAAGGTCGTTGCGTTAGAAGATACACAGGATAGGTCAGTATGTCGAAAGCGTAACTGAGAAGTCGCAAGGCATTAACGATGGTTATTTTCCCCAAGTCGTCCATTATCGGGGTTGGCATCATTTGCTCTTGCGGAAAACTATCGCCTGAAAAAGCGTATATGATAGTCAACGAATTTCTTTACTTTGAAAGCAAACAACTACTCATAAGAAACTGGAATTGTATGGTGAAACTGGAATTGTTTAATACATCGTTCTATCTATTCCAATTAACATCGAATTTTCCACTCATTCCGCTAAATGAGTGTGGAATATACAAATGAAACTTAAATAGAATTAATGCTAGATAGTAAGTAGTAATAATGAATTCTAACATTTAAGAGATTCGTTGCTAATACCCTTGTAATTACTTTTAGAACATATACAATTATTCTTGATTTGTGTGAATTCAAATTTGTCTTATGATTCTTATTTTGTAGTTATCAGAGTTTTAAACATTATATCCCAATCTTTGAATAAAACTAAAGCGTGAGCTTTTTATGAAACTAAAGCGTGAGCATGGAGAATTTTCTAACATATACATGTCCTCACTTGTATATTCTAAAGATCATGAAATTTGGTAGACATAATGAAAAAGCAAATTCACTGTGATTCTGACACAAAGCCCTTAGCGTCCATGATATAACATTTTCTCCGTTCAAGGGAAAAATTGAACTTCTCATTGTTAGTCCATTATTCATTTTCCATTTCACCTGTGAAGAAAGGAAGGGCGACAGTGTCTTCAAAATACTGAATGCTGATCGAACTTTCAAAATTTTGGAATCACAATGAACCACATTAGAGAAGAAATTTCAATTTTGTTTTATATTTTACTGCTTACTTTAATCGAGTTCTTGTATCCATGTACACACGAGACGTGGCTTCATCACATACCCCCGTGTAATATCCACAAACAATATCGATAACAAATGGTATCTCGATCAAAAATGATACATATGACCAATATCTAAAGTTTTGCGTTGTTACGCATTCTGCACGCAACATAACGAACCTCACACAGATCATTGGTATCCATATCAAACTGACCAGACTCAATATTCCAATTATTATCTGCCAATAGTATCTACAAAAGAACAGTAATCAGTATTAATGTAAAAGTACACTGATAATTCACAAATACGGCGATGAACAATTATTTGTTATATGAGTACACTATTCTACTTTTAAACGTTTATGAATTATATTTCAATGAATGTGTATACTCCGGAAGTATCCCTCACTTAAAAACAAATTTGTGGCATTCATTTCAAGTTCTTAATTCGCTATATAAATCCAAAATTTTCTTTAAAAACTCCATCTCATGTTTGTTAAGACAATTAAAATGCAAAATACAGAAGACTTCTTTACAGGAGATGACCATTATCTCTCGCTCATTTGAAATGAACCGAGGAATGCATCATCGTTCTCAAACTTTTTTTCTAATCCTCGGATTCAAATCCAAAGTGAATTGTAAGCTAGTTTGACAGATTGACAAGCACTACTTAAGTTGAATGGTTGCTTCGACAACACCAGTTAAGGGTCCTATTTTATTTATTGTTTATGAAAGAGAACAATGAGTCTAATACATGTTGCCTTTTTCCATGCCAAGTATTTAAAGATACGTGTAATCTCATGGAAGAGATTTTGCAAAGTAAAATATTCCAAAATAACTAATCAAGGATCCGAATAATATAATTACAATTTCTAATAATTGTCACAAATTACATAAATAATCCAATGAAACAAAGTAGCAGTCATTTATTAAATGAAACATTTCAAAAGGTTGGTAAACATGTTACATTTACATACGAATTACTAACTTTAATCTCAATGTTGAAAAACCGCTTTGCTTCGGGTAATTATAGAGGTGCGGGAAATTCAAATGAGTATAATCATGATATATTTGAATTTTTTATTTTATTTACTTTTCGATATCAAAACGAGAAACAGAAGTTTAACGAATATTATCCACTGTTACCAACCTCATAGCGCGAAAAGTTACAATAACACCCATGCTATAAAGAAATTATTTGTTTCAATAGGGATTTGTTGTATTTACGTCCATTAAAATAAACATTCCAATTTCGAAAGGGCTTTATTTTCACATAAATATTTATAATATATGACCGGGCTCAGAACCCGGGCGCCTCATAGAAGCCCTATCCCTGTCGTGGGCTGTGCATGCTATACCCTAGTATTCACGCTCAATGAACTGGAAACAGTAACTAAAAATATATTAAAAGGTTACGATTATTTGGCAGGTAACTAATACCAGCAGGGGTAAAGAAAATTAATAAGTGAATTAAATAAAAATTCAATTATTGTCAGCTATTCTTATATATACTTAAGAGACTTCTTTTGTTCTACTATAAATATAGTATTACAAAATATACAGCCCATCAAAAGATCGCGTAGTATATAACAATATCAGATTCGCTACAGAAACCCCAATTTTATATGGAAAATAATAAGAAATATTTTTACGCAGTATAATATAATTTAATTATTGTCATCAATATTTTATAAAAAAGATCAATGGTTGATTATTTGACCAGTCTGAAGCCACCGTTCTACTTTAAAATACCAACAAAATAAGCATTGCTTTGAAAGTTCGCCTGATGCAGGAGTAAAGGAGTAGAGAAAGTCTCATGATAATCCCGGAGAAAATCTAACTTCATGCAGCTTGATAGTCATACGCGAAAAGAAATCGGAATTAAAAGTAACGAAATATTTGGAAGTGTCGCAACTTGACAAATTGACCAGAATTTGTTACTGTCTACAACCAAATATGAAGGAGGTTAGGCTGCACTCATCGGCCCTTGAAAAAAATCTGGTTTTTTAAAACCAGTTCAACCAAGTTACACCAGGCGCCAGGTGACTAAATATTATCAAACCATCATCCATTGACACACTATCTTCCATCGTGTATTCTGGTATTTCATTTCATACAATTACATAATTTTAAAATAATACACTATAACGACTGAGTAAAATTATTTAGAATAACTTAAAAGTTAAGTTCTCAAATAAAATCTCAAAGTTCTTAAATTTAAGTATACCTCAACAATCCCTGAAAAAATAGGTTTTCACCGTGTTCATGAGCGAAGTTTCAATTTAAAAAAATACTAAAATTCATCTACTTGCATTATCGAAGTTTTTGTAGTTAATCTACATTTATTTTAAGAATAGTTATTCCATTAAGGGGATAATACGATTCAAGATCAATGCCTTTGCCACAAGAATCCCTATATTCAGCACTGAAGATGACTGCTACGTTGCCGAGGAAGGTTTATGCTGTAAATAAATCAGAAAGAGGTTTATCTCTTTTTTTTTTAATTAACGGTCCAGATTAAAGAGTGTCGAACCGAAGAGGTTTTATTGTACTAGAATTAGGCAGACCAAAATCATAAAGGCAGACTACCTTTATCATCTATTCTATACTGAGCAACTTTTGAGCGACCGATATACGTCAACTAAAGTTCTTCACGTAGGGTAGAACTACGGACTATCAGCCGCGGCAAAAAAATTACCGCTCTGGTTCCAGACTAATATTTCTTAGAGATTGAAGTGCGACCCAAATTGTATCAGAATGCCGAATATCAAAATCTCCTCATGAACCATACATTAATATCAGCATTCTTAATACACATTGCCGATCACATTTCAACAAAACTTGCAGTACTACTCTATTAACAAAGCTTGCTCTCTCATTATGAACTACTCCATGTAGCTACGAAGCTAATATGTTTGGATCAGCTGACACATTTGCTTGTGCAAAGGAGACGGAGCTTCTCTACCACCGTGGCCGCTATCTCCCAACATCGATCGCCACGCCAGTAGCGGTGCCACCGCAAACTACCTGCCCTCACCGTCGTTGACCAATTCAGACTCGCACTAAATCCTTAAGTAAAGAGAGAACCGCCAGGGAGGAAATGTAGCACGCAGTTTCTCATTGTGGTATTAATCAGCTGTAGAAGGTTACATGGTTATAACGCGTCTCCTACCCTTTCTCCCTCCTCCGCCAACAAGAGGCGAGTATCTAGTGACGGTAACAAAGGGGTTATGAGACTTAGTACGTAGTGAATATGGCTGTTACAAGAAATACGTGCTCCAAAGTTGACACGACCGACAGTTCTCTCTTGAATTAAGGTCTCTAGCACACTCCATAGATCTACCCTCCGCGGCTCCATCATCCCTCCTCCTCCAACCTGGCAGGACTGAAAGGGTGCAAGACGGCGAAGCGATGGCGCATGTGTCTTCGCCGCTCCGCGTTGAGCGACGCGGTGGAGCGGTACTTGTGGCGCGCGGCCGGATGGCGCCACGACGCCAGCGCCAACAGGATGGCGATGCGCTCGAAGTGGCGATGCTTCGTCAGCACCGTGGATCGTCCGGACCACTGAGGAAAGCGTCGCCAACCGGGCAGCGACCATGCCAAGCGGCGAATGCGGTCTTGGGCCTCGGCCGTGGCCATGTCGGCGGCGTCTAAGTCTCCCGAATCGCTCTTCACATCCTTGTTGGGTGCCCGTCTGCGACGGGTTCTCGCCTCTCTCTGCCACGCGGAAGAGCGCAACAACCAATTATCCGCAGCAATAAGAACGGTTTTTTTTGGCCGGTACGCGTATCAATCAATTTTGGATTTTAAAAATTGTGGTAAAACTTAGAATTTATTGTTTATAAGTTTGTTGGTGCTGCCATCATCGCTAGATGTTCGATTTATAGAGTCACGAAGTATCGACGCATTAACTCTCATAGATAAATATCCACCGTATATCCAGAGAAATCACTCCTGTTCGATAGGACTACTCTAGCGTCCGCAAGTGCTTATCACTTAAATTTTGGGCGATTCCTTCGTGAGAATTAGGTAAAGCATTATTTTGTTCTAAAGATTGGGTTACATATCATAGTATTCTGTGTTTTCAGTTTTAACTAATTCACTGCAACCTGCTAGTTCAAATATGATACCAAAGAAAATATATTCTTCGAATTCGTAAATATATATATTTGGGGAATGCGTACCGGTTAAGATTTTTTCCAGAATAAAAATACAGAGTAAAGACAAAAGTGGTAGATGTCAAAAGGCACGATACTCGGTACATATACACTTTTCGGAAAAATATATCACTGTCGTCGCCACAGATCATGGCATCTGGTCGCGCAGTGAAGACATATTTTCGCATTGTGGACAATGTTTTTACATGTAGCAACAGAACTTCATACGTCATCTCCTGCCCTCTGGCAACGTTCAACGTATTATATCCGTCAAAGAGACTAGGTCTAAGTACCCCCAAAAGTGTTTCAAGTTTCGCCTTAATGTGCAAAATTTTGAATTATTTGACTTAATAGTAGTACGGGCTTATATGGAGAAACTTTCGCAAGATTATAGCTTTTGATATCTTGGCAAAAATCCCGATTTAACTGCTAAAACTACGAAAAAACATAGCAAATGGTAATAGGAACGCAATGGCGTTAATATTTTAATACCTTACGAGAATATTTCACCAAATATGTGGAAAATACTGTTCTAACGGAAATGGCAGCTGCATCACGTGACTGAAGACAATGCGACCCTTGTCAAAGAAAGAGTCAAATGACAATCTAAATTTATTATTAAGTTTTAAAATTACAAAGTAATTGTCGTTGGTTAACAGTAAAAATCAATAGAATTAATTATTAATTAATTAGAACTAGTGGTAAAATATCCGTGTTGACACGTCAAGTTGCCTACTATTCACGAAACTTAGAAAAACTAAGTCTTTGCCAGAACGAAACATGCCTTCTCCTCAGTTTCTAAAGACGGTAAGGTACCGTCAAACTGTTGATATTTCTATTTCTGTAGAAAGCAAAATGTCTAAGTAATTACTCTATTCTTTGCTCACTGTGACGCTCAAGAGAGATATGACACTATTCGCTGTAAAAGTTCACCTGTTTTTCCAAGTGTTACTGCGCACCCGAAGTCACATGCCATCATCCGTAGCCACTGCTGTAGTACATGAAGATTGATGTATGGTTAACACGAAAATTATATCGAACACTCATTAATTTATTCGGTGAGATTAAGAATATTAATAGTCTCTACCAGACTGATAAAAATACTCTCTTTACGCAATCTACAACAACTTTGTGCTCTTGCTTACATAATTTGTATTTATTAAACTACTCAGGTTGATTTATTTTTAACATAACATTTCCTCGTATCTAATGGGTAAAATTATTTATAGGAAAAATTGTGGAATAGCTGTAAATATAAGGTAGTCTGTTAACTTATTTTCTTTAAAGAACCTACAGAGACTGTTTTCCGGTATATTCTAATCAAACGAAAATCCAAACACAAAATATAATGAATGCAGCTCTCGAAATCAATTTGAATTGCATTTATTGTCAGTCTGCAGTGTATTAAAAAATCAGATACATTTTCCATAATGTATAATTAATAGTTTTGTTGCACTATTTGTAGGGTATTAATACAAATTTTACATACAACGACTATTGGATAAAAATTCTGGTTTACTTTTCAGAAAAAATAAATCACAAAATTATCTTTTAACATAATTTAGATTTTTATTGTATGTGATGTTATTTGAATTCACCCCAAGTTGGATTACAAAAGCAAGTGTTTTTGAATGTGATTCCTCGCCCCTGTTTGGGAAGTAGAAAAAAGTTTTTGTACCTTGCCAGGATCTACATGAATCGCCCTGTCTACCAAGCGACAGTGGTGTGGCGGTAACTCTTGCTCGAACCATAAAGGCAATCGACCTGTAGTCTCCTGTGAATAAAAAAGATGATTCGAGTCTATTTGCAGCAAAACAATGAATAAACAATATAATATATTAATATTTTTGAAAGCTGGGTTCAATAAATACACAATTAACTTGACAACGTTTCGGTTTTTATTGAAACCTTCAGCGCAAAAATAAACAAAACAGGTGTGCATTACCATCAATGAATATTTATCAGTTCGAACAATTTTACAACAGTTCAAAGAAGAAGAAAAAATCACATATCACGTATTTTTATTTTCTTCGAACTGTTGTGAAAATCTTGAACCTGATAAATATTGAGATTCGGCATTGTAAACCTGTTTCGTTTATCATAACCCTGGAGAAGGTTTCAATATAAAACCGAAACATTGGCAAGTTAATAACTGTATTTATTGGACCAAGCCCTCAAAAATATTCACATATTATACATGTGTGGTCAAGAATCCTGAATATACAATGAATAAACGTTTGATAAAACTAATTTTGTATCTGATAAAGATAAATAGTAAGTAAAATAATGCCTTTCCAAAATTTTCACTATGAAAGGGGTAGGTTAGTTTGATGTAGTGTACGGGTAAGAGTTAGATTAATAACAGTACAAATTTAAAAATTACACGATGGCGCATATCATATTGTGTCAGGTGATATTTTTTAATTTTTCAATTCGTGCGTGTACAGGGCTACATGTATATAAGAAAAGAACAATTAACTTGACTTCATTGTAACTAAGGCTTCATGAGTAAGTGATCTGACAAATTTACTCTATATCTCGTTGAGTGTAATGAAAAAACAAAAGCGTTTAATCCACTATTGTTCATTTCTGTGGAAAGATATGAATGTGAAATTCCCACAATTTCATATAATCACACTAATATAATATAAATTTTCTATTTAAGCATGTAATTGCGACATTTTTTACTTATGAAAGTCATAGTTGTCTCAGATACAACATTGTAGATGCACTTACAAATGAAATGGTTTACTTATCAAATATAATTCAAATTTTTGTAAAGAAAACAGTCTCCTCGCATTGTCTTAAAGAAAATGTAGTTAAAATTCTCAATATAAATTTATGAAAGATGCGGATATGAAAATAACGTAGTTAAATTCCTGAAAAAAAATAATTTTATTAAATTTATATAGAACAGGTATCACTGGTTGATATGATATCCAAACCAAATTTTCTCACGAAGTTGATTAATATTTTCGACGTTTAGGTTCCTCGACAGGGTAGATCTTCTCAAGAAATTAAAACTAACCATTGAAAGATTTGCCGGAACACACATAACCTCAATGTGTGTGTCCTAAATATCATAGTGTTTGGAACGTGACTTAGGTCAAGCACATTTAGATTAGGTGTGCTCCGGGAAATCTTTTAATGACCTGGTATACTTCTTAATTTTAATATATTTAGTTGTATGATAAATAGTAATATCTCTACCACTAAAAAAATCATAATATCCAAATGAAAGAACTCTTTTTTCAAGAAGTCTTCTGTAACTTATTCGAATATTTTGGTGACTTCCAACATCTAGAATACAGAAGGTTTGATATTGAATACCACAAAGTACCATTTCGGAAAATATAAAATGGATCCCTTTTCATCCTAAGTATACCCCAAAGTAATCCGGCTAACCTGCATTTACATCTACAAATATAAAATGCTCTTATATCAAGACTTATACTATCATTAGGGACTAAGTTTAATACAATTATATCTCCAAGTTTTCTGGAGGAACTTTGGATGATGCCTTAAGGCCTATATAAACTGACCTGTAATTTGTAATTTGCTTACAACGATCTTCAAATTATTATCAATTCATTAGTAATCCTTTATAATTAAAATTTCCAACACAAACTTCAATTCAAATTATGATGTATTAATGGAGTTACACTATAAAAATTGTGTTCTATTTAAAACCTACGTAAGGAAATTCCACAAATCCGTCTTCTTGGGACATTCCAAATATGTTATATTCCTGGGATTCAGGATTCACTCCTATATCACATTAATTCACCAACCTACAGAACACATATTTTGTTTCGTAAGACAGTTGAAACGCTATGTCAACAAATTAAGGAAGTTCGGTTGTTTATGAGATGTTAACTCCATAAACAGAAGGTTGATCTTAATCACAAGGAATATGCCACCGATATAAGTCGAAAACTAATTTACATAGTTATTACAGACAGAGCAGCATGTTATACTCGTACTCAGCTATTAAGGAAGCAATAATTGTTTGAAAATATTTGTGTCTCTATTTTTTTCACAAACTGCTCAAACAATTTTCGTTAAATCCGCAAAGTAGATGTGGTTTATAATTTAAAAAAAGCTGATGATCACTTTTCCGAGTGGGGTAGTTTTAGAACTTTGTAAAATACTAGAAAATACATCACAAAAATTAGAAACAATTTTAAAACAAATAGTTATGTTGCTGTGTTTCTTAATTTGTTATTGCTATTGTTTGCACCTCAAGAGAACCCAGACCAAGATTTGATACATTGTACTCGTATGTTAAAGATACTATCACAATAAAAATGGAACCGTTCATATTAAGGTCGTTTAATACAATTAATTCTTCTTTAATGAAAGTTGTTAAATTTAAAACTACTTTTTAGCTTTAGTTTCGTGTTCAGCGACCCCAAAAACTTTAGGATATGTATTTTCATGTTGAAACATTGACTGTTACGTTCAAATGTCCGTAAGATTTCCTGTTAAATCCCTTTTAAATTTCCCCCTATTATTATCCCCCAGGATATTATTATCCAAATCGGTTGGAATTTTGCTCAACTAATTTTTTCGCATTTTGATTACATCTTAAGCGATCTAACTTACGGGCTCTAATGACCTTGATGTTGACGAGCCCTAAAGCCCCGCAAAAAAAAACACAAAAAAAAACGGTCTAACTTATTTGAAAAAAGTGGGAATTGGAGTAAACTATAGCTGTTGCATATTATTAAAACCTTGCTCGTGACAAAAAATAATTAAAAAGAAATCATATTGCTTAACTGTAATCCACTTCCCACATCGAATGACTCGGCTTCAGTTTACATTCAAAATACTCAATTATATCATTTTCTTCTTTTTTCTCTCATATCGTACCGATCAATCGATATACAGCTGTATAAATTCCCAAGATAAAGCTGAAGCCCTTTACTTACGATTGTTTGAAAATGTAAAGAAAGTTTCCAATTATATACAGCTTCTTAAAAAAATATGTCAATAAACACAAAACTCGATTTTACCACTTTTTTCGAAAACTATTCAGATAATGTAAATGTTTTCGTACGTCGTGAAGTATGAACTACTAGTACGACACATTAATTTCCAGAGTATATCAAGAGTACCATAGTGGTCTCTACTTAAAAATATATGTTTAAAATGTAGGACGTAGCGGAAGTATACGTCGATTTGATTATACTAAAAATGGTTTATAATATAACATGCATTAGATCAAGGTTCACACAGGAATCGAGATATGTATTAAGTATATTGCATTCGTCTGGTCATACGTGTGTACAGCTTTGGTGCGAAATATCTAAGACAAATTTCAAGCAAACTACCTGTAGTTTCGCTATAAATATCAGCTATGAGCTATGAATCAAATCTTTACAAGCTTCACAGAAAATTGTATTTTCTATGCAATGTGGGGTATTATTTTATTCTCAAACATTTACCGAGTCCCTCATTTTCTTTTCAAACAAGTTTCGCGGTGGATATTCATAAATTAAGAGTATGGTTTGATCACTCAGTCTCTCTAAAACGCCCTTGTTACTCGAGTTAATATCTTCAATATGGATGGCCCTGAATTTAGAAAAAGATAAACAAACTAAGAAACCGCAGTAGAAGTGTCATTTGGATGTCGCGTTCTCTTAAATCAATCTTACTGAATACTACTTCAATCAGTTGAACGAGTTTCGAACTGCATCGAAAGTTATGTGTTGTAGCCACATGTGAGCGTTGGCTAGTTTTGTTCATTATGGAACGACGGGGGACCCAAAAAAACGGAATTTCTTTATAAAATGCATGCACTATATTTTTTTTCAAATACAACTTTAATCGTCTTCAAAGTATTCCCCATTAGCACTAATTCACTTGTCCAAACGTTCATTCCAGTGTTGGAAACACCTTTAAAATTCATCGTCATCGATACTTGCTTGCGCCACGCCGTCGCGTTTTACGTCGTCGACATCAGCAAAACTCTTTCCTTTCAAGTCCCTTTTCACCCTAGAGAACAGGAAGAAGTCCCAGAGACCTAAATCTGGTGAATAGGGCGCGTGAGTCATGGTAGACGTCTTAGTTGAGACCACAAACTGGCAAAAACTGAGAGATCTTCACTTACGAGACTTTGCTGAAGTCCTTGGTTCGAGCAGTTGAAGGGTGACCGGAAAGGGGATAATCCTCAATTGCCATTTCCCCCTTTTTAAACTAAGAAAATCATTCGTATAATTGAGTTTACACGTATACGTATACTTTAGTGGATTGTTCACTCCTTGTAATCTTTCAAATGGAAGTCATATTTTAGAAAGAAATGAGTTATGAAGTTGGCAATGTTCAACGCCACCCGCAGAATAAACTTATGTCGAATATAATAATAATAATGCCTTTTCTTTCACTTAACTTCTTTGTGAATACATTTACTCGGTAAAATAAATATGTATGACATTATCTATGCGATAAAAAATAAAATAAATAAATAGGGAGATGATTTCAGAAGGGAAAGAATAACACATTCATCCATCCACTCATCCATCACCATTCATATGCTGGTCCTTGTGCTAATGCAACTTCGAGAGCAAAGAGGATCGCAATGCAATGGAGAACGAGTATTTCGTTGAAGTATTCCTTATATTATTATCAAGGTTGTTCCACAGTTTGACCGCCTCGATAGAGAAAGAACGAGAAAATTTCTGAGCTTTGTGTCAGGGAATTAAAAGAACTAATTTGGAAGAAGACCTAGTATTTAGGTTATGTCCATCGGAAAGAAATTGGAAAAAGGAATGGAGATAGGTTGGGGTTTTAGTCTGAAGTATTTTATGAAGGAAAAGGAGAATATGGAATTCCCGTCTGTTTTTCAGTTTCATCCAACCTACTGTCATGTGGTAGTCGGTCAAGTGATCGTATCGTTTCAGTCCAAAAACGATCGTATGTAGGTGTTCTGAATCTTTTGAAGTCTGTCTGCGAGAGTGGAAAAATGTACCGAGACAAATTATTATATTCAGAACCCAATGCATGTACCACAATTTTTCTAAATTGTGAGTTGTTCATAACGCTGTTTTAAAAATAATACAAAAATTACAAAAGTCATCGAAATTATGTGTAAAAGTGTAATTTATTACACTGTACTGTTACTGGTAGAATACACCGCTTTCCGTGATATCTGAGCATTTTGTCATGATAGTTTACATTTCTTTGTGACGATGTTGATCGGGATGGTTTCTAAACGCCTCAACTGTATATTTATATGTTTTCACTCATTTGTGTCGAAATATCAAATAAAAAAATTATTTCAAGAATTACATTAAGAAGTATTCGAAAAGCACAATTTTTTTGTTAATGCTTATTTAAAATGCAAAATATCACATGCAATTTTTTTACAACATTTTGTGTTGAGTACAAATTTGTCTGGTTAATTTACGTAAAGGCAACTGATAACTATTTTATCTTATGTATAAAGTTCGGTAACAGATACCTGAAATATTGTTTTTGTTTCGAACTGTGTTTACCTAGAAGCAATGTGACTATTAAAATAAACTGTGAGTATTAATAATACAACTTTCCCAATTCAGGCAAATATCTGCCGCAAAAATAAAATAAGACTTAATAGTTTTGTAATGTAGATGGACATGATTCAAGAAAAATCCATTCAAATCCGTAAATTATTTCGCGGTAAGAACGTGAAAAAAATGAGAGATCTTATAATTGTGGTAGTTTAAAAAATCTGGGAATGAATGCTTCTCACATACCTCGGGAGCTTCACAGAAAATGTACTGAATTCTTTCCAAAATGTCGTTGTCAAGAAGCGTTAATGCGATCCCTATAATCTTGATTAGAAATCAAAGGATGTAATTGATTACGAAATGAGAACCCAATTTCTGAGAATTAAATTATCCAGGAGTAAAAAACTGTTCCAAATATAAAAATATACTCGTACGTATCGCGTCGCATAGCGCCGTGGGAAACTATTAGTTTAATAGTTAAAACAGAAATCAAATGTGTGCTCTGTACAATCCCATCACATATTTGTACGCGTTTTTCACCACATAGTTATAGTTATATACATGTAGACAAACTCTAAGAAGTTGATTAGGCTCTTTTTTTCTGATGAAATGTAATGTGGTGCAATATACCGTAAAACGTTTCCTCCTTACTCCAATTCATTGTTAAATTTTCTTTTCACATTGAAATATTGGTTTTTGTTGTCTTTTCACACAGGAAAGTCTCTCTTCTTTTTGAACAATCAACTGAAACATAATCATACCGCAATCTCAATAATACAGACAATGACTGAACCAATTTTCTTCTGAAGACGTATAATCATTAGATACATCGATTTGTGATTTTGAAAAGACGTCGCTGTCAATGCTTAATCATTCAGAAACGACAGAATCATTATAACACTATGCAATGTCAGCTAGTCTTGAACAATACAAATATATTTCGTCTGTGTTAGGCGTCTTTTCTGTATTATCAACACATTTAAATTTAGTCTTGAAGGTTTTAGTTTAGCATTCGATTAATTTTGCACCTGATCGGGTGAAATCATTGAATTGAGATCTGTGAAGAAAGGGCTTCAAACTGTAACAAGATACTTATTTTAAACCTTCATCATAAAATAAATTTGTCTGTGAGACATAACGAAAGAATCCAACAACGGAATGGTGATAATACTCGAAATAGCAATAACATTACTGATGACACAAGTTCATCTCTCTGAATCTAAACAAAACATCACCCATACACATTCGAAAGAATTAGCATCAGGTACGTACCTATGCATAAAATTTTTAACCGCAGTACCAGACACCTTAGAAAAGAAAAGGAAGAATTGTTTATTGTATTAATTTTTTACTTTCATGCCATGTTGGTTTTTATTTCAATCCCATCTCAAAGCAAGAGAACATGGTTTGTATCTTGGCCTCGATCGGAAAGAGGTGAGTATACGCAAATATGTACCCCGAAATTCGGGTACTATTTTTTAATTACTTCCTTTTTTATTTTTAATCAACAAATTTTGTTATCAGCATAATTTTTCGAAACCAATATTCTAATTGGATATTTTTAATAGTAGAAAATTTTTTTGCCGAAAACCAAATGTTAATTAATGATTTTATACATGACATTTTATTGTTTATATGTTTTTCATTTTATTCAAACGACTTCCTTCGCTTCTTCCGAGACGCTCTTTGGTGACTTCGCCTCAGCCACGCTACAAGCGTAGGTACCTCCCAGAAATCGACAGCCCTATACGATTGTTACAATCCAACACTTTATGGAGCAGACTTGGAGGGGTTTCCTGTTTTTTTAATAGGACATAGTAAGGACATAGTAATACTAAAATTGTGATTGGCCACCACAAACTGAGCCAAGAGCTAAACGACGAACCATTTTGTATGTAAGTAACGTTTAGTGAAAACTGAAAAAAATTCCTATCGAAACCCATTACTTCAAAATACATTTCATTTTAACTTTTTATATCGTCTTTTCAATTGGGGTCCATTGGGGTAAGGATGATGCACATGAGTGCATGTGTTTGTATGGGAGCGATGCAGTGATAAACATTGGCGGCGCGACTTTTACGTGCCTCTTACTTGGTTAAGTATTTTCGGGGGTTTGGTGGTAGCTGGTCGTCTTGGCGGATAGGGTGTCACCAAATAAACCAGTCACATGATTAAACGAGCACCAATCGTCTACCTCGACATCGGTGTAACCCGTGATTATTCGAGTAACGACACAACACTTTTCATCATATAATGCTCATGTATTTAATAATAAAATCGTACGCCACAATATTTTTTTTATCTCTGCGACTCTGTTAACTACTGTATATTTCCGCGGATAAGATAAAATTGACTAATTAAAAAGCCGCCCCCCTCTGCCAAGTCCAGGGTCGTCTTATAGGATAGATAAAAAATAGATTGAAATGTTTATAAATTAAAACAAAAAAAGAACAAATCACTCACCAATGTATTAAAATTCTGTAAAAACCTCACATTCATTATCGAAGGGAAATAGCTCCTCAAGTATTATGTGGTTGTATACAGGTTTGAGGGGTCGAGGCGGATGGTGCAGTGGACAGCGTACCTGCGACCAGAGCAGGAGGTCCCGGTTTCGTGTCCCGTTCTGTCGCAATTTTCACCTCGCCGTTGACGATGCAAACACTCCTCCACGAGTAGGTCTTCTTCTCCTATGGCTCTATAGTTCATTGTGAACCTTGGCCTCTTCAACAATCCTCCGCCAACCATTTCGATCGGATGCTAAAACTTTCCTATTTGTATATCCCATTTTCCGAAGATCCTCGATGACTCCATCCATCCATCCATCCATCTGGTTCTGGGTCGTCCACGTCCTCTCTGTCCTCCCGGATCTCCATCTAATACCCTTTTGGGTAACTCCGCATCACTCATCCGTGCCACATGCCCCGCCCACCTCAACCTAGCTGATTTCACTATTCTTCTAATAAGTGGATCTTCATAAATAGTGTACAATTCATGGTTGTACCTCCTCCTCCATATTCCTCTTTCACAGACTGGTCCGATCATTCTTCGGAGTACTTTTCTCTCGAATGCTTCAAACAATTCGACGACTCTTGTTGTTAATGGCCAAGTTTCAGAGGCGTACATGAGCATTGGTCTTATGAGTGTCTTATACATGGTTAACTTGCTAATGCGAGTCAAGAACCTTGAGGAGAAGAGTCTTTTTAAGGTAAAATAAGCTCTATTGCCTATTATTAATCGCTGTTTAATTTCTTAAGAAATGTCATTGGAGTAGTTAACTGTCGATCCCGGATATTTAAATTGCTCAACTCTCTCAAAGGTGTAACTGTTCACAATTATTGAGGGTGGCATGTTAATTCCATGCGCTTTCCCAGCAGCCATGTATTTCGTCTTCTGTTGGTTGATACTCAGCTCCATATTCCTGCTAGCCTGTTCTAAAGCAACAAATGTATCCTCCATTGCTTTTCGACTTCTTGCTACTATATCTATATCATCGACATAGTATCTGCACTGATTTATAGAAAATAGTCCCTCTGCTAAGAAGGTTTCCATCTCTCATCACCTTCTCCAGGACGACATTAAAGAGGAGACACGCCAGCGCGTCTCCTTGTCGTACTCCATTTTGAACATCTAATGTTTCAGACATCATTCCTCCAGTTCTCATGCTGCTTTGTGTCTCACTCATTGTCATTCTCACCAGTCTCACTAATTTCCCAGGAATCCCCTGTTCTATCAGAGCATGATACAACTGTTCTCTGTCTATATTATCGTATGCTGCCTTATAGTCAATGAAGAGGTGGTGCGTGCCAATTCCGAATTCGATTTTCTCCAAAATTTGCCTCAGGGTAAAGATCTGGCCTATAGTTGACTTTCCAGGTAGGAATCCACATTGGTATGACACTATTTCTCCCTAAACGATTGGGAGGAGACGGTCAAACAGTATATTGGAAAATACTTTGTATCCCAAGTTTAGCAGTGTAATTCTTCTATAGTTTTCGCACTCTGGTTGGTCTCCTTTCTTGTATATAGGACATATAATTCCCTCTTTCCATTGTTGTGGCATTTCTTCTTTCTCCCATATTGAGACGACTATTTTTAGGAAAGTCCTTTCCAATTCACCACTGCTTTAGCAATTCCGCTGGTATATAACCTGTTCCTGTGGCTCTATTATTCTTCAATTTCTTCATGGCACTTTTCACTTCTTCTATGGTTGATGTATCTGTATTTTCACCAGAGTAATCTCCTTCTTGCACCTCTACTGAGCCTCTTAATGCCCTTCTGAAATTGAGCAGTTTATCAAAATGTCGGCGCCATCTTTCGCATATCTCTTTCCCTTCATTTACAATTTCCCCTCCTTCATCTCTTATCCGACTAGTTTCACCATAAAAGGGTTTACGTGCCGCATTTACCTCTCTATAGAATTTCCTTGTCTCATTCTTACTCCTCATTGACTTCATTTCCTCAATATTGGTCTTTATCCACTCTCTCTCTTCTTTGATGGGTCTTCTTTTCAATCCTCCGTTTTTCTTTATAGATTTCTATCACTCCTCTTGTGCACCTTGATTATAACGTCCTTCTATATGACCTGTTCTTTTCTTCTGTTGCCATCTCACACTCAGTATCAAACCATGGTGATCTTACATGTCTTGTTCCAGTACCCAACGTTTCAATTGCTGATGTTTCCACTGCATTTTTTACCATTTCCCATTGATGGTTGATATTGTTGGTCTCTTCAATATTCTTGAGGATCTGTGTTATTCTCTCCTGATACTGCTCTCTTATTTCAGATGATTCTAAGGCTGTTATGTTATATTTAGGTATTTTGATTCTGTTTTCTTTTGATGCAGTGGAGATCCTAGCTTTCACACGCGCCCACACCAAAAAATGATCTGAATCCATATTCAGTCCTCTAAGAGTCCTCACGTCCAGGAGGTCTGACTTGTGTCGTGCGTCTATCAACACATGATCAATTTGGTTTATTGTGTTTCTATCTGGCGATATCCATGTTCCTTTGTGTATGTCTTTATGTGAAAACATTGATGAGCCTACAGTCATGTTTCTAGATGCTGCAAACAGTATGAGTCTCAATCCATTATCATTACTTATGGTATGTTTGCTGTGGATTCCTATTGTTGGTCTGAATATCTGTTCTGTACCCACTTGAGCATTTAGATCAACGGCAATTATTTTAATGTCATGGCCAGGGCATCCATCATATGCCCTTTCCAGAAGTTTATAGAATGAGTCTTTCTCTTCTTCCTCAGATTCCTCCGTTGGTGCATGGGCATTTATTATAGAGTAGTTGAAACACTTCCCCCTTATTCTAAGCGTCGATAGTCTTGGGCTAATAGGTGTGAAACCAATTACCAGATGTTTTAGCTGCTGATGTACCACAAATCCTGTACCAAATTCGTGTTTCTCCTCACTACAGCTATAGAATACACTAGCTTCTCGCTTTTCTATAGTTCCAGTTCCAACCCATCTTATTTCTTGCAGTGCAATAATACTCCGATTCAATTTTGTTGTTTGGTCCATCTTCAAAGCTCCTGGGCGATACATAGACCTCACATTCCAGGTTCCAATATTCATATCTAACTTACGCTTTATTTCACTTTTCTTTCCTCCGTCATTTCCTTGTCCATTCTCTTTATCCCTTTCCTTGCCATGTTTGTCTCCGTTAATCAGTCCGGCTTTCTTTCGTTGAAGTTTCATAACTTAGGATTTTTAAAGGAGTGGGTAGTTAGCCCTACGTCCAACCTCTTCCGGAGGACGGGTAATTTACAATCGGGATTTTCTTCCCTTAGCCTTTGGAGAGCCATCCCCACCTGCTACAAGGCGGCAGCATCTTCGCCAGAACCCTGTTAGCCACCACTTTTCAGGGTTCCTGCTAGGCCTTCACAGCCACCGAAGCGGTCTCGGGGCACACGTAGTCCCCACTGTACATCACCTCAGCAGGCAATCCCTTACTTTATGACGTTGCCCATCTCCCGCGACGTGGACGAGGGGTTGGTCTTATGGGAGACACACGAGTAGGTACTCGGAGTTTTTGTTTAAATAAAAAGCTCGTCAAATACTCTCTCTCGTTATCGAGAAGCTCGTCATATGGGTTCCATTCTGTACGTAACCAGTCGATTTCTGCTTCGTCATCAGTATCCCATAACAAATAGTCCTTCGTAGAATGTGTAGCAATAGAAATTCAATACTTCTTAGCTTAATATTGTTGATAGTTTGGGGTTTGCCTTTTAAGAGAGATGTATGCTAAAATTATAAAACATTAAAGAAAATGTATACCTCGTCTTATCTGAAGGTCGTCAAGTCTGAGGAAAGATACGGTAGTTTAAATAACTTACTCTGAGAAAACTTACAGACATCAGGAGAATCTGATGGAACTACGAGTATTGAGAAGAGAAGATTAAACAAGAGAGCAGTGGATGCTTATGATTCAGAAAATAATGGAGAGAATGTCATAATCGGGGAACTGACGTCGCAGACTGACTTGCAGCGAAAAGTTATCGGTCCAGAGACGAACAAATCAAACGTAGGAGAGAACATTGAGATGTGTTCTGTGATAGAATTGGTGAAACACGCGGGGAGTATGCGACATATGAAGCAAATCATGGTGCTTGCGAGGTGCTGGAACGCCTGGCTTGCGGCATGGGTCTTGGACGCTCTCTGGAAGGCCGGAATGTGTGCTGCGTTTTGGTCACCCCACTTAAAGACAACTGACATGCACATCTCGCTACTTGTTTTCACTGATCTACGCTGCAACGACTCTGCTCATATCATTCAGGTATTTACCATTAGGCACAAGTTAACATATCATTGGCAATACAACAATACTTCCTTAGTCCAGCATTCCGGGATGTTGTATAATCCAGTATCTTCAGTAATGAAAGTTGATTTTAAAAATTTATCTTTTTAATTAATTTTCATGCCTAGCCCTTGATGTTTGCCTAATATCGTGATCGTTACCTCCATTTTTTAATATGTCCAAATCACTAGCTTTTTTTTGTTTTTAATGAAATTGATGGTACGTGATATAAATAAAATGATTATGAATAAATCTCGTTCAATCATTGTTATACGCTTTTTCAGTGAGAGAAAAATTCTTTAGTCCGGAAAAATCCCTAATCCGGCTTGCCTCCGGACACAAGCGATCCGGATTAAAGATGTACAACGAGTATGATTGAGACACAAACTTATGCATCAATTCGCAAGAATTCTTAAGTAGTAGAAATTCATCCTTAACAAAGTGTTGCGGTGATAGACATTATTAGTAAATGATATTATGTCATTGGTCTTTCAGTACCGTCATATTTTGCGTCGTAAAAGCACGTCCCAGTAAACCTCAAACCATCTGGAAAGGTTAATTGTATCGGCATCATAACATGGAGTGTATATTATGACGTATTTAAAAATGGCGTGTTCTGGAAGGTTAAGCCACACGTTGGGATACACCAATTGTAACATAACAGATTATGGGTGTTCTGGTAAGCTATTCCACCTCATTAATCCGTTCTCCTCGTTGGGGAAAACCCGATTGTAACATGTTGAAAATGAATAAGCTTAGTGGTATGGGTGGTATAGACTACACCTTTAACTAAGTTAACAATTTTTCCAAAATGAAATTATATGGCCCTTAAAGCACACACATTTAAGTAATTAAGAATACCACATTGGGAACGTCAATTGTGATATAAAACAAGATTGGAGTAGAGGTAACAAATTATCCCCAGGCCCACTAAGCAAATTCCATCACAATATTAATGGAAGGGAACATGCACGCATATTCCCTGGTGACCACCACAGTGTCGGTCCCATCTTTTGTTCAGAAGCTTCTCGCTCCCTTGTTCTGCGACGTGCCGATTCGCTTTGATCTTAATGGGTTCTCAGCCTCTTTAACTTCCGTTTTTTTATAATTCTGTTTTGCAATTCTGATTTCCGCCTTGAGATGACCTAAAAACCGCTCCTCGATTTTCAACGCTTCTTCACCTACACCATTTGTTAAATCTTTTCAAAGCGACCCTTTGTTAATTTTGACCTGTTTCCTATTATATCTGTCATTTCTTTATATTCTGGTTCCGCGCGGGTTTACTGCTCAGAACCTTCTTGCTCGAAAGATACTTTTATTACTTTATTCAAAGTCTTTTTGAAAAGTGTTTGAAAATTTTTCAAAGGCGTCTACCGTCGGTCGCCTTTGTCGGTGCGTGGCGCTTTGCCTCTCTGAAACTTAGCCCCCTCGGTTACTCAACGGTTCCTTTTTAAAATGTATCTTATGATTTTTTTGCATCATAATTTTTTATTTACATCAATGAAATTAATATTTCGTGACAATATCTCAATCGCGAATGAATGAGAGTCTTCCTGCTAATTGTGAAATCAAGTTGGTCGGAGAAGAAAGTCTTATTGCAATCAAAAATTTCGAATTTGAGGTCCATCTAATCACTCCAAAGTTGTCGAGAGTACTCCCATTTACTTTAAAGACATTACTCGACCAACAAATCATTCTTATATAGAAAAGATTACCCAGGCAAAATGTACTCAAACTTTTCAATATTTTCAATGCTACGATTCCCCAAGTTCCATCATCTTTTGGAAGATTTATAATATATTCATTGAGTACAGCGCTATCTGGAATATAGATTGTGTTTTCAATTTATCTTATACAATAACATCTTTACTCACTATTACTAACTAATTTTATACTTATCTGATAATACTTCTTATGCACATCGTAGCGATTTTAACTGGAAAGAGAAGGCTTTCAAATACGCGTCAGATCTATTTGTTCTATTGTGAATCGATCCGAATAAGGGAGGATTATTTGAACAAAGTCTGGATTAAAGAATATTTTTGGTTTTGTAATTTCAGAGCATGGATATGTCCGGAGCTTATTCCTGGGTGGCATTGTTGCCTACCGACGATCCTCAAGACATTTTGTCGCAATTAAAACTTCCATTGCGAAGTGACACTGACCTGCTTTTGATCGCACCCACCGAGCAGATGTGTAATGGTAAGAGAAAAAAACGTCTGGAGCAGAGCCGTTCACACTCATTGAGCAATAATATAAGGTGTGCCCGTCCCGAGCACGTGCAGTGCAAGTCAATCACCTCTTCACTCCTACAACACAAACAAATTACGTAAAAATGTGCACCACCTTTAACTTCCCTCTCAAAATATATCTTGTGTTTCATTGGCTGGCCAACGTCCCATTCCTGTACCGTGCGCAATGGCACATCTTATCTTCATCCACTATGGTTCACGCTTGCGCTCTATGGATCTTTACGGCTATGCTCTTGCTTCTACTTCAGAGCACAAGAGCGCTGCTCTTAGAAACATGGACATGACGTAATAGAGATAAATTCCGCGAATTTATCATCAAATTGGTTATGGGATTTAGTCACCTTGTCACGTTTGTAGTTCTGGAGTAATTAAAACTAAATCAAATTTAGCACAGTTTTTTTTTCTTATAAAAATCTCAAAATAATACAATTAAATTATACACTTTTTCCAATGGAAATTTCTGTTTCGATTTTCCCATTCGGCTGAATACTCATTTGGTTGAAAATATATTGCATCTTTCGACTCAACCAAAGTCCGCTCGCGAGTGTCACGATCTCAATAATATGGTTCGTGATTTAAAACGAAACTTTCCATCACGTTCGAACTAGAACGTATGCTGCTGTTACCTCTGCACTGTATATGTAATCCGTGGCTCTGTCAACACTCAATGTCGTGAAATAATACACATAATTACAATTATAGTATATACTCGGTGAGTGGGTATCACTGGATTATAGTATTGGAACAAATGGAATTTTCTTATTTTTATAGTTGATGGTAGTACTAACAATAAAACAAAAAGAAACTTTTTGTATAAATTTCATTTTATGATAAGAATCACTGACTTGTGTAAACATCTCAGTACTTCTCACTTAAAACGATTGGCATTATTACGACGTAGTAAATTATACTTCATGTGGTTTAGTATATTACCCACAATCTGCAAAAAGATACGTGAATGACCCTGGACCAACGGTAGCCAAACTTTACCCAGAAATTTCAATTAAAAACTTAAATGCGTCCATTAACACAACTGTAAACACTTATTTAATCAAACATTTTTAAATTGATACAACAAAATTGTATACCTTATGTAAGATATCAATCTTGTTCAACAACTGAGAAGATATGAATTACATCAGACATTTTTACTGTTCTTTCTCAAATATGTTTCGAAGAAATTCAACAATCTTATTTCTTTTTCTGTGGGCCAGCAAAATTTTCTCACAGATGACCCTTATTTATACTTTATTTATCCTAGCAACAAAAATTTTCGTTTTATTTATTATTTTGAGTATAACAATAAATAAAAGAGAGGTTACTTTTATTTATTGTTATACTTATTTCTTCAATTATTGACACAAGTTTTTCCAGAATCACCCTTTCTCCTAATGTCATTGAGGAAGCTCAGTAAGATTTTTACACTTTTTTGTCACAAATCTAAGAGCACTATCGGTAATATTATAATGTTCTGATACGTCATAATTCTCCGAGAGGGCTATTCATGTAGAAACGTATTCCAGGTTTACCCCATGAAATGGAGTGTATGGGTCCTGGATTGGCCAGTATTGGCTCCGCGGAGCTGCACGTATGGGAAGCATGGGGTGACGTCAACGGTTATCCGATGGAGCGTTATTTGGGTCAGTGGAACCCCACCACCAATACGTCTTCATTCTTACCTCCCATCTTCAAATTTAGTTTACGTCACCGAGGAAACTTAGGCGGCCAGAAATTGCGAGCCGTCGCCATAGTGAGTATTTACTTCTGCCCCTCTTTTTTTTCCAATTTTTTTTTGTCTTCTCAAGAACGTAAGGTTTATCATAAACAGGAAGATGTTTTGTAAGCTATTATGCATCCCTGTCTACTTAGACATTTGAAGGAGATATGCAATTTTTAAAAAATTTGTTATGGTTTACAAAAATTAACAGAACAATGAAAATCTTTGGAAAAATCAAACATGAGAACAAGTGTGAAGAATGGTCAGGCCGAGTAATTGTAAACAAGGGGTAAATGTAAAAAAAAGTGATCCGTGCGCTGCTCTGTGAGTCAGAGAAACTAATAGATGATCAAAACTAGAAGTCGGTGACACTGTGAATGAAATATAACAATTCCGCGCTTTTGAACCCAATACTTGATGGACTACAACCTTTTGAAAATTGAATAATCCAGAAAATTAATATTCGAAGTTGCTGCTATGCGTTTATTGCACTATAGTGGGAAAATTATTAATATGTATTTTATTTTTGTTGTTTATTATTGTTAGTGGTATTTTAAGGTAACAGAAAATCATTGGTATTATCTAAGAGTAATTTTGTAGGTCCCACAGTTCCATGTTAAACTTTCATCCCTCGTTCTTCTGGGGTCAGGGTAAATGTAAACACGTATTAGTTATTTTTTTCAGTTTGTTTCGCATAGTTTTGTGGTACAATGGATGTGTATTTCTGAGCTAACGTCCATTACATGTTCCATTAACTCCATTTATTTTTTCTTAGTTTTTTTGGTAAGTAATTGGGGTTTGTTTATAAATTGCTTTACCTACCTATATATTTATGATTGATCCACGAAGAAACAAAGGGGCATCGAAAAGAATATTCCGATAAATATTTTCAAAATATAAAAGTCAATATCTAGAGGAAGTAACAAACTTGGAGCCAAACACAAGAGACGTTTTACGGGGTATGTTCTTACTCGTGGACACAAAGAAAAAAGTTGTAAAAAACAGTCGCTGATTTATCATTATAAAGATCTAAAAGAAGAGTTTCTTAATAAGACATGTAACAGTTTACTCTTTCCCAAATTTGTTAGAACGATAAGTATTAAAAACAGTTAATAGATTATTTAATTCGCTGTCAAATAATCTAAAAAAATTAACTTCTAAGAAAATAACTATAAAGAAGAAATGGATTAGGAATATGTTTAGATATTTGTATATATTATCTGTGGGTTTTTTTTGGAAAAAAAAACTCAAACAATCTCACCTTCACAAGTTAGTGAAAAAAAGGTACTAAAAACGTTCTAACGCTTTTTGACAAAGTAAACTTTTGTGGAATGTATAAATTTGAACTCATTGTTCCTATATGCTTTGGTTTTATATTTTTGAGTATAATATTCGACATGATTACAGTGAGTCTTATTACAGGGTTGATGTAAAAGGGCAAAATAACAAATAAAATATGTAAAAATAATATTAAAACTGTAATTTCTGGGTTTTATGACTTTGTGATGATTAATGAAACTACTAGTCATGTTTTTACGACATATGTATCAAAATATGTGAGTAAAATGTTTTGTGTTTTTTTGGAGCTTTACGGCTCGTAGACATCGAGGTCATTAGAGCCCTAAAATTCAGTACAGGTAGGGAAAATGCAGCCACGCACTAAGGAGAGCCAACATGACTCTCCCCGCTGTGGGACTCGCCGAATGACTCAACCATACCCAACAAAAACCCTCCTGAACTACAACATATCAAAACATATATCATTACATCGAAACATTACAACGAGTAAAATGAAAGATACCCTAGCCATCGCAACCTACCAGCGTTGGGATCGAAAAGAACAAGAGGTGACCAAGGAAGGTCAGGGAAAAGAAAGGAAGGAGCCTAGCACAAGTAAGTGGAAGTAATGCCAGACTCAGCTCGGGGCCCCGTGTTCGCCAAACACGTACTTACTAGATGTAAGTCCCCTGGGGGGAGTAATATTGGAATATTATATATATATATATATACACATATATATCGAATCTTAATAAAAGGAAGCATGTTATTAGAGATCAGTTAAAATACAATTTAATGTTTGTACAACAACAAAGACAGATGTCCATACTGTTTCATATTACGTCGTGAGATGGTTGTTCATTGTTTCCAATTACCCCGTTGTCTCAAGGGTAATGGTAAGAACGCGGGGTAATGGTAAAACGACGAATTAATGTGGAAAATTTCATACTGAATCTTCGTTACGAGAGATCTTTGAAATAGGAGAGTGACTCGCTGTATTGTGGCGCTTAAAAGTATAATGTTGAAATTGGCAAAGAGAAACATGCAAAACTTTTCTACAAATACCCCGCCTAACCCTATGTACATTATATTAAACTTTTAAATATGAACGGTGAGTTTTACATAATTACCTAAAACTCATTAATGGGCTAAAATTGTAAAAATGGGTAGTCTAGTTTTGTGTCGCATCGTTTTTGGGTCCTCATACCTCCTTTTTTATTTGAAAATTTTACATTTAATTTTCCAGAGATACGAGAAGTAATATAAATATAGTAGAGCTTTCATTTAGGTCTGATAAAATTTCATTTTATGAGTTATGAGGTGTACATAGTTTTTTTAGTCCTTAATAGGACTAATGTGGATATGGATATGAAGACCCAGCGAAATGTAGACTCACGTTGTGTATCTCTCTTCTATTAATAGTTCGAAAGATATAGAACCATATAAAATTATATCCGAATGTTAACACGATAAAAGTTTTATTGACCAAATACACAATCCAGGAACATATATCCGGAAACGAAAACACATCATCCGTTGAAAGTGATGGTGCCAGGGGGAAATGTGAAACGAGGGTGGAGAAAGAGGAGGAGGAGGGTGAGCCGTCCACGCAGGGTACCCCCATCACACCCCGCCCACCCCCGCAGGGGTTCGTGGCGAGGCGGTCATCAAGCGCGTCGTCGCGAGAACGCGAGGCGAGCGCGGGGCAGCGGCGCGGAGGCGGGCAGGCGGGCGGCGGAGCGCGGACACAGATACGAGCGCACCGTCGCGACGCTTAATCTCAGCAAGCCGCCTCAGACGCGGCATCGGCGCCCGCCGTCGGCGCCTTCGCCACTCCTTGGGCAGTTACTCGCTCCGCGCTCGTCGCATGCAGGCCGGCCAGCGCGAGGAAGTCGGCGCACGACGCACCCAGGCGCAGCGCGATCGAGAAGCCCTGCACAAACGCACAGTGTGTTCAACTCCACGCTTGCATGAACACAAACTCTTTCGTTCTCCAGACGGTTATAACCTACGAGCCACGGTATGATTGTATTAAGAGTGAGAATTTAAAAATATTGTTCTATTTGACCAACATTGTCTCGTATGAGCTCCTTAGGCATAGCCACAATGACTTATAATCGAACAACTATTCTCTTGATTCACATCAGACCCATAATACTGCAGTAAATATTCTGATCGGATTCAAATAGTCAAAAAATGTTCTTTTGCTCTGTGGGGACCACATCACTTAGTCCACTCAAGAATATTTGTCGTAGAAAACCTTGCCTTTTGGTCAAGCAAATAACTTCTCGCGTAAGTACTGGCTTCGAGAGTACGTACACCACGCATTACTAAATTATTCTAGTGTGGTTGGAGTTCTCTAAACTTAAAAAGTGCATGGAATCAGATAACACACACCAGTATGCTTTATGCAAAGTCACCGAAGGAAGTTTTCTCCAGTAGAGTCTGTCTCGATACAAGTTTTATAATCTGCTAAGTGGTCTAAAACATACATTAGGTAGTTTATTATAATTCCACATAGGAAAGATTTCCCTACCAGAACAGTTGGACTGAACTATTTTAAAGATCAATTTATCAAAATAAATGCAACCATCTCGAGGTCAACCAAAAGTGCGAGAGTATGAACAACCGTAAAAACGCACCTGTGCAATCTCAGCAGCACGCGGTGCTAGCACATGCAATCCAAGCACACGCTCACTGCCGCCTGAACCACGTGCTCGAGCGCACACCAATTTCACGTAGCGGCATCGGCTACCTCCACCCCCTGGGGGTTCCCGAGCCGGCAGTGCCCACTCCAGCGGGCAGAAATGTGAATGGTATAGCTGCAAGAGACACAAAAATACTCAAGGCTTGTTCATTAATGCTCATGTGAAGCTTCTTCCCACATTCACTGGTTAAATCGAAGACCCCTTCCGCTCTAGAACACATACGCAGTCCATCCGATCCTTTAATTACTTTCTGGTTATGGAGATTATCCATTCATGGACTCGTCTTTTCAGTCCAGTCCCCGGTCCTTTCAATCCGTCAACTTATTTCCTCTCAATATCATTTCATGTGACAAGTTGTTTATTTAAGTTATCACGTTAGTACATCGACTTGGCATCGCCCAGATCCTTACAACCCAACATAATTCTTCTTCTCAATGAAACGCATCGCACCATCAATTCACCTTTCTTCAGTTGATATGATTATTCAGTTGATCATTAACGACTTTCCTTTGATATGGTGAGCTTCAGGTCGTGGTGCTTGTTCTGCCGCATAACTAAATGATCTCGGTGAAGGAAAATTCTAGATGGAATCCTTCACTAGCAATGAACATAAGTGACATAGCATGAACGTAACATGAATGTACAACAAATACAGATTACGAAGGCTTTCACGACCTTCGAGTTGACGGGATTTAGGTTGCCCGGGTGACGTGACGTCACGTCGAAATATTAAAAGCTAACGTTTCAAACATCATGTTGTGGTCTTCTTCGGCATTGCTCCAAAGCAGACCACACCACGATTATCGAAACGTTAGCTTTCAATATTTCGACGCGACATCACCTGGACAACCTAAACCCCAACATATTCAATGTATACTTGTTATCTGAAGCAATCGTGGATATGTTCTCTGGAAGTGAGTTTGATGAAATCATTACTTCTATACATTCACGTCTGATCAAAGACCCTTCCACCCTCCACATAACTTACATCCAGACGTGGACGCCAGACCGGACATGGGAGTCAAGAGTCAGTTACAGAAAGACCTAATGACAATCCCTTCTACTATCGTAATCGGTGAGGCCTGCTCGTAGACTTTTGTGAAGTCGAAATCGGTCTTCTCGGAAGCGCTTTCTGAAAAATAACCGCAACATCCTAAAAAAGCTCCTTCACTGCATGGACAGTCCCGCGCAAACTGTGAGACCTTGACTTTGGCCTACAGTGCGACTTGACTAATTTAATTTAATGGCAAACTAACTTTTGAAAAATGACTTCCATACTTCCAGGTGTGCACGCCATGTGCAATGTGAAATGTGAAATATATTCTCAAAATCATGCAACTTAACCGAAAATAATGCAATATGCGTGCCAAACTCGAATTACCAACTTTCAGTAATATTTCAACGAATTTCAGTAAATCCGAATAAATATTAAAAGTAGTCACCAAAACGACTATTTCCTGTAAAAAAATAAACGTTAATGACACAATAAACTAAGACACAAAGCAATATTCGTTCCACACGCTTGATGCAGAAATAACAGTATAGCGCCACAAGAGCAAGTGAATTGAATTGATGACCCCTGTTGGTCATAGATTTAATTTTGAAGAAATCCGAAAGTACTACCAATATAACGAAAGGTACATTTACTACCCTTATTGATGATAGCGACGTACATACGTTGGCGACACTGTATATGAGTCCTGTACCTACATCAAGCCAATGAGTAGGATTAAATAAACCAAAAGTTTATTGTCAAAAGAACAGTTAAAAATTGCCTACGACCACGTTGCGGCCAAACAACTAATTTTCTGCTACTGCTTTACAAGAAGTTAATAGACACAGTGTATTCCCATTCATGTTCTTTTTTCTTCGGTTATACAATTTCTTTGAGCAGTCACATGACTTTGAGTGTACATTTCGACCAGTAAAATATAAAAATTCAATTATCTCGACAGATTATTCGCAACTTTCACCTCGATGCCGTCGGCACCGAGCTTTTCCACCGCTTGCTCTTCGCTGAGCCCCACGAAGCCGTATTCGACGACCGGCGCACGCACTGCGCCGATGGAGGGGGCGGGGGCGGGAGGGGGCGTGTCGGCGGGTGGGGCAGTGTCCATAGCGTCGGTGCCGAATAGTCTTCGGGCTAACGCAGCGCCTTCTCCAGCCGAAGAGCCCACCGCGTACACGGGCGCCCCCACCGCGTCTCGCGAAGGCAGCCACCCAGGACCCTATGCATCGGCTCCCTCATTGATTTATTCGCATAACTACATCAGACTGAAATGAAAACTCGTTTAATCGAACAGGAATCTCTTTTATCCGTATCTACGAAGGTACACTGAGAAAACACTATGGATGTGAGTACCCTGTGATTGGATGCGGGATCCAAATTTAGAGGAAGGAAAGGATTTCTCCAAACCTTTGGTTGTGACATCTCAACCTTTAGTCGTGACATCTCAACCTTTGGTTGTGACCTCTGAATTTGGATCTCACATCCAACCTGTTCTATCAGTTCAAGTGTAAATTGACTTAAATCTCCTAAAAGCCTGAAATTGACACAAATAAGAGAATTACAAATTCTTATTGAAATTTCTATTGATGAAACATACTTCTACGGCCATTGAAATGAAATAATACTAATAATTATTGACATGACTGAACACTTGCATCAAACTGATTTTTAAATCATGTAGCTTATTGTTCTATATAGGTCATTAATCATAGTTTGTTTTAAATTAATTTTATACGTCCCCGGTAGTTGAAAAAGATATTTAACTTTTTTCTAGCTATGGGTCATTAATCATGTGTATGTAAACAAATTTAAAAAATGAGTTCCTCTCCTCCTCCTAGTGCCGAGGTCAAGTAATTGCGGAGCTCTACCCTCCGCGAACCCCTTGGGCACCTTCGGGGCCTGTTGTGGGATAAGTTTAAGTTTTAAAAAAATGATGCTCCATTAGCATGTTAAGTTCGTAATAGTCATCCATAATTTACGTCTCGACAAATATGATTAACTCTATTAAAAGCTAAATCAATATTAGCACAATAATGTATTGATAAAAAGATTCCGGTTATTAATTGAATAATTAAACACAGACCTAATAATGATCCAAAATTTCATCGTATTGAAATATTTGATGCGGTAGGAAGATTAATTAGGGAATTATTGATAATTTTTAATAGAGGGTGTTGGGTTCGAATAGATGTTATCATTAGTAAATTTTATCTTGAATGTCGTAACGCTCCTGATTTAGGATTGGAGATCTAAACAACAATAATTAAAGTTATTAATAAATAATTTACTATTAATTTGGTTTATTATATAAAAGATTTAAATTGTTGAGAGATTCAGATTGAATTAAAATTTTTTGAAAACAATCAGCTTGGCCACCCTACACGAACAAAGAGAATTTCAAACGAATGAGTGTGTTTCAACGCGTTCCTCAATATCGTCCATATCGTACTATTACATATAAAGTGAAATAATATTTTTTGTGCATCATAATTCATAATATTGCGTTTTAAAACAATGAAAATAAAAAATAATTATACTTCGTACTCATTTGACTCACACAGCTCGCTAATTCTATCTCACAACATTATGTTCGTCAAAACAGTATTTCTAGTAATAGTTTTAACTCTATCTAAGGAGAACGGTTGGTTGTGTATACCCTCGTGGAAAAATAGTCAATAATTTTATTTTCTTATATAATTCACTGAATAGTAGAAATTCCGCGACCGTACGTCAGGATTCTATTATTCCGTGACCGCGTATTAATATTCTGACGTAACGGGTTGGTTAACGCAGCTAGAAAACTACGAAATTAAGGTAGTTCTGGCGTAGGTATAATTAAGTTACTAAAATACCTTAAATCGGCATAAATAAACAGAGTAACATGTTTTTAATCCGATTTCAACTTAAACATACCTCTCCGGTCTATTTAATGAGATAATTGATGGTGTAAAACATTGAGTCGTGTGGAGGAAAAGTCGAATTTTGAAATCACGAAAGTGATGGAAAATTACTTTGCTTTGCAGTAAATTTTCTGCAGTGTTTTTGCATTTCTGTATTTTATCCATAGGTCACCGAAAATTTGAGAAAGATATTTTACTTTTTCCGAGGTGCAATACATAAATCACGGAAACGTTGGACTGGGCCGCCATATCTTTACGTGCTTTTATCCATTTCAAAAGAGTTAACTGAGTTAATGAATATTGTTCACACTATACTATTAACTGATAGATACAAATTACATCTTGTTTTTTCTTCATTATTATTCCTATTGTTACGTTTTAAAATAATTAGAATAGAAATAAAGAAAACAATTATACATCTCAGTGATTTGACTAACTAGTAGTGCTAGTCCTACCTTAAAACATGATGAAATTATATGAATATTTCTCATCATTGTGGCAAATAATTCTTTTAATCCCCGAAAATTGCAGAGAAATGTCAATATTTTTAATTGATTTATTATTTCATTTTTTTTCACCTTTTAAGATACAGGATATATTCCGTGCGCGCATGAGAATCTCGAGTACTGTTCCGGTTGTGCTTGTCCCAGTGGTTGACCTCACTACCCAATTTATCATTCCCACTTGCTTTTCATTGACAAGGGAGTTAAATTTAAAACCACTCGCGGCGACATTTCGTTGTCCGTGTGCTCAACAGCCTGACCCACAGTCCTACTATTTATTTTTTCTGGGAGGCTTCCGCCCCCGGAGTCGTATGATGCTAAGCTACCCGATTGGTTGCACTGCACGGTTGAGGACGGTTGGTGTCTTGACGTTTCAACTGCAACCGTCCTCAGAAGTGATTCGACAAGTGGTTACGAACGTAGAACCTTTCTCGGCGCGGCAATAACATGCTCTTGCAAACCCTGGTCCATCCTCCTCATCGGCAATTCTTTGATCTCGCAAACTTACGAAGGATGCCGATTTAAATCGAGAATCAAGTACAGTAGTGTTATCTTAACCGGTCTTTGATTAACTGATCCTCGGATTAATCAGCCTATCCTGTGAATTTTTTTTTCCTTTTTCAGCGTATAATAGTGAGTGTAGTGATTGGTTGACAGACCTTTGCTGGAAAGTAAAACGAGGCGACGCGACGTTTGGTGTGCTAAGTGTTTGTGTTGTGGTGGGAAGAACAGGAGAGGGGGAGGAAGTTTCTCAGTTTGATTCCCCTCTTGCTTCCGAGTCTATTTTTCTATGAATCAATATTTACATATCAATCACTTTTTTCATGTCTGTTGATATACGTATGAATACACAATACAATAAAACGAGTTACAACGACGTCTTATTAGCTTGTCCTGTAGGCTCTTTCTGAAGGAAAATCTGTTTTTCATGGGAACATATGATTAACCGGCCGAACGGGGTACCGGTCAAGGTCTCGATCCCGATCAGACCGGTTAAGAGGGGTTCTAATGTAATGGGAAAACAGTAGCTAATATATAAACGTAGGCTTCCGCGGTCGGAGTCAGTATGTACTTGTCTGTCCGGGACAAACCGTGTCTTAGTAGATACAACTACCAAAGTTTCGGCCATCATGCTGTGACCTTGTTCAGGGCAATATCAAAGTCGCTGTCGTTCTCTGGCATTGCCCTGAAGAAGGCCACAGCATGACGGCCGAAACGTTGGTAGTTGTATCTACTAAGACACGGTTTATCCCGGACAGACAAATACATAGTAGCTAACATATTGAGTATTCGAAGGTAAAGTGCGTACACGCAGGTTGTCCCGCGCGGCATCACGTGTCAAGTCGACCTCTTCTCCGAGTAGCACCGTGTCGTACTCTGCGTCGATGCGTGCGCCCTCAGCACCGATGGCCACTGCACGCACTCGAACTCGCTCCCCGCGATCTTCGCCTCCGTCCGCCACGCGGCCCAACGCTTCCACCTACGCAGCACGTATTATGCAACACACGGTGATTCGTGGAAAAGTGCAGGGCAAAATACAAACATGACTGCACAGGGAAATAAAAAGCATAGTGTCAACTTAAAAGATATAAACCTCAAACTCACAGGGAAATAGTCATTTCGAGAACTGTGTTATTATGATCAGCTGATGTTTGGGAGGTTAGTGTCGGGAACAAAATCACAAGACACTAATAAACGCAATAACATAAAAGAGACAAGAACTCGAGACGAAAATCAGTGGATGCGCTAAAATGTTACCACGCGAAAGCCAACGAGACAGTTGGCATCGAATTCAAGAAAAAAAAGTTATAGTGAACCGAAAAAATTTATAATACGTATTGTAGCAAATCTGTGTAGGCCTACCACTTGGAAAATTCATGGGTACCACTATAAATCTAGAAAGAGATAAGAATCTCCTTGCCTTACCCATCAAATTCGTGTTTGTTAGGGAGTCCTATGGCTTCGCAGTTTTACATGAATCCTTATATTAATGGAGTTCTTGCACTTTATTACACATCTCAATATTTTAGGTAGGTTCCCTGAGAAGAAACAAACTTGGAATGATTGTCAAATTTCGAAAATATTTACCGTAAATATATCAAGAAATAGGACTCAATTCAACATTGTCAGAATGATTTAATATACACGCATATTACAGGCAAATAAAAACTTTTATCGCTCTAAAATTTTATTGGCAATAAAACAAATAATTGGATAAATTAATTGAGGAGCTGATTTAAATTTTCTTACGTTGGTGTAAGACACATGGAATATTTAACTATATTATTTATTGATATTTTAATTCTTACTTCTTTTCTGCGTTAGTTATCGAGATATGTTAGTAATCGTGATGGTACAGTATGAATTATTTCATGATTAAATATTATAAAGTTATATTTATTCAAGAAAATTTTGTACATGTGTCTTTACTAGAATGGAGAACCTCCTTAATGGACGGTACTCGACAATTTTAAAACTATACATTATCGATCAACACATGCAGATGCGCATCAGCGGATGTAGGGGACATCCACCTCGGGTCTCATCATGTATGGGACCTATAAAAGGGTTGCCAAAAACATCTATAGTAAATTTCTACTTAAATATAGTTAGTCAAATATATAAAAATCGTTTTCGGGAATTAGAAAAATTTCGACTATAAATGGGTCAAACGGAATGAAAAGAATCGTTGGATTTTCGTGAATTTGTCAAAGCAATGCAAGGGAAAAAGTATTACGGATAGGAACTTGAAAGTATGTCGTATTTATTAGTATACACAGTAACAAAGTAGTTTTTGGAAATTCGATTTTGAAAAGATGAATTAAGATAAAAAAAAAATTTCGAATTTATGCTAAAACTCACAAAATAATGTAGATATCATGATTTCGAAATGTAAACGTTCAGTATTACCGAAACTAAATTATCACGAAGGTTAAACCATACCAATGCTACAAAAATTTCCGTGCGAACCCGCGCAGGGTCGATTTGCTTTATTTCAAAAGTAAAATAACTTAAGCTGAGTATACCATTCAATGTAACTTCCCTATCGTTGTCAATTTTTAGCGTTACTAGTGTAAACACGTTTATTCGTCACCTTTCGGTAACCAGTACTATTTACCAAAAATATTGACGTCGACTTTAATTATACAGTGCGTTATATTTATTTCTGGAATATGAACGATTGTTTAGAGAAGAAAACTTTACCTGGTAGCCTAATCGGAAAGAAATGCCAACCATCTCTTCCAGGTGTTTTCGCATCAGTCGTGCCATCTGGTTATCATGACCAGGAAGCAGTTCGGAGTCACGTGCCATCAGTGTCACCTGCAATCGTACGTCAGTTCAGGCATGTGCTTTCAAGGTAGTCAGAGAGACCTAACGACCCTTTTTGACTAACCTGAATAATTTAAAATGAAAGAATAGATTATAGCGGGATTAACATTTGAATACAACAATCTTGAAACCCTATGAACGCAGACACTGAAGGAAAGGTTTTTAAAGATATTCTCGAATCTAATGGTATCGAGGTAAAATAATTTACCCGTGTCACAAATTTCATACACATCAGAGCAGTACAAAAAGTCCCAGCATTGCGGGAAAATTGCACGTGTCAATATTTCTCTCATCGCTCGCTTCATTGCTTGCACCTGTGCACCGAGAGCGGCGAGCGCGGCCGCAGTCTCGACGGCGCGTGGCGCAGCGCCCAGCACCAAGGCGCGTCCCGGGGCTCGAGCGCGCGCCAGCAGAGCCGCGGCGCCCCGCACCTCCGCACCTTGTGGGGGCGGCGAGGGCGGCGTCACGGCAAACGCGGATGCGCGCAGCGTGCAATCGCCCACGCCACTAGGCTGGTTGCCACGCACCCGTAGCTGCCCGCCGCCCGCCCATTCGGCATGACCCTCCTGTTGTATACATGGCAAAGCGTTTGCAACTTAATTTCTCTTAGTATCATATTCATGAGATGTTTAGGTTGTCTACTGAGGGCAATCTGTGGGCGTTTGATCTCTGGCGTGATGGAAAAGGGGAAAGGTGGGGAAAGGCCGTTAATTTGGTTTTGTTCCTTTGATAACCGCCAGATGACATGTGAGTAAAAGAGCGACCTCACGACCGGTTACTTAAGGAGGCCGTATTTTGTTTTCATTAAAATTGTTTCAATTTATTATGTAAAACTAGTACCCCTCAGACGTTTTTTATTGTTTCTAATTATCCATAATACCAATTATTTTATTTGAACTCAACATTAGTACGGATCTAGAAAACCGTATCTAGTGGTCCTCTATTCTTCTACTCGTATGGCATCTGTGAAATCTCTTCCGTCAGTTCCTGATCACAGTGAAGCCGAGGATCAAGTGGACTGCGGCCCACCTACACCGTGGTCTCTGACTTCCTGCTCGACCAACCTGTGAAATCTCCAAAGAACCCGGTGCGGCCGAGATGTAGGGACCACACATTGCTGCCTATTTCTAAGAGAAAAATGATACCAAACACAAATGAACGAACAATCCTATGTATGTCACTACCTATTTTAAGGTTATTTTGATTCTTTATGTAATTACGTCGAATTCAGAACCATTTCAGTTTTCAAAAATACCAGAATACGTGCGATAAGTCTATAAAAAAATAATTTTTCACTTAGGCCTGCCCAAATACTTAAGAGATACAGTCACTTAGAGTACTAAACGGACCTAACACCTGGTCACGCCGGGTTTATTTGGATATTACAAGAGTAAATCGAAAAGGTGGCTGGATACGCAGCACTCGTCCTACAGTAGACAACCAACGCTCTAGGACCGAGTAGACGCAATAATTCTCGACCATTATTTTTCCGGGGGACTGAGGACTTGTATTCACTCATGAAGAAGCCGTTTCTTAATAAACGACGTACCAATACGGCGACTCCGGCAGCAGCGAGCTGCGCTCGTCTCCGAAGCGCAGCGGCGACTCCATAGCGGCGCGCAGCTTCCGCCAACGCCACCCAGTCGTGTCGATACTTCTCGCCGGTGGCAGATGCCGCCGTTGCGCCGGTTCCCGCTGTGCCACCCACGGCCGCCGCCACCGCCGCCGCCTCCGCCGCCCAGCCGAAGACACGCGCGTCGCGCATGTCGAAGGCTACAGCGGCAGCGCGACGCAGCAACGCCAGCGCGCAGCAGTCGGCGCCCGCGCCAACGCCTCCGCTCAGCGGCGCACCAGGCTCCTCACCCCCAATTGGAGCCTAATAGTCATATAATAAAGCAAAAAAGGAATATCGGTCGGTAATCTTAAACAGTACAACGCGGATCTTCAGGCAAACTAACCAACTCACATCCTAGGATCCGACACATACTATACTATTCGCACAGGAGTGGCGTTTGACAGGTTGAGTTCAGGCGCTGCTCTCATTAAGGTCGGAGGGACCGGAAGAAGTCGAGAAAGTGTCCCAAGTTGTCAACCGCCACTTTCCTTTGACAATGATTTAAGACCCTATTCACTCGGGGATACTATAATCCAGTCTAAGGTGACCAGGAGATTGAGAGACTGGGTGGCTCGAGTTACCAGTCATATTCACACGGGTGCGGCTTGAGTAATGAGTTATTCATTTGCATTTTACCAGTCTCCGCGTCGGGACGTCTCTGAGTCGCCGCTATTCATTAGCGCCGCATATTGACGCGTTCTGAGTCTCTAAGTACGTATCCCAGACGCCCAGCGATTTGAAGATCCCCATTGAATAGGGTAAAAGCAAACCAGAACCCTATTCGCGAATGAAGAAGAGAAGCGAAACCAAAGAGGCAAACGGTACCCTTTCAGACTCATGGTCATAAGCTTCGGTCCTACCCAAGACACGATCGAGATATTTTCAATTTAGATGAACAATAGTAATTACGAAGATGAGGAAATGGAGAAGAGGGCGTAGTAGTTCTCACAGCGGGTTCCATGACGAGCGCCGCCTTGCGTCCGAGCGCCGCCGCGCCCAGCGCCGCAGCCGCCGCTCCGCCTGCCCCGCCCGCATCGCTCAGCACCACCAGGTCAAACACGTCAGGCGAACTGTCGGCCACAGCCTCCGCTGCTGCAACCGCCGCCGCCGCCGCTACTTCGGCCACCTCCATCCCCACCGCCGTGGGCGGAGTGGCGTCGCGTCGGGCCGCCGCTGATGGAACCAGCAACGCTTCACTGCGAGATCTACGCAAACACACCAGCGTCTCCACTCGTCTACATCGGTTTTCATCACTTCGACGGATTTTGTTTTCGTCGGTTCTTTCCGCGAAAAATTCATCTCGATTTATTATGTTATGTTGAATGAAAATGGGAAACGGGACAGAGATTCGAACTCTAGATATTCAGTTTAACGCGCAGATGCGCTTACCAACTACTTTGCCGACAGCGGTGGTAGTGGTAGCGCCTTTGCTTCCTCTACCTCTCTGAGCGGTAGAGCATGTGTTGAAATCCTGCCGAACTAGGTGAGGCTTTCAGCTGAGGTTTCCCTCATCTACTCCAGAAAAATGTCGGTTCGGTACAATACGTTCCCAGGCATCCCAACATCTCTCCTTCCCAATTCCTTCACCAAAGTCCAACGGTTAGGTGGGAGAGCAGAATTCATGGCCTGAACCTCGCCAAAAGGCATTAAATAAATAAATAAACTGCGCCACCTCGTTGGCCTCTGGACCCAGTCTACCATTGACATTCAACTAGCGAGACTCACACACCTCTGAGGGTCGAAATTGAATGTCGACGGTAGACTGGGCCCAGAGGCCAACGAGGTGGCGCAGCTGGTAAGAGCATCCGTGCGTTCAGCTGAATACACCGAGTACATAACATCCATTACCTGGCAATTTAAGAGATTTCTGTACATCAACTCGACTTTTTCGGTTGCCTGTCATTTTGTTGGCGTGCCCACATAACCTCGCCGCGAAGGGAGGCGGAATAAGAATGGTGAAATGACACCAGAAGGTATCGAGTTCGTCATTGATTAGGCCTCTTTCTGTGGGACAAAAATCTGTTTTTGAATTGATTTTAAGTCTGCTTTCAGACAAATTTAAAAATTATGCTCAAAAGTTTTTTACTTACTTAAAAAAAATTTATCAACTACTTCAATCGTTTTCAACGAACTCTCAAAATGAATACTTTTTTAATGAAATATAGAATTGAGGCCGAATTTTTTCCAAAGATCTCCATGGCTATTTTGATAAGTAACATCAATGGCCTAGTTTCATTCTTACAGAAGTGCATAAGTACATTTTAAAGAAGCGCATAAAAACAGACATTTAGATATTGCTCTCTTGTGCAACTAGTGCCGCAAATGGCCCCTGTGCCACAACGCCAAGGGGGAATATGCCTTAATACCTACAATCATTGGGGAGGGGGTAGTGTTGAATGCTGATTTACATCATATTCGTCTTCTTAATTTGTTTTTAAAACGTTATATTAATTCTCTTTACAATGTGTTTCGATATTTCGGAGTGTCTAGGATGAATTAATTAGATTAACAGATTCACATGGAAATACTGGCGTTACAGACAATACATGACAAATACCAAACACTGGCGTTATAGACAATACATGACAAAACATTACCACAAAATAAAAGTCGCCACTGTTAAGGTAACTCCACTGTTCATTCTCACTAACCACCTACATACACGCCACGAACTGTCTCGAACATACAAAGACTAACTCGAAATGCAGAACGCGTAGGTTACAGCGGTAGCAATCTACTCGCAATCTACTCTGGATTACTCGTTGAGTAAGTGGCAACTCAATTAGATGTGAATGTAACTAACAAAATCATGGATTATTTCAGTAAAAATAAGTTGATATTTTTCTGTATTCAAAAAAATAGTGTGTTGTGAATAGAACATTTTGTTCCTGTTTAATCCAATTTTGTTCTAATCTTTAGCCACCCAATAACCTCTTCAACTTTAAGAACTTTGACACACTCATTGGATTCGCACCTTTTGATGAAAATATTGAAGCCTTCAACGCAATTCGTCATACCTTTAACTTCAGGTAATGTTTCATTCGTATGATCTTCAATTTCTTATGTATATTATATCTCATGTAATATTTAAACATTCGAGATTATTAAATAAGCTAATTTTCAATCACTAACTCTTAGGGATTGGTTATAAATATATTTTTGCCAGATGACCGATATATTATAGGAAACATATTAGAAATGTGCTCTGAACAAAAGAAGTTGTTGTTCTGACTTAGTAAAAAATAGTTAGCAGATTTATTTTTATAATTATCTCTTTTCATAAATTTTATTTGCAGAAAAGCAGTAAAACCTGTCTAAAATGGATCGGGAGTGATCGCCTAGGATTACAGTTTAGAAATAATTTTAAATAAAAGTCTGTAAATAACAAAATACGTTCAAATATATTCTCAACCTACTTATAATCCATTCCAGTATTTCTTTGGGAATCAAGCGGTTTTACGCGTGAGCTTCTTCACGGTACATTGAAAATCAAAACCCAGTCCATGAGTCGGAGGGTGGCAGAACAAACTTGGGAGAGGGAAGGAAAGGTTGGTGCTATTCTAATATAGTTTGCGCTGAAATTAAATGTGTGCTATACACAAATATTTCTGTCTTCAACACGTATTCACACAAACGGTTCCCCTAAATCCATTCCGTTTCTGCGTTAGAAGTTTTCAAATTTATAATATTAACTAACATAGAAAATATCTGATCCGAAATTCATTATCCGTTTTTTATTAGGTTTTCTGTATGTAGGAGGTCCGGTTTAGACAGATTTTACTGTATATCCAGAGTTTCGTTGTTTTGATATATTTATTCGAGCAGCAAGATGGTTGGTAACCGACACCCGAGCGCTCAGAATGTAAGTTTCTTTTAGTTAATTGAATTTTTGGCGCCTTAGATGAGATACATATGATTTGGTTATGATTATCACAAATCAAAATTACAAAAGATGTTCAAAGCGGTCGTCATGAACAAGTCACGTCATGAATTTCTTCACTCTTTCGAATGTTCCAGGCAGTAACCGAATAGCACCACAGTGTACACAGGCACGCTGTTGAAGGGTGTACACATCAGAAACTATAGTTCACTGTACAAAATACTTTTCAGATGCCAGTAGAAATCAAAGGAGTTTAATAACGGCGATAGAAGTTGCCTTGTTTCGGTGATAGAACAATGGCCTCGTTGTCCTATCCATGGCGGCAACTTTCAACACCTCTTGTGAACATGGAAACAATCATATCATGTAATGTACTGTTTAATTTAATGGTCCAGTACTGTTTTAATGCGAATTAACCGTCCATGCCTGGACATTGGTTGATATGAACTTTTTTGTTCCTTTTCTATCAGTGATCTTGGTCCTCTTATTTATTATTCATCCCTTACATTCCAATATGAGAGCTCCCTTACTGACAAATTTAGCACTACACCCCTGTGTACATTGCTCTTATTGCATTACAGCGTGGAGTTGATACAACCCCCCTCGACCGAAAGTCCTCAGGAGAACACCGAAATTAAAGTCGTGAAATCATTGAGAGAAGGATACGCGGATGTGGCTCCACTCGTCTTGACTGTGGATGCCAGTCGCATGAATGCAGTCCAATTCATGCAACCCATTAATCTTGTGGAGTATGTCTAATTACATGTTTTAATTTAATTTCAATTAATTTATACAGCGGTTACGTGAATAATCTAATTTGTAACAAAAATATTTATTAAGAAAGTCAAACAAACTGACTGTGGCGGGTCCAGGATTTGATTCTGGGTACTTGTCTAGAGCTATGGTACCCTCCCATACGCCAGAAATGGGGAATCCACATAACGATAATACCAAACAAATTTAAGAAGGTAGGACGTAGTTTTATCGAGTAAAATACGAAAATCTAAGATCCTCCACGTCTTTTGAAAGATTGTAGAGATGGTGAGTTTTTTGCAATGAGCCCTCAAGCGCGAAATTTGCGATTTTTCATATTTTATTCTATCTTGAGACTCAGATATTTATCCAAGACAAAAAAGTTAAATTTACGAGTTATAGGTCTTATGAAAATCTATAAAAGAAAACGTTGTACGTTAAAATACGTTCATTAGTTATAGCAAAAAAAGTAAAAACTACTTACTTTTTAAATCTATTCTATTCGATGGATCAGTTTTGGTGCAATTGGATGAAACTTTAACGAAGCCCTATGATATTTTTAAATTTTACTCGTCACTCACGAACAGATTTTCACGTGTTTATCGTGTTAGTCATGTGTGAGTAATTGCAGTCCATGGAGCATAGGCGTCACCAGTGTTAGGCGGGAAGGGTTTCTGTGGTGATATATATCCATCAAACGACGTAAAATTGATTGAAGCGACCAGAAACAGACCAACAGAAACAACACCCGAGTCCCGACGGGTGAGATCTGCTAGTAAATAAACAAAGTGAAGATAAACTAATAACATGAGTCAACATCATATTTTTTTTCCATCCTGACCCGGGTTTTTCCCTATACCGGTCCGGGTAGAGGCAGATTTTTTATACAGGCTATCTAGACTCTTCTCTGGGGGCGACGTCTACTGAAATAATAAATCTCTGATTTAGTGTTATTTTAATACTTACGATTTATAAAAAATATTTTCCGAATAATCTATAGTTTGATAATACTTAGTTTTAAAGTTTTTAAAAATTTTATTAAATACAAATTTGTTTTAATTTTATTAATATTATATCATGTAGCGAACTATTTTTATTATTATCTTAGGAGAGTGGTGAAATGTTATTATATCCGTCTTAGGGCCCTTGATTGGAATTGATGGAATGGTCCCCAGCTTGCTTCAGGAGAGTAGATTAGTTAACTGCCTTCCACGTGGTCTTGCGTAGTTCGTACAATAACTTCATTTCTTTATGTATTAGAATACTTCTATGAGTAGAAGTTCATCTCCAAATCTTCTTCTGTTTCTGTAANTTATGCCCCCCCCCCCCCAATCAACGCATGCCCGTAGCACAACGTTGGTGTTGGTGCAGCCGACTCCGTCGGAGCTGCGAAGTGTGATTTTGCAGCCTTTCGAGCGGCCCGTTTGGTTCTCCATGTGGGGTTGCGCATTGCTCGCCATCGCTGCGCTCTCTGCTGCAGTGTTCCTCGTGGAACAACGCATCTTCATCCCAGCTTCTAGTGAGACTCCCGCGTGGAGTGTTGGCGAAGTGGCGTTGCTCGTCTGGGGAGCCATCAGTTGCCATCAAAGTGAGTCTCCTACTCTATCATCCCTTGGAATCCCCCTTTGATTCGTTTCTTCTCTCTAAATGCGACGGTGAGGTGGTTATTCAAAGCAAAATATTAAATTGTTTTTATAGCGTATCTACATAGGAGGTTTACCTATTCAAGCGGTCTTCTGCATTTTGTCTTCAGGGGGCGACTTTGAGATATAAATTTTTAACGGAATATTGCATTAATAAAAACAGGAACCTAGAAATAAATTAAATCTTGGTCGTATAAATAATGTATACAGTACGTTATTCGAAAAAAGGAGCAAAATAATAATTCAATTATAGAATTGGTAAAGGTGATACTGGTAAGTTATAGTGACTGAAAAGTGGACGGAATTAGGGGGGAAGCGAAAAAAGTTTTCATGGGTCTCGTACCCCTAGACCCTCAATATTTTTCTTCAGTCGGCGCCACAACCAATGTTTCCTCGCATTGTCGTTTGTTTCGCTTTGGGGCATTTTATGACGACGGCTCGTCTGTCATTCGTCTAGGCAGGGACGTGCCTCACATAACTAATACTCCGTAGAATACAATTCTAGTCTTATTCGAGCTTTAAAAAAGGGCATTCTTTAACATGTCAGAGACATCCCCTTGTGCGTGCTTCCATGGAAATACTGTAGGTCTCCAATGAGAAACCACTATAGATGTGAGTATACTAGAATTGGATGCGAGATCCAGCTTCAGAGAAAGGAAAGGATTTCTCCAAAGCTTTAGATATGACATCCTAACCTTATAGTTTGGATACCACAAGGTTGGGATGTCACCAGACCCGACGAGAGGGAGGGGCTGCCGATGCTGAAGCCTCGTGGCCGAGGTCCCCTGCACGACAGCTCTTACTGTATAATTTTTCTCACGTATAAAATTTATTACGTACGTCTGTGTAGATTTAACTGTGTTCCGTTTTTCTCGAGACTCAAACAATTTTTATGAAATTCAAAAGTTTTTTCGTTCTACTTTGCACAGTTGTCACACATTATGTTACGCAACATGTCATTAAATTGTTGAAAGATTACAGATTACATATTAGAAAGACTTACTCCTTCCTTATCGTTGCTTTTTCTGCTTTCAAATTTTAGTCGTCATGGTCGTTCCCAAAACGAAACCGAAGCTCCGTCACAGTTTTCAATTAGTACTACTAAAACGTTTTTGAATACTGTATATACGTGCATTGATAAAGGCGTTGTAGCAGAGTTGTGGTGGTGGCAGTTTATTGGGAAGGGCCGGAACGATTTGACCTAGGGCCCATGATTTCTGTCCACATATCTGAATATCACATCTTAAGGTTGGAATGTCACATCCAACGGTTTCGAGATATCATTTCCTTCCTCTGATTTTGAATCTCGCATCCAAACCTATTCTCTCAGTGATCTCTATGGGATGTCATCTGATTGCAGGTGCTTGGCGAATGCCTCGTTCGGTGGCTGCGAGATTCATAGTGTTTGCGTTGCTGCTGGCAGGACTGGTGCTCCATTGCACCTACTCAGGGCGTGTGGTAGCCCTCACAGCTACGCGTCGTCCTCCTATTGCAACTGTGAACGACCTGCCGCGTTTCCGCTTCACGCTCCTGGCCGACCGTCTGCCTGTTCTCAGAAGCTACTTCCTGGTAGAGACCTTAATAAAAAAGAACCCCATACGTCCACAACTTTATAGCACATAATTTATCATAACAGCGATATTTTTATCATACGCACAAATAGTCCTTTTGGCGCCAGCTGTCACTAGCTTCGTGCCTCTTGATGATTGGGGAGATGGAAGGGAGACACAATACAATCATGCGATCAATTGAAACCATTATGAGCCACTGTGCGTGGTATTTCCTGGATATATTAGAAATTTGTCATTATTCTTCCAACCCTGGGGTTCTCTTTTTATTAACTACATTACTTCCAGGTTTTGGCTTCTCTCCTGTACTTCACAACTGGAACTCTTCTTTGTAGATAATGTCTCATTTACCTGTTGTTACCATTCACGAAATATCCGGCAAGTTTAATCCGGCAAGATTAAAAATCGTTTTACATGTACTCTAACAAAATATTTCTTAAACAGAATTGTGGGAAAAGGTACTTTCCTATACCAAGTTTTCAGATGAAATTTGGTTAGTGTATCAGTATCTAGATGCACTAGTGCAAAGGTTTTTTGGTTTTAAAAATTGGCATTAAACACTCTCGAAAAGTTCTTGCAAGACGATAAATAATGGAGTCTTCATTTTCCATTCTTTCATATTATCGATGGTTGAACCGTGCATGAGTTGAGTGAGAGAGATTGTTGTATGAATGAAGTTGAAATATATTGTGGATTGTGAAGAGATGATTGTTCGATCGATTGATAGAAGTTAAGATTGATAGAAGTAGAACCATGGTCAGCAAGATCGATGTTAAGCTTTATCAATGAACTTTCGGTGAAGATATTTCATAAAAATTAACATGTAACCTTGTTTTAAGTATTTTTGAATTTTTTCAACTAATACCGAATACACTCTACCTCGCGGAATTCTAAAACTCTCCAAAAAGTAAAAATCTTTCCAAATCTCGCAATTGAATTGAATGAACATAACACTTTACCACAAATTAACTATAGGGAATCGAATATCACTCGTCACAAACACCCAGATAATATAAAAATGTGATCAAAATTATCCAAAGTTTCGTAAAAGTAAATAAATAAAAATATATTATTTAAAATTTCTATGTTCGTATCTAGTTGAACACCTATTTATTAAATGAAATTAGTCGAAAAAATATGAGAATTTTACGCTAGTTGTTTGTTTTCGCATTGCTTTTTACAAATATGAGTTGATTTTCACATCGACGCAGTAGTCCGAATGATCAAATTTTGAAATTCTGTTTATAATATAAAATACTTTAGACAGACTTTGGTTCCTAAAAAATGGTTTAAATCAGGACGAGTAATGATACAGATCTTAACTGGAAATGGGAATATATACGGATATTTGCACGCATTCATATAAGAGAAGACGGGACGTGTATATATGTGGGAACGGAGATAAGGTGGTGGAATTATATGATGTGAGATAACGGATGAAGAAAGAGGATGGTGGCTAAGGGAATGACGACGAGAGGAAATATGGCCATAGACGACTGGAGAAACTGTATTTAAAGTGAGACTGATTACAGAATGAGGAATATGAGAAAAAAGCAATGAGGATAAAATAGGAGAATGCGACTACAACATAATATTAGCAAAGAGCGAAAAAAGGCAAACTTCTTGTGAAAAATTCGTATGATGGTAACCCTGCAGGTAACAGCCAACAACAAAGAAACAGGGTAATCATTAATTAATAAAATGAAAAATAGCATGTTGGGAAGTCTAAATTTTCAATTGACCTCACATCCAGTGCGTCGAGTCTCAAAATGCAGAAAGTTTCAACAGGTCATCCTATTCTTTAGTACAATCGAATCCAACGGTGCTGTACATTGATACAAAATATAAGATTGAAAGTTATGGAGAGAAAAAACAAAACCTGAATCATAAATTATTTGTTTACATTTGTTTGTGTTTAGATTTTCGAATGTCCAAGTGACTGAGGCATATTCTTCAAAAACTCTGTGAACAGTCTGCGTGAAAAACGCATGATCGTGGTAGTTATGTGTATTTCAATTGTAAAAGGAGTTACGCTCGAAAAAATGCTAAAATAAATTCAGTTAATGTAACATATATGAAGAGTTGTGCGTGCTCTCAAAAAGACTGATTCATGAACAGAAAGATTTTTTTAAATAAACATTTCCGTATTAAAAGTTGGAGCATTCGAAAGTAAGAAGAGTAATTTTACGTCGATATATCAGTACGTTTGTAGAAGAGTTCCAACGTTTGTTCCAGTATTTAGTCACTGATTTATTGATGCACGTCAGAGAAAGATAAGAACTATGGATTCTGTCAGAAACAAAATTCTGGAGGCGCCGGGCATCGATCCCGGTACCTCTCACATGCTAAGCGAGCGCTCTACCATCTGAGCTACGCCCCCAGTTGAAGAGAGTAGCATCTATTTCGGATACTAGGTCCACTCTCACCTCCGCGAAAACTTGCGAGTCCCCCACTGTGCGCCGCCAAGCAGGTAGAAAGTAGGTCGGTATGCGAGGTGGGGCCCGCACAAACGGACAGCTGCGGACACACATGGTCTCGTACGAAACTAAAGTAAAGGGGACTGAACAAGTCAGTCTTTCACTAACAGAGCGCGCACCAAAGGTGGAATCGTGAGGAATATCCAGGGGCAACGCAAGGGAGTCTTTTCAAACTTTACTTAGGAGGGGAGAGGAGCAAGTACCAAACTCAATACATTTTCTAGATTTTCTAATAGAATTTTGTATTAGTAAACAAAATCAATTAACTGATAAAGATAATCGTTACACAAATATTTAATTAACATTTCATAAACTTTTCACGCATTCTTTTTCATTTGTATTTATCAAACATAAGCTAAATGCAAAACAACCTACAATATAATTTTTGTGTAATCAAATAACTGAATTAACCAAGAAAAATTGCAATGTAATTGCGCGTCCGTTTTAGATACAGCAACAGACATTTATCTCTCCTAATAAATTTATTGTCCCTGATATCATTAATAGTATGTAATAAAAGTGTATTTACAATTGTTTTCGTATTTGTCTCTTTCATACCTTACCTCTCATTGGTAGTACAGTACAATTAGCCCCAAAAACCATCAAACCAAAACATTCAAAGAGAAAAGTTCTAACCTACCCCAAATTGTTCAATACCTTCCTCTTAGTGAGTGCAAAAAGTTTACAATCAGTTATTTACCTCACTGTGCAATAAACTAAATTTTGTAACTTTACAATATTTTCGGTAAAAACCCTAATGCTATCTAGTCGACACCTTAAAATGTTGTACCTATTCCCGTGTAACTATAATATAAGGATGCAAAAATGAAGTAATGATAAGCGAAGCGAAAATTACGATTTCAGAGTTCTGCGAAAATTACGATTTCTTTACCTTTTTTGTCAATCCAGAAATAATACATTTTTATCCCCTTAATTATCTCTAATTGTTGCTGCAACACACAAAATGTAAAGGACCATTTTTGCTACAAGTTTAATGTAGATTAAAATAATATACCATCAACCTTTAGATACACCGTATAGTTTTTGAAATCTTTGCGAAAAACTGCTTAAAAAGACAATTTCACCCAGTTTCTACCCCCTCTTGCCGAAACCCGATGCGCATTGTTGTGGAATTTTTTTTATCACAAGCTACGAAGAGGGTGTAGACAATTTGACATAGAGAAGAACTTTTCTTCTGAAATGTTTTCGATTTGGTGATTTTTTTAGGTAATTGTACTATACTAAGTTACGTCATGAAACATATTGGGAAGAAGCGCATGTTCAGATATAATCTATATTGCCGATTCCAAGTAAGAACTGATAGTACTCATAAGTCACAGAGGCTCATTTTACCATTCATCATCTTAGTTATATGAAATCAGTCATTGAAGTGAAACAACAAATTTTCTGACCCCATCGGGAATCGAACAAAGGGTTGCTGCGTAACAAGCGAGCACCTTCAGCTACCGAGATTATATATTATAATGAATAATAAATTTATGGTCAAAAGAGCAGTTACATTTATCGAAACTTTGTGATTATCAAGTGATTTCGTGAAATTTCAAGGAAATGGTGAAATAATCATATTTATATCCCCTCCATATCCCCGTAACTGCTGATCGCAGTACAAAAATGTATAGAACTACTTTTATTGAAAATTTAATGTACATTAATTAAATGTATTTTACAGTGTTATTCCAAGTTTTTCGGAAAGTAATTCGTTTTGACGACGTGACTCATTGTAATGGCGATATCGTTGAAACCACACAGATAAGATTGTCATTTCCTGAAGAAGCGCTTCTGATAAGATATGTGTTGTTGTTTTTTTAATTTGTCATTTTATGTACATTTATATTTTTCAGTGTATGTTACTGACGATGGCTGCTATGCAGCCGAAAAAGCTTTATACCAATAAAACAATGAGCAACATAGAAACGCCTTTCAATTTATCATGCGTGTACTACCGGTTACAAAATCTCAGATGGTACTTTAGGCATTCGAAAGCATGACAATTTGTATTCGTGCGAAAATTTGTTATCACAAGACAAAAGGACATTGATACGGGATATCCAGTGACGGAGTATCCAGTGACGGTGAAGAGAAAGAGAGAGAGAGAGGGAGAGGGAGAATGAGAGAAGTAGGAACAAAGAAAGAAAACAAGAATCTGTTGTTGTATTTCACAATTTCATTTGAATAAATTAATGAAAGAGATTTCAGTTTTAGTTATATTTGTTGTAATCTAAAACACGTTTTTTGTAATATTAATCTCGGATCACGATTTTATATGCTCCACGATTACAAACAGTGTTATATTGTAGATCATTGAATTATTAGAACATGTAATTTATTGGTTCCTTGAGTGGTTTAATGTGATTTATAACACGAGAAATAAAATTTTGTGTTATTAATTCATATTTTATACAAAAGTTTTCTATATTTATTTAATTTCTTTTGACATATATGAAAAAATAAAAGAATCACAAATTATGTGAAATTACGTTAGACAATACACGTGAAGAGAGAGGGAAAGAAAAAAAGTTAGAGAGAAAAAGTAAAACAACAATAGAGAAAAGTGAGAGAAAGAAAGAAAGAAGGAAAGAAAGAAATAGGAAGAAAGATAAAGAAAAGAACCTATGGTATTAATATGAGTTAATACATTTCAATTTGATTGGAATAAATAAAAGGGATGTCCTTTTTTATTTATTCATATCTGTAGCGAGGTTTTCGTATTATTGATCTCTGATTCTTTTTTTAGGTTGCACGATTACTACCAAATTGTTATATCGTGGATAAATATGTCACTAGAAGATGTAATTTATTTGTTCCTTAAGTAGTTTTATATTATTTATAACTCGAGAATTAAACTTTTGTGTTATTAGTTCATATTTGAGACAAACGTTTTCTATATTTATTTAATTCCTTTTCACATATATGAAAAACTTAAGAGAATCGCAAATTATGTGAAATTACTTTCGACAATACACATCATTTGTAGGCAATGAGATTTGATTTCTTTACTTCACTGTATAAATATAAGAAATTATAGGAATATTTATAAGTAATTTGTGATTCGAATTATACCAATTTCATACTATATCTTACAATTATATTCAAATTCTGTTAAAAACTATATTTTATCACAGTATTACGCAATCGTTTTTTACAGAAACTCTAATATCGTTTACATTGCCTATGAAGACCTTGCGAGACAACAAATCTCGAGATGTCGTTTAAAAATAGAGAATGGTAAAGTTTATTGAAATCAAGAATATACAGAATATTTTTGTTATAGAAGTCCAAAATGTGTATAATAGAAAAATACAAAATATTTCTTTAATAGCGGTGTAATGAAACATTTTATCTCGTTACGATTTTCCCGCCGTACGATGTCTTCCAAATATGGGCGCCGTTTCAAATAGACCTACGATTGGTCGAAAGAAACTTCCCCTGTCGAAGGGGAAGCAAGAGGAGAGAGGCGTTGCAAACCTTACATCCAAAACTGGCCAGAGCGTGGGACTTAAAAAAAATAAATGGACCCTTTTATGTTATCAGTAGTGTACAAGCATAATTACACAATTGTTTCTATCGCGCCATTGTTGACGTTCGAGAAAACAATTTTTTAACATTTTTTAATGAACAGAGGACCAATGTCACGTGGGTGGAAGGGGTGGCCAAGAGTCCCAAGTCAGCGACAACACGTGTGGATGAACTCTCACCAAGAAAAGCTTTCGAGGCGGTGCTACGAGGGGGCGTTGCCTTCGCCTCAGCCGGATCCATCGTCGACGCTCTTATGGCATCTCTCCCGAAGGTTACGCACCTTTATCTTTTTTTATATTTTATTCATGGTCAATCAAAACCCCAAATTTTGGTATTTATAACAGAGAAAAACTTATGACTAATGAAAAATTCTAATATTAATCACAGTAAATATTTGGGTACTGTCCGTGGATATTTCATCGTTCCTCGTCCACTGTACCACTCCAACGTTTCCGTCATTCCTCAAGAGAAGCGTAAATATTGCATGTCATTAACGGGGTGAATTACTCCATTTTTGATTTCCCAGTAACACGATGTGTAAAATCTCACCATCCCTCTCCAACTCTTACGAACTGAGAGATAAGAAATTTGCTGTTGTTTTTTCACAGAAAGCGCTTACGCGAAAATTTTCGAAAACTTGATAATACTAAGCATTTATTAAACCCCTTTTTTCATTTCTGACATCACAAGGATAATATATCCATTAGTAGAAAATAATTTTTAATGTTAAAGATTTTTAATATATTTTAAAAACACCTATTCAAAAACGTTCGCTGTGGGCATCTAATTTAAAACGTTCGCTGTTGGGCATCTAATTTTTTCCTTCTAGCGTTCCATTAATATTAACTAATCATGGTTACTTCCATTAAATAAACGTGGATACTGTTCAAACTGACCCAAAACTTGCGTCTTTCTTTCGGATTTCCTACATAAAAAGAAACGATGTCTCAAAAAAATGTACAGTAATACTAAATAAAAATTTTATTTAATAATAAGATGAATAATGAAAAGAACAGTGATATTTAATACTTCAAATAATTGAGGAAACCTATAAATGATTCGTAAGTTTACGTTTCTACTAAACTTTATTTATGTAAAAAAGTAATTGTCAGATATTACAAAAAATTAGGGTTCATCGGAGGGAAAACTCGAGTTTTGGGACATTCTTTGTACTGAGACTTGGAAATAGCTTTTATAAATTATAGCAATGTGTTTTTCATAGGAGGAGGTGTGTAAGCGCCGTTTGGATGTGATTCCCATGCCACGCGAAGCATCCTTCAAGGCGTCAATGGCGCTACAACCACATTCTCCTCTACGAGAGCTCTTCAATTGGGCGTAAGACACTCAAACATCGTCAAGCCTTCTTATATTTCTTCCGTGTACCTCAACGTAGAGAAGATATAACTTTCATCTGAACCAAAATGGTGACGAGTCAGGCACGAATCGAACCCGAGACTCCTGCTTTGTTCGCATTCCTGGGTCTGGGTGGAAGTGGTGTATAATTGTGGTATAGGAACGGGTGATGAAGTGGTTAACACCCGTGCAATTGAATTGAAGTCCCGGGTTCGATTCCTGGCTCGTCGCCATTTTCATCTGACCGAAAGTTATTATCGTCATGCTAGTCAACAATCCAAGAGTACATTAACTAGTGTTCGAATTAAATGAAAATGGAGGTTGGGAGGACTTTTGAAACTTGTCTTTTCATTTTTCTTTACAGTACTTTACAAAATTGCCAAGAAAATGTCATTATTTTCAGGGGACGGGGTGCACGTAACAGGGCCTCATAGATTTTGTAATTTTGTTTTTAATTCTGATATACTATAGAAACTACATACACTGATATACTACATACGCTATATACTAAACTTATCTAAAATGGTATAATTTATTATTGTTATAATACAGATTTCTAGTGTGCCTTATAATATAATGTTGTAGTACATATGAGTACATTACATGACACATTGTGAGCACATTAGTTTAATGCTTAATTTTGGCATTACTATTCACAATCACGAGAGGTGAAATTATTATTCTCTGGTTAGGAATAAAAATAAGATTTAGGGGTGGAGGGAAAAAATTCTAAAGGGGGAAATTTCCTGACTTTAATTGGAAGTCTGGTATTAACTAATCGATTAGGACTGTTTTATCGTTTCTGTTATGTATCGTGCATATGAATCTATTCCGTTTATTAGAAGTTCTTAACCCAAAAATCTCCTAAATGTGGTCCGCGGACAACGTCCGCGAAAGGTTTTTGTTCGACCCGCGATCGGCTCTGGTGAAAGGACTCCTAAATTTCCACTGCAAATGTACATATAATTTTTGTCAGAAGCATATTCTCACATCTCTCGGCAAATCGTGTTTTTTTTAACAATGTGGGCTCGAGTTTTTTTAATACGTTTATTTTTCTTTCAAATGTTTGATATATTTCAGTATATCTAGCTCAGTAAATATTAAAGACGCAGAAGTATGCCTATCTATCAATGTTGTAAATCAAATGAACGTATTTTCTATTTGCTATGATTTTTCACTTCAGCCTTCAAGTTAAAACGTTTGGAGACCATTGGCTTAGCCCATCCGACATTTCAAACACTTTGAACATCCACACTGTACAACAAATATCTAATATATTACAAAATAAGAAACCACCCTTTTCTCATTTTCCTTTCTTACTCCAAACTGATGTAACAAAGCTAATCCTAGATTAGATTAAATTCCCAACCTTAATAAATACGACAGTTCAAGTTCCAATGTAACCCGTTCAGTAGTCTTTGACTGATGGGAATCATCTCAAGACGAATCTTATATGTCCCGTGGCACACAATGGAGCGTTTTATCTGTAACTTAAGAAAATAGGTCATATCTCTCAATAATAAATCGTATCTTACCAGTTAGTGTGTCATAAAATAAACACTTGCTTAATCAGTAAGAGAGTAATTAAAGGTACCAGTGCGTATTACACACAAGTGCAACCAAGCAATATAAATGAATAATATTTTATCTATGTATCAATGGCGTGTTAAAGAATTCTTGTATTAGACAGAATCAGAATTGTCACTCAAGCAAAGATAGGCGTTCTTGGCGTCTTTATTACTATAATTCCATACAAACATATTCGTCTTACACGGTGGCTGATAAGCTTCGTAATAAAAAATAAATTTCAATTTACAGTAGTCAGCTCACAGAGTGACGTCCGGTCCTGCTTTTATCAGTGGCTCCTTGGGAGTGAACCTCATTAAGATATGGGTGGAGCAGGGTGAGAAGCAAAGAAATGAGGATTTGATCTCCCGGATTTAAATCAGCAGAAGGGCAACGTTCTCAACGAACCTTTAGTATTCTTTCATTCCATCCCACAAATCCTGACCAGGATTGCCGGGTTCTAATGACTGTGAGGACGAGGATTTTTACCACAGATGTAGTGCCAAATAGGCCAGTATGGGAACGCGGGTATCGGACCAAATACTATACGAATAATACTACAGATAACCTAAAGTAAAGAAAATAAATTATGACATGTTGTTATAAACGTACATATTGTTGTGAAATAAATAATTATTGTTAGTGTGAAAAAACGTCATTATGGTACACCCAACCCTCCCTTTTACAGCACTCTTTCTATACTTTTCAATGCAAAATGGAGAGTGTTCAGGCTGTATTAGCTCCAATTTTCGTATATTTGGATCATTTAGATGTAAAAAAAATCAAAGCAGAAAGGGAACATCGTTCCCATGCGCCCCATTGCCAATACATTCTTCATTTATACTCTTATATCAATATACCGGCTCCCAGACTAACTTAGACTCCGAGGCAAAACTGCAAAATGGGGGACAGGTAGGTAAAACCGCTGGTGCGAGAAGCTGGCCACATCATCTCGAGTTGAGAACAACAAAATCCCGAAAGTCAATTATCTGAAAAAAATCTGAAATAATATGGCTTTCAGATGGAGCTCCTTGCAACCAACGAAGTCCCAGTCTAGAAAAATTCTAAAGCATTTTGCATTAGTGTCCTTAATAAAAAATACCGCCAGCCGTGTTCACATCTTTAGAGCACATTATTTTTCACAACAACCATATTTTTTACCACGCACAAATACTCATAACCCCTTTGGCATCAGTTATCACTTGCTTCTCTCCTCTTATTGGTGGAGTCGGGAAAAGTGTCCGTTGCGTTTACTGTGTTCGCGGTTCAATCATGCGACCAACCACAGTTGATTCCAACCACTATAATAAACTGCGCGTAATATTTGAGGAATTCCGCATTATATTTCCCCATTTATTAAGGACTCTTTGCAGGATGATTCGATTGCACGAGGGCGGATTGGTGGCGCGAACAACGGAGCGTTTGCGCCCTCGCCCACCGGACTGCGCGGGTCCTTCCGAATTCTCTCCGCTGGGATTCGACGCTTTGGGAGTAGCCTTCGCGGCACTTAGTGCGGGTGGAGGTGCAGCACTTGCAGCTTTCGTCATCGAACACTTGTGGCGCTACTGTCACTGCCGTCGCAGAACACGGAAAGAGGGTCTGCGACTACACTACCACCACAGGTACTTATATATTATTGTACAATTTCATGCCATTCTCGGAGGTAAGTGACGACTCACAGCTTAGGACACCTCCCCGAACTCAGCTCCATCCATCCTTAGTGAGCACACCGCATGGCTTCTCCGGGCTATTTTTTTCAAGCATCAGGACTTGCCAACATCAAGGTCGTTAGACCCTCTCCGAGTTAGCCTCATCACTTACTGGACCCAGAAAATTTTACTTTTTAATGTTATTTTTCAATCTACGTACAATTATAAAATAATATGCATCAAAACACTATGTACGACGAAATTAAAAATTGATTTCTCTCTGTCTTTCACTATCTATATTTTACCATTTCTTCCCGTTGATCCTATCCTTTTTCAATTTGTCGTAATTATATAGTGATTAGATCCAATTTCTTGATAACTATGCGTAATTGCAAAAATAACATTGATAAAACGTGACATAAAAAAGGGAACATTTCCAATTATTGGGATCCAGTAGGTGACTAAGGGTTTTACCTTTGAGAGGTCGAGTTGTGTGCCCATGTAGGGTGGAGAGAACGACAGTTTGAAGAAAATTCCCATAGCCTTCGTGAATGATAGAAATACATATGGGTCATTCTTTCTATAATTTCCAAAGAAGACTGACCTCCGCCAATCAGGTGAAAATGCTTTTAAACGTTTGTAATGGTGCGAAAAAAACATAAAAAGCCGTTGTTTACTTTTCATAGCGCATTTTGCATTCAGGCCCTCAAAGTTAGTCATGAAAATGTAAGAATTGCATACACTTGGTGCTAATTGATTCAATAAACATATGATGAACAAGTATGAAACGAGTATAAAGGTAAATTTGTGTTGATATTGTTCCATTTAAAAGCCAAAGCTACCTAGTTGGGTTGAATAAATGAGTTTAAGGTTACTTTTGACCTCACAAAGGTCAAGGATGAAAAATATTTTCAAAATCGATTTCCCAAAATAAACCATCTTCGATTTTTTATTTTTATAGTTAAATTGATGGGGGAACATTGAATTTTCATTTGTTAAAATTGCAGCCATCGTTATTTATAATCAACAACGATAAAATCGATTTTAGTGAAAATTTTAATTTCGAGTGTTCGAGTTTTTGTATCTACGGTGACAAAAAATATTCATATCGGATATAAATGCTACAACTGGATTATTTTCAAGATTCTATGATTATCATAATTACAACCGCAGTTGTTAACTGATACGGCAATCTGGATTATATCTAGACTCTGTTGCCCTCTTATAACGAGTGTCTCGTGAGTTGATCTGGGTCTTAGTAGCGTTCGTCATGGTGGTCCATGGGTGGCTCAATCGAGAATATAATACAAAATTAAATAATAAAATAACAATTAATAATAATAAAAGAGTAATAGATGGTAAATCAATATTGTTATAAAATTTCATAACGCGGGGAACAAATTATCAAATGCAAGGAAACCAGAATTTCGTAATTCTGACTGAAGAATACCAGAACCTACGACAACCAACTTCAGACGTTTAGACCCTTATCGGAACATAATGACGCATTGAAAAGTGCAAGGACAAAATCCACTTCCATTTCAAAACATACTTTTTCTCAACTTATGTATTCAATTCATTCAACTATTCGTCAAATGGTTTTGATTTAAGAATTAACAAACAATACAAGTGTCAGCGGCAATTAAAACAAAATATATATCGACTTCTCTTGCACTTACGATCAAATAACTTTTTAAAATAATTTCAAGGAGATTGACGTGTATGTTATATCGCTGCGGTAACTTTCAAGAATACAAAAGGGAATTGAAATAGAAAACCGTGAACTACAGGCCATACGCTTAAGACACTAGATTTATCAATAAGTTAAAGAACATTCTAAATACAGTTGCTTATCACTGTCTGTCCATACAGTTAGTCCAACTGTCTCGCTGGACATCACTTACATCTTGAAGCTATCCGAGTCAACCAACGCTCAGGTAAATTTGATAAAATGAATTAAACTATCGGGGACGTGATGGAAACCAAAGTGTACTTTAAAATACTTATATTATTACAAGAAAGAGAAAACATTGGCCAAATATAAGAATATGGTCCTATCAGGGTTCCAAAAAAATCATAGATGCCATATTACTACAAATATTATTGCGGTTCCAAAAATATAAGTCGAATTCTTCGCTCTTCATATTTACGGTAGTAATAAAAAAATATTTTTCCGCACTATTTTCTTCTCTCCGCCACCGTTTATATTAGTATGTTAGGGTATGATAATTATAATATTGCTCGCGACAGCGAGCCATGAACGTTATAAACAATTGTGTAGTCACAGTCAGCTATGTTAGATTTGTTAGTCCCGGCGATTCCGTTTTAAGAAAATCTGTGTGAAGATGGAGGCGATGGTGGAACACTCGCGGAATGATATACGAAGAAAAAGGTTAGGATAGGACCATAATGTTAAATTGGTCCAAAACATTTAATTGCACATGATATATCAGTCGTAGAAAATGCTATTATGTGTGTGTATCACATCAATTTTTATCGAATATTGTTAACAATACCTCGTTTTTACCTATGCAGTCCATAAAAAAGAGTTAAAGGCCCAAAAAGATCTTGATATGATAAAACACATGCTATATTTCGTACTTTTTGTTTTTCAATACTGATATTGAATGACACACAATGGCTTTACATATGACACAGTAAACCTAGTCGTTTGACCATTATGAATATCAAAGTAAGATAGTTTTACCTGAGTCGTGAATCTGTTGTTTTCGTGCAGCGAAGTCTAATTCATTTCACTCTATCATTTTATCTTCTTCGTGCACTAATTAAAACAGTTTTTGCGAAGACGAAATCTTCAATTCCTGTTAAATTGTTATCACACCAATAAACAAACAAGGTTACTTCTTCCAACTCTCTTCCTCCTTGTTACAACAGCACAAACCACTAATACAGTTGGTAAGGATTTACCAAACGTATTAGAGGTCAAATTAAATCACAACATCCATAATATCCCGGGTAGTTCGCACTGTCGACAGTCACTTGTTAAATAAGACTCAATAATAGTTCTCTTCCCGCCAAAATACACCATGACTCTGTATTACGTTTGACAACAAAGCTACCAGGAGAAACTCTCAGGCATGATGGAGATGACGTTAAACTGACTTTTATGCTAAGATCTATTTTATAACGTTATCTGAATTGAAAACAAATATATAACACCTACCCTTTAAAAAATGCAACTTTTTTTTTCTTTCAGACGTGTTCTAGAAAATATCTTGACGAAATTACTAATAAGATTAACGCGATTGATCCTTTAAAAAAATATTATTTTTCGTAATTTGTGAAGAACAAAATATCTAAAAAATAATGCTTTCAATGGCGCAAACATATACACAATATTATATGAACACGCGGTTTTATATGTACGATAACAGTCACAGGGTAATGTAATTGTCCGTTCACATGCCTTCTTTTGCCATAATGTCGCGAAAGACGACCCAACGTCACTTTTTCGAGCTAATTCGTCCCGTATAGCCCCTTTCATACCATTAGTTTTCTCCAAATGGAGGTTTCTGTCCAGAACTGAATGAAACAAAGTTCATTCGGATTGCATTAGGTTTGTTCCATACAGAGGCAGCTTCTCCCTATGACATAATTTTAATTAATTGATTCACTTCTCTCAATGGACTACGAATCTTAAGTGAAAATGTCAAAGTTTATTGCATACTTACAATTAAGATCTAGTATTGAATGAACTTTAAGTAAATATCTAATATGTCAATCGCCACCATTAGCAATTTGTTTCCGTACGGTGAAACAGGCAGCTACCCTACGGAAACTACACGTCTGGTTGCTCCATTAAATTCAGAAGTATGGTGAGATAAATGTGAACGAGTAATAAGGCATATAAACTTGTATATCCAGGACAAACTGCCTCTAGACAGAACTACAAACATTTCGGCCGTCTTCCCTGGCCTTCAGGGCAATGTCAGAGTCGTGCTGATCTAACATACAGAGTTCGGCAGCGACTTAGGTCTGAACGATTATGTAAAATAATTTTTTTAAGTTGTCCCGCTGGTTCTCAGAATCATCATTCACGAAGGTCTGTGGCAAAATGACAGTACATTCGTTAAATAATGAAGACATCCCAGAAAAATTTGACTCTTGCGAAATAAATTATGGTGATTAAAGACAAAACACACGAGTGCTATCAAAATGATCGAAACCATCAATAGCACGGCATCATAAGAAAATGAGAAATCATTTTATTGTTTTTTCACCTAACCAAAACCAGCTATTCAAAATAACGCGATTCGTGAGTGAGGGATTCGGACGAAATATTTGGGCAATCAGTGCTGCCGTTCATAAGAAGATTACAGGGGGAGATTCGCGGAGTATTTTCAAGTTGAGACATTCGAGTTGATCGACCGCTGAGGTTCTGCCAAGGACAGCCCGTGTGCCGGAAAGTGAAAGCGGAGTAGAAGGAAGAAGTGGCCATCGAGCCAATCTTGGATCGCCTTTGTGAACCGGAATCCGGAATCATCGTGTGCATAATTTATCATTCTTTACATCCCGGGATACAGAAACCATCTGTTCAGTCAATAAAAAAAAATTGCCGTCCTTTATAGATAAAAAAAATGACTTAAATTTTTATGTAACTGAACTGTACTGTATCTACACACAAATAATAAATCTTGATAAATACAGTGTTATAATGATCTATATTTAATCAAGTATATTTTAATGATGCAAACAATTTGTGTCTGCAGGAGGAGACTTTTCCTGATTGACCCGGAAGATGTATTGGAAAGGGCTTTACACATTCGCTACAAGAAAGTGTATCACGCTCAATGGTTACCTTGAAACATTCAACTGCTTCTTTTCATTTCCCTTTTCCTGTAATACAAGAGATTAAAATAAAGTTCAAGCTAAGGAAAAATACAATATTAGGCGTACAATTCATTAATTGAAAGAGTTTTATCAATAGAATATTGTCAGATAATAAGTAAAAGACGAATAATATAGCAATATTTTACCAATATATTTTTTATCATAATTGTTAGTGGCATTGGATTGTCCAAAAATGTCAGTTTTCTCATATCTCAGGTGATCTAGTACACAATAACGCTGGACTTTCTTAGCAACAGAGCTACTCAAGATTTTCTACGAGAGTAATTTGAACATAAAATGTGTTGAAATTATCCTAATGAAGAACAAAAAAAATATAACTTATTTTTCCAGACTAGGTACTTTACCACTATTCCTTGTGCTGTTTTCTTCGTTAATTCAGTCGAAAATGGAATTATGAACTCTACGACTGCGCAAGGAGGAGGTTGAACATGTAAAAAATCTCATCCAATAGCTTACAAAGGTATTTAATGTTGTTTAGAATGCCTTAAAAAACAAAGAAATGTCGTAAAATAGGTAGTATATCATCTTCATCTTAATACGAATGACTTTGATATGTCATGACATTTTAACTTCAACATAGACTACGCACCTTCAACCAAATCAGAAAAGATTTGTTAATATTTGCGAAATATACTTCATCTAGGTATGTCAGTTAATAAAGTATGTTTGTAATAAATAAAGTATGTGACTAACCTTTCCGTAGACAATTTATTCGTAACAAACTATTAGGACATATAATTAAATAATTCACTATAAATGTGTTCGAAAAATCCTTACGTATTGTCAAAACCAACCACAAAATTAAGACGAATTCAGCCCCTCTTGCCAATCTTCCACTTCGAAGCAATACTCTGACTACATTTAATGATAGTGACCGTTAAGTATAACACATTGCCACGTTTGAGCCTTCGATACTGACACAGCACATCCTTCTACCATTTTCCTTGATTTACGGACACTCTAATGCGGCCTGTATATTCCTAAAGAGGAAACAGACATTTTCTCTCATCTTCCTCAAACAGCGGTGTACTCGTATAAGTACTTTATTTCCTCATCGATCATCAAATCTATGATAATTACCGTCAAGCAGGTCAACACAGTGGAACCTGTTCAACCCAGGTATTGGACATCAGACGCGATAGCCTTGTCACTACTTGAATCTCACACCATCACTAATGAATATCATACAAAAGTAGTTATAGAGAGTGGTTTACTGTGTAGTATTATAAAAAAAGGGAAGTGTTTTGATGGACTCTTTCTTGTAACGCATTGGTTACTGCCATTTTATGTTTCCGAGACAAATAAACCATGGAGTTGCACAGATATTTCGAGGTAGAATTTTGATTACTCGCAATTCTTTACCTCACAATTTAAAGTAAGAAGCGGCTTGAGAAGGTGAAGCAGCACTCACCGACCGGAGAGAGGCGAAGAATAACGCTCCGCCGCGCTGCGACCCGCCCTCCGGCGGCCCACTGCTGCTGAGCCCTTACTTCTATCTGGGGTGGGTCGACGCGTCGCCATGGAAGTTGTGTACTGCGCGTCGCGCCGCGACAGACTCCAGCCTCCGTCCAAGCCAATCAGAGAGTTACAAGCAAAAGGAGCGAAAAACTATTTAATACGAATAAATAATAATAACTTTATTGTCAAAACAGTAGCTACTAACCTCATATAACCATGTGGAGAACAATAATTTACTCTCCGGAAACAAACAAGGGACTATTCCATCAATTCCGATCAAGGGCCCTAAGACAGTAGTGAGATTATCATTTCTGCGCTCCCTTAAGATAAGAATAGAAATAGTTCGTTACTCATCATAACTACAGTACATTCATCAATTTGTATTTAACATAATACAAAAAGCTTATTTAACAAATACGTACCATCACCAATTCGTTAAATTATTCCGTAAATATTGCTGACAAACCGTAAATTTTAAAATAACTCAAAAGAGAGAGAAATAATACCAACAGTATTAATGAGACTTTAGTCCCTAGGGTGAGCCTAGAGAACTATATATTAAATTCACCTCTACCCGAGGGAAAACCGGAGAGATACCGGGGCCAAGATAGAGCTATAGAGTTCATGTACACACCCGTACTTTGAAAACAGCGGGAATGAAGGAATTTCTAGTCACAGGGTATTGAAATACATTTTATTTAAGGAAAATTTTTGATACTAAGAACAGACTGAATAAATAAAAATAAATTGTTAAACACTTTTGTTTAAACATCTCGGAAACCAGAAGGATAAAATTATTCAACATAGTTAACCAAACTTAATTTATTATTCAACATGGTTAACAAAACTTAATTTAACCACTTGGGAGCCTTCACGGAGGGTAGAATCTAGTAATCTTGTAGTCTCAGCAGCACGAGGAAAGCAAGAAAACATTCCGACCACATTGAGCAGGATAAACCCAGAACTTATTTTATAGCAGGGTGAGTAGGCCTGGAAGTCAGTCCGGACGTTGAGACAAGGATGTAGTCAAAGTGGGGGGTCAGGATGTCCGGATCATCCCTCCCCCATCTATTGCCTTAAAAATGTGTATCAAAAACTGACAAAACTTTGATTGTTAAATTTGCATAAAGGATTGATTTAATGCGTGTATCAATGGTTGAGTTTGCTTAATGTAAACTCAGCAGTTTACATTAATATAAACATTTTAAATTAAATAAATTTTTGTCAGAAATGATTTCATTCTTACATCAGAACCTCCTCCCCCCTTTTTTTCGTCCTTTATTAGAATCCTGGCAACGTTTCTGGTTGAGGTATGAGTTAAGATTCCCTGAAGGTATGCGGACGTCCACCTTGCATTGCAGCTCGCTACTTACTGCGCCTGTCGTTATTCAAGTTGATCATATGCTGATTGATCACGCAATACAAAATCGTAATAAGATAATATATACTTCATAAACGATTTAGAATATGAAAATTTGCGGATGCATAAAATTAATTTAAGTAAAAAGCAAGTTTTCCACGATACATATAAAAAAATTTAAAAACTTTATTTTTCATATTATTCAATTTGCAGACTATCTTCTTACTCTCCAAAATTTTGGTGCGCGGACGTCGTTATGTCTTCACTGCCCAGCGTGAACTCTTTGAACGCATCCAATGTCCATTTTACATAATGATCATTTATCTCTCAATTTATTAGAATTACAAAACTATTATGTGTTTTGGAGATTTTAAAATAATACATCGAGTTTTAATATTATATCACTATATCTTATTCTAAAAGGTATCTTTTTGTCAATTATCCCTTTTTCTCTGGTCATACTTAACCTATAGCCAAAAATGAAGGATCATAACAAAGGTAATTTTTATACTATGGAGGAAGATTCGTTATCTTCTTTTGAATACGTACAATTTCTTTTTAAAAAATTGTATTAATAAACAAATTAAATTCAAATTGCTGTGGGTTTATAAAACTGTCATTCTGTCCTACCACGTGAGAGAGAAGAACGTGGAAGAGAGAAAACATATCTAACAAAACACTCTTCACCAGTAGCGTACCTAGACGGGGACGTGGAGGGCGGTTACGGGGTCTCCAAAATGGCTACGAAGATCAATGTAAATACGTAAAATTGATCTTAAACGTACGATAATTTTATTATAATAGTAAAACAAATAATAGCTGAGTTTATTCACGTACAGAAATCGACTTTAAATTTCAAATCCTTTTACGTATTCTTCAACACAGCTTGCAAATACATAGATGAGTAGTTGGAACAGGAGACCTCCAGGCTCCTGGCCTCATGAGTTGTTAGTACTCTACTGCTCTAAACCTGGAATTTAAATGCTCAAAGCCATTGCGTTTACGTGGATACTGCAATTCTGAGCTTCAAAATGTTCGACAAACTCCGTATAAATGAGACACCGGAAACAATCCATCGAAAGAATAACGAAAGGAAATAGTCTTTCAAATCGAAGATCGGAGCGTACAAAAAAGGTTATGCTGATTTTGTTAAGTACTGTGCTTGGAAGTGTAGATTTATTTGTAAGAAAATTTTTACAAGTAATTTGATACATATTTTCTCAGTATCATTCTTTCTTTTTTTAACCGTGTGTAAATTATTCGCTCGAGTTCAGCTAGTTTTGTTTAAATCATTGTAGTAGCTATTGTGATTTTCCCTATGCCAACATCTAATCTCACTAATCCATACTTCCATACTAATATATAAATGCGAAATAATAGTGTGTCTGTCTTTTTGCTATCTAGTCACAACTAAACTACTGAACCGATAGTGATGAAATTTGGTAAGGATATAGATATTCAGGAAGAACGTAGGATGAATATTATTTTTAAAATGCGTGAAAATGGAAAATGACTTTGACCATAAATGTCGATAAAATCCTTAAAAAAATAAAGATACATGCGCTTACGCTTCGTAAACGGTACGAGATAGGTGGAAACTATGCATGGCAATATTGCTCGCCTCAAAGAGTTCTACAAAAAAGTCCGCGTTAGCATATGTTTATCTACAAAGACTATATAAATTATCGAAAAAACGTTATTAAAAAGTAGAAGAATGAGAATATTGCAATTTAAGAAAGTAATTGAAGAAGGAAAAAATCAATCATCGTCACATTGATTGAGTTTTTTTGTACTATGTAATTTGTAACTTTGTGAAGCTTATTTATGTGTGCACAAGCAGAAATACCCGGCAAAATCCGGTATTTGAAAAGAAACTTACATAATAATCACTGTACATTCTGGTATTAAAACACCTGTCAACAGGTCTGGATTCTTGCAGGTCATTTTGCCCGGGTGTTACCCGGGATTTTTATATAATATTCTAAATTCATGTTAGTTTCCACATTTCTCTATTTTCGTGATATTAAATATTCACTTTTGGTAATTTCAAAAATGAAATACCACGCAGAAAATAAAAAAATATTCACAAAAATACTTACAAATTTCAGTATCGTGTGCTAATATGTACGTTATTACGAATTATTTTAAAATCCAAGCTGAAGGAAAATATACTTTACACTGGAAGCTTAACAAACAAAGCGCATAGTAAAGACCTCTGAATTCTTTGGTTTTCATTTCACTGTTAGGTTATTGAAAAGAATGTACTTGAAAGCCCTTATATAATTTAGCCTCTACGATTAGGTCACGTAGATTATATGTTCAATAGATCGTCCGCCTCACGTAACGCAATTGAACTCTAGCGGACACATTAGTAAGCTTCACAGTCGGCAGTCGTGCGGGTGAAGATTTATATCTCCTGATTAGTAGCCAACTTCAATTTTTTTCTGCTCTTGTAATTCATCAAAATTAACCATAATTTGCATTTTAATTACATAACCCTTAAGAAGTGTCTTTAGAAATTTCAAATAATATCATCGATTTCTTTTTCAGATCTCCATGCCACAGACATTCAAAATAATTCACTGTTATTAGTATAGATGTATAAACGCTATGTAGCATACAATTTTTTTTTTAATGTATACGAATTTTTTATATTTTATGAATAAATATTACCATCAGATCATTCAACATGTCCCCCGAAGCTAATTCCTAAGTGCGCAACTGATTTTTATTTAAGAGAGTTCGCGTTCAACCCGTAATTTTTTCCCCGAAAACTCAAAACAGTTGAATGAAGAAAATATTGGAATATACACGCGATATATACGAGCATTTCATATAATTGTTGTTTACTTTGTTCATCACAGTTCTGCCAGCACGTTTTAGAGGATAGTAAAGAATAGCGTATTTCAGATCTAATTCATAAGGAGAAATTCAACAAAAGAGTCCATTCATTTGCACAAAATATTAAAACACCAAAATTATACATAATCAAGTTGAAACTCACATACGATTCGCATAACAAAAATTATTGATTTTGATTACTATTTTGAAAAATTTAATTTTTAAACTACAGATAAATATAAAAATAAATACCTAAAAGCATAGTAATGTTTACCGCGCTATTATTTGAAGAGAATATAATTTTGTATCTTTTTTATATTAGATATCGAATTTATTCACAATTTGAGAAAATGTATTATAATCTATATTATGAAGAATTTATCTCTCACGTATATTGGTGTTGTTTAAATTTTTTGAAAACTGATACGAACGTTGATTTTCCATCTGATTCTTTATTCCTTGAGAAATAAAAAAAAATTCTGGAGGCGCCGGGTATCGATCCCGGTACCTCTCACATGCTAAGCGAGCGCTCTACCATCTGAGCTACGCCCCCAGTTGAGAAGAACAGTTTCATTACAAGTTGGTCAAGTACACTTTCACTAAGTTTGCCATAACTTTCTATTGCGGTTTGCTTACATCGCTCACGCTAAAGAACGACGAAGACTCGATTCGCATGCGGTCGTGGATTGTGGAGCTACGAAACCACCCGAGCGCCGCTCGGGAATTTTCGTACGGTGTGGAAGCTTGACTTGCAACATACGCCGAATCCGTGCCGTATTCAAATAATCAACAAACCGTTTATTTATTCGCTAAAATATCATGATAAGGGAAACTCACTGAAGATATGGAATTTTTAATGTTTATTATAGAAAAATTGTCGGCCAATTCAATATAGTTTCTCGACGGATCAACTTTTATTATTTTTTTCCAAAAGTTTCAAAGGGGGAAATAACTTGCTATTGAAGCCTAACTACATGGAATGATAGGAGGTATGAGGTAGGTGTATTGTTAGATGATGGGTTGGTTAGCTGGGTATACTTGACCTACGTGGAGGTGTTAGAATGAATAGTTCGTAATAGTAAGAGTTTGTGATACTAGGAGTAACAGGAGGTGAATAGAAGGAGGGTTCGATTTTCAGAAGTCACAGCTATATGAACTGTGACATTGAAGTGAAAAGTTAACAATTTCACCGGGAATTCAACCCGGAGTTATTCTGTGGTAGGCAAGCCCTGGATGGTCTGCGGCTCAACTCCCTAGGAATATAATAGATGAACATGCAGAGCTAAAACTATAGTTCTTTTAGCCAAAACATTGGATTGTTTTCTCATTAATTAACAATATAATCATCTCCAATTGTCTTACATTTTACAATACATACTTATGTTAAGAACTGTTTAAATGTATTACACTGTAACACAATTTATTAGTTAACTTCAAGGACTCGTTAGCAAACCCGAATGTAGAGCTAGGAATATGACTAAAATGAATTAGAGAATTTTAAACATTTAGTACTCTCCTCTTAAATGACGGGCTAATATAACTGTCTCGTTAGGAAATTTCTAAGTCCTACATTTGAAATTTTTCTTAATTAAATCGCTCATTCCTAAAAAGCCTAGTTTCGAAAAATGAATCCTTTGGGAGCACATTTGTTCGAAAATATTTCGCTGGAAACATTATAGCTAAACAGCTATATTGAGTTAAGTGAAATTAATATAAGAGCTTCAAATAGAAAACCTTTGTAATATTCTAAGAATAATATGAGTCAAACACTTTTTATGAATCTGAACGTGAGTCTTAATGAACCAGGAGACGGCACAATGGCCGCAGTTTCAAAACTTGGCAAACTCATGGATAGTCTCGGATCCCCGAACTTCCACACAACACATAACCAGAAAACACTTAAACCAAAAACCAAGCAAAAATAGAACAAAGAGCCACTTTATTGAAGCATATAAAGTCAGTGTACATAAGTATTCATTTTTAAATTTTCACTAACATTTGTCCTGTTTTAATATTTGTTCGCTGGGGTGGTATCTTCCAAAGCGGAGAAGGCTACTTGTAGCGTGAGCGACGCCCAGTGCACGCCACGGCAACAGCGTGCAACAAAGCACGCAGCCCACGGCGTTCTCTGGCGTCGCCATCCGTCCGCGGAACCTCTTTTCCATCCCGGCTACACACAATATTTATTTTATATTATTTATTTATTTCATGTCTTCTGGCAAGGTTCAGGCCATGAGACCTGCTCTTCCACCTTACCGCGACTTGGGAGAGGGAATTTGGAAGGAGAGGTGTTGGGTTCCCCGAAACTTACAGTACCCGTTTTTGTGAAACATTCAAAAGACTACTTTGACCTTCATGTGAAGTAACCTTTGTTTTAAAGTTTAAACAAATAGAGTACTTGCATCGACAAGTAAATTCTACCGTAAATATGAAGTGTGAATTAAATTTATTCATCCATTTAAGCAGAATCGCTGCGCACAGACGGATAGAAGAACAGACGTTATGCCAAAAAACACTTTTTCAGGATCAGGGATATCCAATAAGTATATTTACGTCAAATTCCCTCTTTCGAATTTTTTCGCGATTACATTACTTCCTATATACGAGTACTACATACTATATGAGAAAGTAATTATTATATTCAACGCTCCTCATCCTTTACATAGTCTGGGAACAGAATGAATATAATTTTGTTTTTGTCCAGTAATTAATAATAGAATTTAGAGATAAATAATGGGAGGAGGTTAATAACTTGTGTCAAGCCACACTAAAAATATCGACAATCCTGTTTACAATTTTGAATTATAATTTCAAGAAAATATTTACAACTAAAGTGATAATGGAACACCAAATTGCATAAAATCGTCAAAACACCCAAGAAATTCATGATTGGTACATCGCATTGGGATTGTTTTTTAGGGGGCGGGGGCTTAACGGCTCGTCGACATCGAGGTCATTAGAGCCCTAAAATTCTGTACAGGTAGGGAAAATGCAGTTACGCACTAAGGAGAGCCAACATGACTCTCCCCGCGTGTGGGACCCGCCGAATGACTCAACCATACCCACCAAAAACCCTCCTGAATTACAACTCAAAACTCAAATATCAACATATCTCAAAACATTACATATCTCATTATAAAAAGGGAAGAATGAGGAAAATGAAAGGTACCCTAGCGTCGTGATCGAAAAGAACAAGAGGTGACCAAGGAAGGTCAGGAAAGAGAAAGGAAGGAACCTATCACAAGTAAGTGGAAGTAATGCCAGACTCAGCTCAGGGCCCCGTGTTTGTCAAACACGCACTTACTAGATGTTAGTCCCCTGGGACATTGGGAAGGGACAAGTCAAAATATAATGATATAAAATTGAGTAGGGAGGTGAAAATAGCATAAAGAATTGAGTGACGTTATATGTAAAGGTTGTGGCGGTGATTAGGAAGGGCGGTTGCCTTCCACTCATAATTTTTGGTAAATTTTTTTGTAGCCGGTTAAAATTAAGGTTTATAAAATTTAATTTAAAAAAAACTTTCAGATCTTGTGGAGGGCAGCACCAGCAGCAGTTCAAATTTTATCTACCGGCCCCCGGTACTTTTTGTTGTTTATAAATTTTCCCTCCAGCAAATTAAATTCCCAATCGCCGCTTCTGAGTGAAGGATTCCGTATCTCTATTGTCAGTTCACAGTTTAGTAGGCAGCACGGACAGGGTTAGCCAAGGCCAATTAAATGGAGATCCTACACTACTTGCTCGTGCGACAAAATCGGCTCGCGCTCCATCACACTGAAACGTAACTTCATATTATACGTACAGTACAACCCTCCATATCATACCGTTCGGAGGTAATTCTTTTTATTGTAAATCACATTTGTTGTTGTTCAACATGTGCTATGTTTTTCGCGATGGTTGATCGTTGTAAAACACGAAAATTGGTCTCGTTAGATATCTCCGAGTTCGAATAGTCATCAGAAGTAATTACTCACGCATAAGCGGAATAACATTTTATACAGATTTTCGATGTTTTCAAGGCGGATAGTAGCGCGACCATTTTCCATAAGGTCCGAGCTGTCAACTAAACTGTGAACGCACAATAGTGGGTATGGATGCACGTGCAGTCACCACGAGCAAGCCAAGCACCTGAGATGACGACGACGATGGTGTCTGTGGTGATGGTGATGATGTCGATGGTGATGGGCACGAGCAGAAGAGCTGCGAGGGGTGCCGTGAGCGTTTGGGATGGAGGTGCGAGGGTGGGGCAACACCACCGTCATCGTAGACGCCGCCGACGCTGCAGCCGCGGCCGCAACGGCTGCCGTCGCACCGGCCACCGCCGCCGACGCGCTCGTGCCCTCCGGGTAGTCTGACAATGTGGACAGCGACGAGTCGGGCATCCACTGTTGCTGAGCCTTCACACATCCGGGCTAAGCGTTTCTATTTGAGTGTTCAAAAATGTTATGATGGAGAAAGTTTCGTCTAACCGAACCTTCCATGATATCAAATCCTAACAAATGTTTAAAGAAATTCACTACATTAATTTTAATAGATGATTTTAATGATTTGCATGATTGTGTTGTCTTATGACTCATATTAATTTAGTTTTATGTTTACTCAACTTTGGCACGGTTGTGTACATTAATTCTGTAGCCCCATCCTGGCCCGGGTTTTTCTCCGTTTTTCCTTCGGGTAGAGGCGGATTTCTTATACAGGTTCTCTAGGCTTTGTCTAGGGGCGTGTTTATTGTAACAATAAATCGTGAATTTAGTGTTTTTTCAACTCTTATGATTTTTAAACACTATACTCAGAATAATCTATAGTTCGATAATAACTTGTACATGTAAATTTACAAACATATTTGCGTTAAATTACAAACATATTGACATTATATATGTATTATAACTCGCAGCTAACTTTTTATCTTATCTAGGAACTTTTGCTGAAATTTTTGAATCCGCCTCTGCCTTAGGGCCCTTGATCGGAATTGATGGGATGGTCCCTTGCTTGCTTCCGGAGAGTAAATTAGTTTATTGTCCTCCACGTGGTCATATGCAGTTTGTACTGTTTTTTTTACAATAAATTTATTATTATTATTAATTTATCTGCGCCTCAGCTGGCCCTGATGAGATCAATAAATCTCGAAACGTTGGCTGACTAATAAAGTAATGAGATGATGACTTTTGTTATTTATTAAGTTGATAACAAACTGGATCCTTTGGGTACTGCTACGACGACTACGCTACATCCGGACTACGCTACTGGGATATTGACTTACTTGGGAACGACATCTGGATATCTCCTGGCTACTCGGTGAACTTGCTTAGTTAATGGATTACGAATTTGGACTCAGTAAGCGGTGGAATAAAGTTATTATTTTATCTTAACTAAACCGCTTTGGTTATAACTTGTTTCCTCTTCCATACACAGCAATTTTAGAACTGTTCTATCATTATTCTCAAATTGTACTACCTTCTAATTAAAATGTAATTTTATCTTTGAATGCAAATTTCTAGTGACCCTGACGATGATGCTACACAGTTCGAAACGTTGACCATATAACAGTGAAAATCAATCAAGTGTCACTTCTGGACTCCAAGACTTTTGTTTTGTTTTTGATTGTTATGAATCAAGTCTGAATAACTATCAAGATATAATAATATTGTCTATAATAATATGCGCATATTTGACGTCCTCTGAAATATCTCAAGACTATCGATGTTAGATGTGAGTTTCTATTTTGTCTTTTTTACACGAGAGATGTTTTTTATGTCTTTGTTTCATTATGTAACATCGCATTCTTTTCCCTGATCATATTCATATTCAATCCAAAAACTAGTTTCCGCGTATTAAACAGTACAATTTCAAGGACATCAAATTTTCGTCATTCTTCATTCCAGAGGATCAATGCTGGTACATGAATTGTCGCATTCTTGTCATGATACCGAAAACTCTTCTTTTTTTCTTTTTTTCTTTTTTTCACAGTTCCACGAATGTTACCCTAATACTCGAGTTGCAACTTTATTGTGGATACTAATTGATATATAAAGTAATTAAAAAGATTACGGAATTTTAATAAACTGATCGTATCACCCATAGAATTCTGAAAAATGGAGTGAAAAAAGTATAAACGGAAATGAAATAACGCTTGTGAGATGAAATAAGGGCCAGGGTAGTTCTAATTGTATTACGCAGGTTTGCTGTTATCGGATCCTTGAGAGCTGTCATTTGCAAACTCTTTGGCTGTACTGTGATGGAACCACTAGTGTCCTGAAGAAGTAACATTGAATCTAATTGATAAACCTAAAGAGGGAGTAAAGAGAGTAGGTCATCCCTCTCCCAATATATTCACACAATGTGCACAGGTAACGTACGAAGAGCACAGAGACATCCTGATGCGGTATCCCGACCATCGGGGACCGCAAGGGAGCGGGGGCTGCCGCAGGCGTCAACACTCTCAATGGTCCCCTCGAAGGCCCCCCAGACGCGGCCACCGGAGCCCCTCGCCCTCTGCTCCTCTGAGTCACCATGCCAGCAGCTCCCCCGGCGACGGGGCATGGGACACTTTCCTCCGGCAGCAGCGGCGGCGCCGTGGCTGCGTGTAGAAGACGTCGCGCCGGAGGACCCCACGACGACAAGGGCACCAGGAGCTCACGTTGGTGACGACGTCGCCGCCACGCGCCGCGCTGGCACTCGCGCACCAGCGTCGCGAAGTTCACCATCGACGGGTTGTCCACAGGTCGCAGGAGGCCTTCGCAACTGCAAGCTCCGCCGCCCCCGCCACCCCCTCCGCCGGAGCTGGCATCACTTGGCAAACACACAGTCAGACAGGTGAAAATTGTGACGAGCCGAGAATCGAACTGGGACTCCTGCTTTGATCGCAGGGATGTTAACCACTATACCACCCGTTCGCCTTCCACAACTGTACACCATTTCCACTCAGACCTGAACCCCAGAAGACTTGAGACACATCCCCATGCGCGGAGACAAGTGAACGAGGTCGCACACTATTCTGTGTTCGCTTAAGCACCGGTTTCACACGATCTACGTATTAAGGTTTGTTATGCATATGAATGAATACACACACATTTGAAATGAATACACTTCTCTGGTACAGAATGGTTTGGAAATCGTCCAAAATTTATCAGTCCAGATGATCGAGGTATTTCATTCTCCTTCGAACATATATTCCAGTATACGATTATTTAGAACCGTGATTATTTAGAACACCAAAAGAAGCAATTTACATGATAGTTGTAAAAAATATTGTACCTACCCATGAAGAATAACAAACCTCTTCTTTTAAAAAAATTACTCATCTTCATTCAACAACTGTTTTATTTTATTTTCAAAAATTCGTCTCCTCGCATGAGAGGGGGAGTCTTTCAGCTACGTGGACCACATTGGAAGACAATTTGTTTGGCATCTCACAAACAAAGTACACTAGCGCCAACGAATGATGGTCCAAAAATATATCCCCAGGCAAGTAGATTTTAGGGGCCGTCCATAAATTACCTAACGCACCCAGGGGGTGGGAGGTGTTACGCAATGAGGATTGAATAATCAAGTAAGTGTATCAAATTTTGTCCCCCACACTTTCCGAAAAGCAAAAAAAAAAATTATAGGTGGTCAAGGAAGTGTGCATTACGTGAATTATTGTTGTTAAGCGGTATCGTTACCGGAGCGGTATGGAGGGGAGTGTTAAAAAATAGTAATTTTTATGTTCCGTAATTTATGGAGTGCGCGAAACCCGTTAAATCCTTTCCTCCTCGTCATCGTTGGCGATTCACCTGCCGCCCGCACTGCCTGAGCGACGTCCGCGTGCACGGAGGTTAGCGGCGCAGCGTCGACGCACACGAATCACTGTGATGTCCGAATCACTCGGCCAAATGGCGTCAGCGGCTCCTGCAGATGCATCGCCTTGCGCTGCATCTTTGCTGCATGTCCCCGCGTACCGTTCGTTGGCGTAGCGCGCCTTCCTGAAAAATAGATTATGCACCTGGAGTGAGTAGAACCAGACCAGAACGCAAAAGTCACGAGAAATCTATCCAGTCTAATCTCCCATTGATTCCAGTCCTTAAGAAAAGAGAAACGTCAACAACGGAAATGAAATGCGAAATTTCTCATAATTCTCCAAAATACTACGCGCAGCTCATCAAACTACTACAACGTGGGTATGGATCGCGTGAACAGCACTATCCTATAGGGCGTCACTGGCACCTCTTGAGTCTACTGAAAAATATCCGAAGGCTTGCGAGCACGAGCGACACAAGCAGTACCCTACGAGAAATTACGCCTTCAGAGGCCTCGGACGTCGCTGGCATTCGGACTTTAAGAACCCTATCATTGGATCCCGTCGGAAAACTATCTCGCCGAACATATCTCGTTGTAGTCTAAAACCGGTCTAAGAGATTTTTTTTTTTTTTT
>NNCF01128853.1:683977-801978 GCA_002313205.1 Laupala kohalensis | reverse complement strand
TCCCCGCGTGTGGGACTCGCCGAAAGACTCAGCCATACCCACTAAAAACCCTCCTGCATTACAACTCAAAACACAAATTCCATCATATCTAAAAACACTTTCCTAAAAACATTTTTTTTTTAAAAGAAGAGGAAAGAGGAAAAAGACAGATACCCTAGCCCTAAAAGCGTCGGGATCGAAAAGAACAAGAGGTGACCAAGGGAGGTCAGAAAAGAGAAAGGAAGGAGCATGGCACAAGTAAGTGGAAGTAATGCCAGACTCAGCTCGGGGCCCCGTGTTCGCCAAACACGTACTTACTAGATGTAAGTCCCCTGGGGGGGGGTCTAAGAGAGATTTTGTCCGAAAATTAGTGTCAACACCATAAAGAGAGTGGGTGCAGAATTGATTGAATCTTTGCGTGGCACTCATTTTTAATAATTTTATTTTAATGTCATTTTAAACATTAAAGACGCTTCTGATGGAAAGTTTACGTTCCAGAAGACCAAGAAGTCCATGAAGTAAAACGTCTATAAAATTCGAGACACGAAATGGTTTTACTCCATCATTTCATAAAGAAAACTGCTCATAAGGTCATAAATTGGTATAAAGGAATGAAATTTGATTCAGTTACTCTGCGTTACGGTTTGGTAGGATGATGTTATCCTCCTGGTGAAACGTAACACAGTTTTATAAGAATAGTGGATAGGATCCTTATGAACCATAAAGTTCGTCATTGTAATCCATGTCCATAACGGCTCACTGAGAGATTAGAGCACTGAGGAACGAACATTAAAGTCAGTACATCGAAATTTCTTTCCACGTTATCCAAGAAGCGAAATCATTTCCTTTTTCTTGGAGGTAGGGTTAGGCGTACGTTATTATTTTAATAACGTTAAAGGTGACATGATTTTGGGGTTTGCAAGATTTGAAGTGTTTTTTTTCATTATTTCGTGCACGCTAATTTCAAAAATAGCATGTATATTTCTCTATCACGAAATGATTTTTTTCCATCGTAAAAACAAAAATAGGAAATTTGACGAATTTATTATTGTTTATTAATTCAGACTATAGGCAAGCTTATTTTTTAATAAAAAAATGCTTCATCAAAATTATCATTATTGAAAAATGAAACAATGGAGCTACTACGACACTATTTCACGACGATCGCTAAACGGATAAAACCCCTTGACAAGTGAAATTTTGTCGATGTGTGTTATGATTAAAATAGTAATATTTCCGTGATGTAATTTTTTTTGTAGGGATTTACGGCTCATGTCGACATCAAAGGTCATTAGAGCCCTAAAAACTTGTACAGGTAGGGAAAATACAGTTACGCACTAGGGAGAGCCAACATGACTCTCCCCGCGTGTGGGACTCGCCGAATGACTCAACCATACCCACTAAAAACCCTCCTGATTTACAACATACCAAAACATATCTCAAAATCAAATATCAAAACATCAAATGAGGGGGGACAAAAAATGAGGGGGGACAAAGAATAAAGGGGGACAAAAAATGATGGGTTGGACAAAAAATGAGAGGGATGAGGAAAATGAAAGATACCCTAGCCTTAATAGCGTCGGTATCGATAAGAACAAGAGGAGATCAGGAAAGAGAAAGGAAGGAGCCTCGCATTAGTAAGTGGAAGCAATGCCAGACTCAGCTCGGGGCCCCGTGTTCGCCAAACACGTACTTACTAGATGTAAGTCCCCTGAGGGTATGTAATTTGTAAACCACCCCAATGGTATGATAGAGCTTTTACTGACCCGCAGTCGATACTGTCGCGTGGAGTTCTTTGTCTGCGCAAACGTCGTCGGCGCGCCGGAGTCGTATCTTCTTCTCCTGGGCTGGTGCGCCATTGAGAATCCTCACATGGAACAACAAACACGACGGTATATTACCCGGGCTCTCGTTTACAAGTTATCTCGGACACAAATCTTTTTCGAAATAGAATCTTGGTGAAATTATTGGCGAGTTAATGAAGGGGCACGTATAACAGTAGTAATATGTCGATATGTAATGTGTGAGAGGGAATTAGAATAATAAAAATCGAGTCGTTTCTTGAGATATTTGCGAAAATAATTCAAAGGGACATATTCACGAATTTATATTACTTTCTTTCCGGTCACAAAAATAAATTTATTTGTAGTCAGACCTGGGGGTGAGGGACACGTTTGCACGTCGCAAAGGGTCACTTACGGGTGGGGTGCTCGAGACAAACTCGCGACATCTAAAACCACCTTGAGGGCGGTATTCGTAGTAGCAAATAATCACTTCATTATTTGAATCACTGATTATATCCCCAATTGATGAACGGTTTTGTATTCAGTCCCCCCAAACAAGCATAGATTGGTTATGTTTACACGTCTGGCGATAGACCGCGCCAATGGGCACACACGCCAATTTACACATGATCGAACTTAATGTAATTACACGTGTATAATTAATATGATTAATTTAATCGAACAAAACACGAGTATCTACATAGGATGACTTGGTATCTGCACTGGATCACTTAGGTGTTTACACGCGTTCTTAAAAAGCACGCGCTTGCACAAGACTCGTTGGTGCGGTCCTAGGAAGTGGTATTTGGATCTTACGTTGGATCTCTAGGGTGTGCGTTTCCAATGGCCCTTGAAACTCAATGGCCTGTAAACATAGCCATTGAACTTAAGTTCAATCTCTCATTTACCAACAACTGATCGTTGGTATAATTCTTCATAAGAAAAAAGGCGACAACTCGAACAAAATTCCAAAGAGTATAGAGAAGATTCTGAAACTTTAGCGGACCTCCTCAGCGCGCATCGTCTAATAGGCACACACCGTGACCAAAATGGCCATCCTTTGATTTTGTTTACGTTGGTTTCTCAAGAAAAAGTAATATTGATGAAACAGTTTTTCTCAACTTATTTCAATGTTTTCTCCGAATCAACATTAATTTCATTATAAATCTAAAATACGAGTATTTCCTCTAACTTTGCTATCTTCTCGAGTACTTGTCAATTCCTTACTTTGTCCATTTCTCTTGGAATGATTTCTGTCACAGATAGATTTCTAGGCTGATTACCAGGATTAGGATTATTAGGTGCAAATTTCATATGATAAAAGGGAATAGATGCTGAATAAGGTAAAAAAGGGGCGAAAGGTGTTGTTTTACTCATCTGATTCAAGAAATAATCTGTATCCTATTTTAACTTAATTGAAAGTTAATTTAATTATATTGATTTATTAGCTTACCGAAAATCTACAGTTATAGGGAAAAAGGGGCATTATGGGCAAGATTAGGGGAAAAGGGAATAAAATGAAAGGGGAAAGTAGCTAATTATTTTCTTTATCTTAGGGGTGTGTTGAAATTATTAATTCACCACTTCCTCAAGCCACTGATAGGAAGAGATGTGGTAGTCCCTTCCTCGCTTCGGCAGAGTAAATTAGTTTATCCTCAACGTGATCATACTCGATTCGTAGCGGTTGTTTGGACAATAAATTTATCATATATTATAATAAATTAGCTTCCTAGCACCTTACCTGAGAGTCCTCACCCGGAGAGCCATCGGCATCCCCCGGGGCTTCACCGTCCGCTTCACCACCGCTTGCGCCGCCTTCCCATCGTTGCTCCATGGCGCTTATTGAGCGGCGTCTTTCACTGCATTACAGAACACACCACAATAGTGCTGCGAAAGAGAGGTGTCAAATCTACGTCTTGGGTGCGACGATTTCCCATGAAAATAGAACTTGAATCAAGCAATGTTGAGGTAGTGTGAGCAACATGGACACGGAGTGGAACGTCCTAATTTTTTTCTTCAATCAAACAATTATCTCTTAACTCATCAAATACGATTTGGACCTCATGGTGCTAATATATAATACAGATCTACTTAATACATAATGTCTATGAATGTTTTTAAATAAATATCAGTTTCACCAAATGGAGAATAATTGCGATTTTCTTAAAAGTGATAAGGTAAATTTAATCGCTATTACATGGTATGCGTTTAACCATGCAAAACTAATAGTCGATTCTGTTAATCAAAGTTTCTGAAGAATTCAGTCATTCTGAGGAAAGACCATCGCCGAATCGAAAAGCGGTCCGATGCTTTTTGGCACTAGTTGACGGAGGATATTCGAGAAACATACAGTAGAGACCTCAGAATAATCAAGAATTCTCTGGTTTGTTATGTTATTTTGCAGTGTATTATGGGTAACTTGAAGAAAATGACTCATCTGGTTGCTCACCAACACCACCAGCGGGCACCAGAGACAGTGACCCCCCCCCCTCGAGCTGCTGAACAAAACCTACGAAGGGGGCCACGAGTATACAAGCAAAATGGATGCCGTATATTGCTTGCAGTACTTTAGAAAATCACCGTTAGCGCAGGTAAACGAATGTACAACGAGCGTTAAAGCGTAAATCCCCATTTTTCCATAAATCATGGTTGAAGTAGTTGGGGACGCGCATTTCGATCATCATTAGTCTCAGAAATTTATAATGGAATCGATATTAAAACTATCAGACGTATCACAAATTCAACATACAAAAGACAACTACAACTTTTGTTTCTTCTTTCGCACTCATGTTAAACGCGGTATGTTGAGAGAGATTTTTACCACCTACATTCTTCAAAGAATAGAAAATCAATCCGAAATTAATACGACGCCGATGGCAGATTTGAAGTTCGCAGTTATTAATCAACAACTTTTTTTGATTACTCTGTTCAAAAACACCAAGACGAATTCTTCCTAAGCATCTTTTTTCTTGGGGCTTCAGGGGTCGACCTTGACGTTGACGAGCCCTAAAGCCCCAATAAAAAAACATCTTCTAAAATCACAGAAATTGACGATTTTAAAAACACAAATGTTTTCACACAATTTTAAAAACACACTCAGTGGCGTAATTATTCCTTCCGGGACCCCGTGTCATGTCACGTCGGAGGTCTCCCAGCTAATAATTTTGTGACATGCTCTTTTTTACATTAATATTAAAAATTAAGGATATTTCAAAAATAAATTGAAGTATTTATACTTATATGCGCCACCACTCGCGCTATTCAACTTTCTACTATCATTTTAGAAACGCTGTTAAAATCTAACGCGGCAGACTTACGCCGTAACAAACCTGTCAGTAACCGCACAAATTTCCCTTCAACAAATTTGTGATTTTATTCTCAATCGAGAAGATACTCAAGTCTGTAAGCAGAAAGGCAAAAATAGCCTTTTTACCCTTTCAAAAAATCTGCGGGGAGGGTTCGCGCCTAGGGACCCCAGGCAATTGCACTGGCCTGACCGGCGACAGTTACGCCAATGAATGAACTCCCTCCTACCTCTTTGATAAGATGACGTGCCAAGCAATGGTCGGCTAATGCAAACAGAGGAGGGGCCTTCGTGTGGTGGATCCTGTAAAACAGGATTCGAGCGTTTCCTTGGATACGGACCAGACGTTTCCATGGAGAGAAGCAATCACGATGTCACGAGACGAGTGTTGCGTGAAAGGCGTCAATTTGCCATTGAAGTAAATCTTCGGAAATTGTTGAACAGTTCCCATGTGTGTGCAGAAACCCTGATCGTTAAATATCAAGTAATTGTATTTGCAGCGTGGGACAGTTCGATAGTCCATAAGTTGCATTTATTAATTATAAATATTAAATTCATTTGAAATAAAATATAGAGTTAAGAATATTCTTTATAGGAGAATCTAACTAAACTTATCATTAGGAGTTCTTTTTTCAATTCAAATTTAAAATAGCTGACTCTACTACCACGTGAAAATAAAACCTGAACTAACTCAAGTCTGAAAAGTTGTAATGATTTCCATGAGATATAAATAATTCCAGTTAAGTACTACGTAACTTCCAGAATTATGATGGGTTGTAAAGAATAATGGAGATTGTCATTACGTTAATTTTGTCAAATTGTCCCTCTTTTCTGCTCCCTTTGTTTCATACAAACACTTCGATTACTTGTTCTAGCTCGTTTCAAATACTCAATATCTTCAGGCCTTTGCGCTTCGAAAATAACGATTAATGAGCATTAACTGGGGAGAGCGCTCCACACACGGTACAGTTTATGGTAAGGTCAAGATGAGAAGTAAAGCAGTACCCAAGTCATGGGAGCTAGGTGAGACTGAGTAAGAGATATGCGAGCTGTCGTATATTGGTCTTCTTTTCAAAGTGTCTCCAGTGACATTCTGTAAGAGTTGATTTGAAAACTAGGGTCAATACTCGGATACTCTGCATATTCCTTGACAACTCAACGTTCTTAGATATCTCAACGTTGTAAGAGAACTCAATGTGTTATCTTCAAAAGGATTTTGGAGAAATAACTGAGGAAATACTAATTATTTCTGTCGTTGTTTTGTACCGAATAGTTTACTAGAAAGCACTGTCTCCTGAGTTATATTAAAAACAGATATATCGAAATATTTTTCGATGTCTGTCAAACGCTCATCTCGACAAAGTTCGACAATTTCGTCGAAACTTTCCTTTTTGTCCTGAAACAGTTTATCGATTCCACAAGCATTCCAGCGACTCCATTGCACGATCGGTTGTAGTTTTTCATTAAATACTTCAGGATTCAATGAGGTGATGAAAAACTATTTGAGACAAATAAAAGGAAGACCTAAAAGCTATTTGCCCACCCCCCCTACCCCGTGCGCGGGGTCTGCGCGGGTGTATGCTACGTCACTGTATGCATGATTCTATTTGACACTCGCCAATAAAAACGGTAGTACACATATTATATTCCACTTTTCAAGACTAAAATTAGATTCCTTGTATAATAATAATGGATTAAAACCAACGTCAAAACAATTAAAGCGTGCGTTAGCGTTAAAAATATAGAATGTTGACATAAGAGAGCAAATACAGACCAATAGTTCATCTACACTTGGCCATTTTGGCAAATCACAAGTACACAACGCCAAGTGAAGAACGGGCATCACATATAATTGGTCAACTGATTTAAGGCGGGCATCGAGAGACAGCTAGTGTCAAAGGGCTATGAGAATTTATGCGTAGTCAATAAAGCTGTTATGAGAAATTACGTGCTCTAAAGTTGTGGACAATGCAGTCGGTTCTCTCTTAATTGAGAACTCCAGTTCGGAGTAGACAGACTCCGTGGGTAAGCAATTGTGGGTAACCTACTGCATAGTATTCTGTAAGTTAACCGAGAAATTCGGTAAGACTCGGCTGCTTACAAAAAATCTATTTTTGTCGGCTCCATGGGAGAAAGGGTCTGAGACAGAGTTTGACTTTACAGAGCATATTGCTTCTCAATCTCTTCATTTAATTAACATTTTTAAGTCAAAATTACGAAAAGAAATTTTTTTTAGAACCTTACCTGTAAAAAGTACCCTGTCATCTGAACCCGGCTTAGAGGTTTAGGTTCCCTAGGTTGATAATTATGTTCCCCCCCCCCCCATACACACACTCAAAACGAATTGTACTTCATAAACTTTGCTTCAAGGCATAATTGTTATATTTGACTGTTTAACACCTATCACATATACTTTGCACTAGGTATGTGTTTGTATGTTTCACGAATTACAACTATTTAATTTCAACTTTTTATTTTTTGGTTCAATCAACACCAAAGCAAGCTTAGTTACAACTAACAAAACCTAAGAAAAACTTTTTATATTATTTTAGAAAAGTACATCATAATGTTTAGTAAAGTACATTATTAACTCATTTAAAAAATTGTATTAAAAATCAGGGTCCTGTAACATGATGTTTTGACTTGGCTACAATTTGACAATGAATATTTTAACTAGGTTTATATTAAGGCAACTGACAAGTAACTCTTACGAAATGTGAAAACTACGTATTGATATCTTTGTATTGACTATGTAAATTACTTTCCTTAATCATATAAGTGCTCAGATACCTTGCTTATGCTCAGTAAGCATGTAAATTCTGAAGTAACAGTCATTTCAGTTAGAATAAAAAAATAAACTAACTATATCGTTTAAAACTAACAATCATCTGAGCATAAATGGGAGCTAGTTAAACAATATGTTAAAGAAGTGTCCTTGAGGGATTAAAGAAGAAAAACAGATCTAAGAACCTGTCTGGCAAGAAGTTATGCCAAGAAGTGATACCTTGCTAAGAAATACAGTTTACATTAAGAGGTGGGGGGTTTTAGTGAGTATCAGACTAATTGGAGCCCCACACACAGGGTTAGCCCTAAATACAGGCCTAACCTCAAGGTATGTAAAGCACTTCCCCAGCCTCATAAATAAAAAATAAAGTAATAAAGAAATGTAAAATTATCTATAAATCAAATCACATTTCTAACTGAAGTGGAAGGGGATTCTTTATGCATTATATAATTTCAAATGAGGAAAATTTTTTGCAATTCACAGAGAGAGGAGGGGTAAAACTTCATCAATACTTATGTTGTGCTAATAAAGAAAATATAACTTGCAACCTTCTTTTGGATGATAACAACATATTTTATTGTGTTTTATAAATGCAATACATTTCAAGTGTAAACAAATTGAAACAACAAAAATTAACATAGGATCATAACAATTGAACATAATACAATGTGTTTTGTAATTTATAGGTAATTCCTTGGTTCTTATATTTTTTATTTTCTGAACAGACCAATTTATAACATTGGACAATGGCACGGTTTTATTCATTTTTTTCCCAAAATTTTTCAAAATAACTGAAAATTTTAATACAGAGTTAAACCAGAATTTTTTTGTTTTATTCAATACAGATATTAAATGCATACAGAATACTACATGTATGGTAAAAATTTGAGTAACCTTAACACTTCTCACAATTTTTGAGAAACAAAAGAAAACAAGGCACTGATAGGAAGTCAGGTGGGAATTGTCCTTGACGTTGCATGACATTGTATTTTGCATCACATGCAGTATATTGTAGTCACCCTAATGAGACTTACGTCCACAAATTTTCTACAATCACATCACTTGTATACTTCTGGAGGTAGTGGTCCAGATTATTTTGCAAGATTTCAATTGTTTTGTATGGATCTGTGTTAACATTGTTGAACTACAGCAGGAAAGAAAAGCAATAAAACAGTTTTTTAAATTTCAATATCAATTTTTAAAATTAATTTTTAAGTGTTTCCAAGTAACAGTCATGGAGCTTAGAAACTATACTCAAATGTCCTGAGTTTGAACTTTGGTACAAACGTTCTCGTGCCTAGATCCAAGAGCACCACCAAGAAACTTTTTTGAATTTCAATTTAAATATTTTTTTCATGAGGTCAAAGATTTTGTTAGTTTCTTACATAGAGTTTCAGAAGACGAGATTCGTAATGTGGCATTTGTATTCCCCAGTATTGGTCCAGTCCTGAACTATTCTTTTTAGTCCATCTCTGAACTATTTGAATAGTCCATCTCTGAACTTAATTTTTTGTTTTGAAAGTTGATATGGATTTTTCCTTCATTTAATTTCTAAGTTCTTTTTGGAATCAGCCATACAATGAGTCTGAAAGGTTCGACCTCCAAACTGTCACAAGCATTCTTCAGGGAGGGTTCAAGTGCACTATGCAGCGATTCTTTCAAAGTTTAGCTCAGATTTTTTTGGTACATATTTCAATGGTGATTAAGAAAGAATAGCTGTACAAAAATCAATAGTTGTACCCTGCAGTAGATATTATGACTTTTAACCCTTCTTTTCTTTCTAAAAGTCCCATTGAAATTTCCAAGTTTCTTAAACTGGTGATCACATAAGTGGTGATTTTTGCCAATTGCTAATATAATAATTTTTAAAGAGAAACAAATACTCACCAAGTACAGTTCCAAAGAACTAACATCACTTATTTTTGAGGAACAGTCACCTCGTGTCCCGATGAAGACCACACTCAAAAGAGATTCACTTGCTTTCCGAGTTCTTTCCCCAAGAGTAGGAAATGCTCCAGACATACTAAAGCAATACTTTTGAAACTTTTCCCCATACATTTGAATTATAAAGAATAATAATTTGAAAAAGTCAGTTGATGGTTCTTCTGAAAGAAGCCATAGTTCATGTTCTCTCTGGGGGACCTGAAACGTAATCCATTCAAGTGCCAAATGGTGTCAATAAAACAAAGTAAATCAATATAATCAAACTGAAAGATAACTTAGTGATAACATATTTAAGTTCTTAATACACTCAGTCTAATAAAAATTGGATAGTGGTTAAAGACACATTGTTATTTATGCCTGACTGTGCCGAAGTCTCTAACCCACCAGTGAGATTGCTGGACCAATGTCCCAATTAAATTAAATGGAGATGATTAAATAAAATAAAATTAACAATAAAATAAAAAATGTAATAACATCATTAACCAATAAAAGTTGTTTGTTGGCAAATTGTTTCACCAACATTAATAAACATGTATTACAATTTAATTCTGTTATATTGACCTTAAAAACACATGCAAGATTTCTAGAATTAAAATTTTAAAACATAATAATAATAATAAAAATAAAAGACATTCAAATTTAAAATGCTGAACCTGCTAGTAATGTACTATCCACAACAGACGAGCATTCTATTGAACCCAAATTCTCATAAAATCCAATCCTTCCAAAATAAAAAGTGAAAATTTGAATTGTGAGATTCTAAGGAACAATTTTAACTTATGGTGATTCATCACTGAGATATCACTAATTTATTAATAACATTTAAGAATTATTACAATTTAAAATATATTATTACAGCACCAAATTTAGTCTTTTGAAGAGGTAGTTGAGAAAAATGCGGGTTTCATGTGAAATGTAGAAAAATCCAAATATTTGGTTGCGCCCATATTACTAAATGTGGTCACATCTCCTCCCCTCACTCCTTCAAGCCAAAGCCAAGGAATAGCCATTCCAAAGAAGTACTACTAAATAAAAATGCATTGCAAAACTTAGCAGTGGCAGCTCATCAAGTTACAGGAATGAAGTTAAAACAGACACCCTCATATTGTAGAGTGCATAATTTTTTAATTTATTTTGAGATGTGTACATTGATCTAATATATATTATAAACAAATAATATATTTTTCATATGTTCAACTGGAACAAAACATTTTGACTAGTGATTTATTTCTATGTTCATGTTTCTTGTTACAATTTGTTTATACCTCACGACGACTCAAGACAGCGCTCAGATAAACACATTAATAGTATATAGCTATACCAAAAAAGGATGTAAGTAATTATTAACTAATCTTTATTACATTATGGTTGCTGTACAATTATTTGTAGAATCAACTCAAAATATGAATGAAAGCCAGATAATCAATCTTCAGTAACTTCATAAATTACTTACCAATGGTGATATTATAGTAATGTCTTTGAATGTAAATGAGAGACCAAGGGTTTCGTGAATAGCAACAATAGTTCCCCAGTAGTTTGCGTTTTGAGTCCTTTGAAATGACTCCCCAATTTTCAAAAGATCTCCGAACTGTCCAGGGTAATGGTGAATATCTGCTATACCTTGTGCATGCACATGAATCTGACTTGCCCCAGAACGAGGAAACATATCCATAATAAAAACAGGAAACCTAAAAACACAAGTTATTCCATTACAAACATAAGAGTAATTGTTAATATTTTTTAAAATGAATAAATATTATAATTTTTATCAGTACTCTAATAACATACTTTGCATTATTATCCAAGGAGTAAACCTTCTTAAACCACTTCACAGATGTGTTGAAAAGATCAAGAAATATGTTCATATCAATTTTAAACCAGCTATGTTCAAAAGGAACAAATAATGAATGCCATTTAGAAAGCTTGAAAGCATTTGCAGCAGTAAAAGAATACTTTCCCTTGATCCTGCAATAAAAATACAAGCAGACATATTCAATTAAAAAAATTGCATACTTTAAAGTTTTGTAGATATTATTCAGAACAGGGCTTTTTTTAACATGCAGTACAGCACAACTTGTGGAGTATGAAACCCTGAATTGTACCATACGGAAAAAGTTTTTATTTGCAACAATATTATTATATAAAAAGAATTACAGCAAACAGAATTCAATATGACTTTTCCATAACCCTCAAGCACGCATGCCAAAAACTGGAATACATGTGCGGGGTCGATTCCACCCCAAAGTAAATGTTGTTTAAATGAACCTATTACTTACATGCTGGAAACCATCTTTTAAATTGAAAAAGTAAATCTACAAACAGAATTTTGTGTGAAGCTTTATGCTACGTGTGAAGAAAAAATACTATATATTTTTACTCTCTTCTTTTTTCAGAATTGTAAAAAACTTTTTTTGCTAGAAGAAGAGTAATAATTAGTTTCATAAAACTAATGTTTTTATATTAAATTTTTTTAAGTAAATTACACATAAAATGTAACAATGATTTTTCAATCAAAGTGATAAAAAACAATGTAAAATATGCTTTAAATGTTAAGGACCTGCTGCATCCATGCAGAAATGTCATAAAGTTACAGTAATTTTATATTTTATTAATGTAATTTCCTACCTCTGGGGTTTTGACCACACGAGACAGATTCCTCACAAGTTTCCGTTACACTATCGAACAAGATTCTTATTCCCTCATATTCTTTAGTAAATATATCCATTTTATCAAACAACTGAAGTAATAAAAATATTACACACAATAAAATACTTTAAAGTGTACGAATGGCACTCCTACTCTGACAATGAAATTCTTCAGGCTCTCAAGACACAACCACATCAAAGAAGTACCGCTTGTCTTTTGTACCTGAACGCCTCTGAATGACCCTACCCTCATCCCTAAAGTTGGGGGTGAATAAGGCGATGGTCTGAGATATAAGGGTAGATGTCAAGAAAATGACACATCCTTCTAGGCCCTGCGCCTCAGAGCATAGAGGCAACTGGAAAAATTTTGTAGCCAGAACACTCACGCAGGGTGGATCACACCCCACACTGTGAATAATGGCTCTTTGAAAGGAGGGTAAGTGTGCGAAAACAGATTAAAGCTAAGTGTACTGAGATGGAGACAGAGGTATACAGAGTTAAATGGTGAACGATACAAATTTTATGTATAACAAATGAAAAACATAGCTAAGGGGTGGATTCCACCCCTGTGCGTGTATTTGAGGGTTAAAAATCGTCTTAATGATAAATGTACATCTAAATACTCTAAGGAGAATGTTAATACCTTCCAAAACTATCTTCAGCAGTCATAGTGAGTGGTGAACAAAAGTCACAAGCTTCTTTACTTTTATCTATTATGCCCTGTAAATATGATGTTAATGGCACATCAGAATTGACAGATGATGGTTTCTTATTTCTCAAAGGATTAAAAACTGTAGTACGCTGTCTAAGAAGATCATGAATCATGATAACTGTCTGAAAATAATCATTTTTCTCCACATTACTCACACAGGGCTGGCCAAAAATCCTCCCCACAAAATTAAAATTCAGAAAAGAAAATCTTATGAAACTTTAAACATCAAATTTACCTGATTTTCAGCTAATTTCATTAACTTTTCACTATTTCCTAGCCATTTTCTCACTTTGTTGAAAAATTTTTTACCAAATTTGGGAGAAGAATTTAATACATCAAGTTCAAAAATATACGAGAATTTTTCATGCAACAATGAGCAACTAAGATATGAAGACATTACTTTTACATTTCTTGGAATCTCCTCAATTCCAGATTGGAAAAGTGATTTTGAACATTGATCATTGTGAGGAATCTGGAAAAACAATCATTAGTATTATAGTTTTGTACAAAAATTACTTAGCAAGACTGTTGTAAGATTATTAGCTCAAATTCTGCATTACTTGAGTAACATCATTAAAATTGGTCTTATTTTAAACTTTGATTACTGTCTTATTGAATCCAGAAGTGATAATACAGATGGTGGGGACTATGTGCATGACAACAGTGCTCTATAGATGTTTAATTTTGTTACTTATTGTGATATTCAATCCACACTACTCTGTATTAACTAGCATGAATTAAGTAAAGAGACATCTTTTGCACATTATGTCACATTCAAACAAATGTATTTAAATTTTCTAATGAAATAAAACTTTAAAAAATGAAAAACAATCATCCATGTATACCAGAGATAAATCAATGAGATGGATAAACAAGGCAAAACACTGCATTATTTCTGTTTCTAGCATTCTCGCACTCCAGCACGATTCCTAGTCATTTGACAAATAGAAATTTACCGTGATAAAATTATCAATACAAAGATAATCGAAAAAGAGTATATGAAAGAAAATTATTTGTGAATGAAATAATGGAACTTAATAAGTACAATAAATTAATGATGGAAATGTTTTATTGGTGTTCTTATGAAATATGTAATAATTTTATACATCTTACAAATTTTACACACATCTTACAAATGTGTAATAATACCATAAATGACAGAAAAAATTATTGATTACGACTTATCAACCTCCGACTCAAAGAGTTTTCTATTGGAAACTAAAATTTTCATTAATTTCTGCAGGATTCTCTTTCTTTGCCTGCATATTTTGTAAAAAATCATATACCTTATTTTCGATATTCAATATTACCACTTTCATCTTTGCTTTTAATACTGCTGGATTGGTATAAATTCATATTCCTAAACCTCTATGTAAGTAAATTTATAGTTTAAAAAAGTCAAGAATTGTGTAGGAGCACATGGAGGAAATATAGATAATTAAGACCCTCTCTCCATTAACAAGTTAAGAACAACCCCATCTACTTCAAAGAAACTTGCAAAGGAAAACCCCAATAAATGATTAATATATTATTGGCTCAGCTTCCATTAAATTGGCATAGTACTAGGAACTGTTTTACGAGATATTCCACATGTTTTTTGAGTAGAAACACTGAGAAAGTTTAGATATGGCTTCCAAAACTCATAACAATGTTGAATACATATAAAATAATTGGTGTTATGGATAATTAGAAACATTTGAGAAGTACTAGTTTACAAAATATATTGAAACAATTGAAATAAAAGTAATATCTGCAAGTGACCACTCAAGTAACCAATCTAGGGCCATTCTTTTAGTCATATGCCATCAGGTAGATGTTAGAAGAACAATGCCAAAATGGGTTTTCAGTTAACCTTCCAATTCTTTCTCCATGGGTTAAAGTTATTTCACATTAATATTTAAGAGGATACCTCAGGTATACCCTTGGCTAGTCAAAAGCTCAAAAATTAGAACGCAGCATCCAGAAAGTCAATAATCCAGGCCTATTAAATTTCAATTTCTAACAAATCTCACCAACATGTATTTAGTAAAAAATGTGCATATCATATTAAAATAAATATTATATACCACCAATCATTTCCTTTATACCCATGTGATCTCTACCAAATATACAAACTACTTGTCAAATTGTATAGCACACAAATTTTATGTTATTGTTATTATTATTATTATTAAATTTTATCTACTATCATTATTTTATCTATTAGTAATCTTACTTACCCAGTTTGACATCTTATATACAAAATGACAACCTGACAAGTTACAAAATTCAAAATAAACAAGCACATTGAACAATACCTACCGAAACTTGAAAGATAAAAAAATACTAATTTAAAATAAAATAATAAATGGACATCACTCACTAAACCAACTGACCATAATTCTAAATCCTAACCTGCCATTCTGATGTTTGTGATACTTTAGGAAATGCATTTCTCTGAATAATTAGAGGAGCATTTTTATATATAAAAAACACAATGCAAAAAGGTATAAAAACACAAAACACAAATCGTTTTGTGAAAAAACATCTTTTCAAAATATACATAACAGAACTGTCTCCGTTTTTACTACGGTGTGATGGATCAATTCCAATCTGAAATCCATCGCTTTTGTTTTCGTAATTATTCTTTTTCATCTTCTCCTTTCTTTTATCAGCGTAAACAAATTGTCATAACTCAATAGCACTTCTAAGTTTCGTCATGAGGTTCCCCAAGAAACAATTTGAGACCACCCGCCGTTTCCATAAAGGCGCGTCCCACGTATTCAACTTTTAAGCAAGTAGTTTTGCTGCTTCTTATCAATTCGTTCTCAATTTCGCAAAGGTTACACTATCGTTTAATTCCACATTAAAAAACAAAGAATTTAACTGAATCAAGAACAATTTGCCTGACTTCGTGGCAGTGCCAAGGTGTTGAAGGAGTTGGTTTGCCTCTGATCGCCTCTGATTCTCTGTTTATCTGATTCCTGTCTGATTCCGACCAAGGCACAGTGGGACAGAGAACATATAAAACTGGCATTATACAGCCGAGTACCTACTAGGATAATTAAATTCAATTTTACGTATTTTACTATATTGTTTAAGGTAAATAAAACACGGTTTAATCTTTTCGATCTTTTTATTACTATTATCACAATTATTTCGTTTGGTTAGATGTTTTAACATAAATAGCACTTCCGTGACATGTTGAATGTTTTTCTTTTTCTTTCTTTTTTTCTTTTACGTTTAATTGTTAATTGTGGATCGTTACTTACCAGAAATAAATTAAAAACATCTACGTTTGTCTTGACTGCTCCACTTCCAAGAANTACATTATGATCTCGGAGAGGGGTCGTGTCATAGCAAGGGTACAGGAACAAACAACAGAGGGTGGTAGGTAACGTGTTAGCTATCAATGCAGATGCATTCGAGTCAACATCCACCACAACAACCGCAGCTGCTCCAGGACTGTTCCACACGACCGCTGCCACCAGTATCAAAACGCATCCACTATCACCTTTGAAGGAGTTATCTTCAACCCGAAGAATCCATCACCAAAATCGATACCAAGATTAGTCTCTCACGGAAGACTCCAAATGACCGTTACTCAAAATCATTTTACTTTGCCTCGAAAAATTCAACTTAAGAAAAAAAAACGGAAAAACACTGTTTATTAGTGTATTGAATACTAGTCGCAATAAATTACTTTATTGTCCTCAAAGTGGTCATACCCAGTTTGTAACAGCTATCTTGGCAATAAATTATATATTTATTGTCAATCTAACTGGCTTGTTGTTGGTATAGAACCTATAATCAATGCTTTTTCTTCGCCAAAAAAGTAATGGTCAGGACACCTCGCATTCTGTTGGCAAGACATTCGAACTGAAATCCACAGAAAACCTCGGTAACCAATTCAATTCACTTGACCTTGTGGCGCTGTTCTGTACATTCTGCATCGAGTAAGTGGAACGAATATTACCTTGTGTCTTTGTTGTGCTATTAACTTGTATTTCTCTACAGTAACTTGTCGCTTTCGTGACTACAAATTATTATTTGGCTGATGAGATTTGCACAAGTTTTGGAAATAGTGAGTCCACTAAATGAGCACACTATTTCCATAATGTATGCCATTAGCGCGCCCGTAAATGGGCTCACTATTTCCACAAGCTGTGACAATTGTGAATGCTCAGTGGCACTATCTGGGTGCGATTATATGCATGAGTTGTGACACAGCGTAGCAGGTAGAAAGACTGTCATGTATTTAAGGATAAAAAAGAACAATATAAACAGGTCTTATTTCCGTGTAGGATATTTTGAGTTTTATTTTCTTTTAATGGAAGACTTTTTAATAGATGGTTTCAAAATATTACATTTACAATGCAAAGAACTCAGTAAATAAAATTCCACGAGTTTTTATGCCACTCCATACGGATTTCTTTCTCAAGCTTTCTAACCTACATTTATTTCAATCATGTTGAAATTCGTGGCAGAAATCAGTCCTACATATTACACGATTCTTTTCGGTTTCAAACTGTACGTTAAATAACATTACGCTTAATCTTACACGACACTACTCCCTACAATATTCAAATTTTTCGTGCTCTATCATAGGGAAGATTCCCTTTTTCTTGTTCTAACATGGCTGGCTCGCTAACTGCCACACAATGAATCGTGTTGGCAACAACTCGTGCAACTAACCGCGGCTAGACCGCGCTACTGTCTGGCTCACTGGTTGCCACGGTATTGACACAATTCGTACAAATAATCACGCCCAGATCGCGCCATGGTGCGTCATCACTATCGGCACAACTAATAGAAATAGTGAACTCATTTACGGGCTTGCTAATCGCAAAAGTTGTAGAAATAATGACACCGTTTATGTATTCGCTAATCGAACAACTTGTTGAAATAGTGAGCCCATTTATAGGCTCGTTAATCGCACAAGTTGCGTAATCTACTACAGAAATGTAAGTACATAAATGAAAGTACATAAAAACGTTCTTTAGGCGAATTTAAACTCGCAAACGTCCTGCACCGGAACGCTACTGTATGAGTCAAGAATGTGATCTGGCAGTACAGCAGTACATGAATGACAATCTGATTTAGGGTTAAGATATTTACCGTATATTTTTAATTCAAATAAAGCTCTTTACGTGGGATTGAAATCTGCCACGAATGATTGAAATAAGTTCGAAAACGTGATAAACAAATTCGTATGGTTGCACGTAAAAACTCATGTAGAATGTCATTTACTGAGTGCCTCGCAGTGTAAACGTAACATTTTGAATCAATCTATTAAAAACGCCTTATATTAAAATAAAATAGAATTATAGCCCAAAATACATATCAACCTAAATATCAGCGACGCAAGGTATCGCTATTCACACAACTTGCAGAAATAGTAAACCCAGAGTGGGTTCAATATTCTTACAAGTTGTGCAAATAAATCAGCCGTGTTATAGGTTCGCTGTTTTCACAATTTGTCCGAATATCGACTTTGCTAATGTTTATTTGGATATTACTTGAATTCTTTGTGACCACACTTTTCCTGAAATTTCCGTAGCAAGCTTTCCTTGAAGTTTTCGGGTAGTTATTAGTAAAACTTGCGAGTAAATTCACTGGGTACATGATTTTTAGTAGTAAGGTGTCTTATTTCTTCTTTAAAGTCGTTCCGCCAGGTAATGTTAGTCAAATCATTGAAAAGTCTAATTATCTTTTTTGTTGATATTTATATTACTTTGCACGAGAGTTTTATGAATAATAAGGAAACGCTGCATCGATTGTATTTGTAGCAAACAATTATTTATAAAATTAGTTCTATAAATTAAGATCTCATTGGACTAAATTCGTAAGGAGCATGAACAATCATTAAGATTATTTGGCAACTCTGCTTTCTCTCGTTTCTGCATCCTCTGTACTCGGCCACCTAGAGTCTCGTGGTCCTACCTGACAAATCCACTTGCATCACATGCTCGGCTTCATTTCATGTGATTTCAAATGCTTGAAAATATTCGTCGATATTTGTGCGGGAAAAGAAAAGGACAATTCAGAAAGAAGAAAAAAGTTGAATTATTGGACACATGGAAACAAGTTGGTTTGGGGAAAGGTTTTATAATTAATAAATAAAGAATTTTTTAACTCCCTATAAAATGTTTTACTCAAATGTTTCATGTGTATGATGTGTCAATGATTTCCCAGTAAAAGAAAATAGTTCATGATCACAACAAAGAAAAAATATATTTTGTATAGAATTTTAAAATTTGTTAAAAATAGTAAACTTGTAACTACCAAATAATTTTTCAAAATGAATATATTTTTAATTTATTGATTATACTGTAAAAGTATTTTTAGGGTGTTTCTGGAATAAAAGAAGAAATTTCAAATTGTAATATTCCATCAAGTATTTTGCGAATAATGAACTGAATTGATTTTCTGTAACCTAATGAGTGTTATATATGAGACCAATGGGGTCTAGTCATTGTATCCATATCATACAAAGTCTAGTTTGAAAATTAAAATCTTATTACTAGGACATAATAGGAGCGCAATTATAAGTAATAAATAATTACCGGATTTTATTGAATATCTCTAAAACACGCTAAAGAACGTAAACGGTGGTATTATTTTGAATTCAAGAGAGTCAATTGATGACTGGCTAATGTCCCACTCCATGCAGATAAGCTAGCATTGGGTGCTCGTATCTCTTAGTTCCTTTTTTAGACGAGAGTGGCTGATGTGTAGTGTTTACATGTATATGCAATACAATTTTTGTCTTTCAAGTTAAAAAATAAGATTTTATCTCCTGAATAAATAATACTAAGCATTAATAATCAAGCTTGGCATAAAAGTTTACAAAACCGACCAAACTCATAGTCATTATTGAGGTACATCGATGATACGCATCACTGCTCATTGCTCGCCATGGACCGTCGAGTTCCCTGAGTAGTGAGCGCAGTGATACCAAGGATACTTCATGACGTCACAAACAATGGCGGATAGCTCTCAGTAAAAAAACTGCGAAAAAGAAACTGCAAAATGTCAAATATCTCTTCCAAATGACCGGTTACCTATATGAAAAATTATTTTAAAAATTAAATCGGTCTTTCGGTTACATTTTTAAAAATAGTTCAACTTCTTGAAATTTTGGGAAAGTAATTTATTTTCGATATTAAGTTGTTTTCTCGGAAGTGACCATGTATTTCATCCGTATATTAAAAAGTATATATCTCTCTTAAATCGCCGAAGAGGTGTGTTATAAAAGCTAGAGTTGGTATAAGCTTGTATCATTGTATCCATATTCAAAAATTAAGATGTTATAATATTTATTTATCTATAGGCGGAACGACCTTAATTGTGCCCATTCTTGGGGCTTTCCAGTCACAACCAGAAAAGTTGACTGTAGACAACTCTTGGCTGACGGTAGTCAATTTCGTTCGGAAATGCGAATGGAATGCAAAAGTGGTGCAGAAGTCGTCTTCTGAGTTCGCGCATGCGCGTTGGGTTACTGAAATGCATTTTGTGAGGTAAACGATCACAAATTTTGATTAAAGAAATTTCATGACAATATTTTCACAAACTTGTGAAAATTTACTTGTTAGTTACAAACTTCATCTTTTGTGAAACAAACCCCTGGTGGCGAGAGACTAAACTAACGTTTTTCGGGCAAGATGGTATTACCACTCTCTCTCAATCTTACATCTCAGTAGGGAAGTGAAACGAGCTGTTTGGTTGTTCGTTGAAGCTGTTTAAGTCTTGTTCTAGAAATAATAAAGCATTTCTCTTTTCCTGAATGTAAAAGAGGAAATAAACGTATGCTCTGATTTCCCATAAATCAAAATTTGCGAAATTTGTGGAGAAATAAAATTAAAATATCTAGTTAGAGAATGTTTATCTCCGAACTAGTTCATAATACAGCCACTAGAGCATGCATGTAACCTATACCTCTCCAATCCCTATACCACTCCCTCTACACATCTCCAATCCTCTTTACCACTTCCTCCCTAAACCTCCCCCGCCCCTACCACCTCTTTCCCTTTTTCCTCCCCCTTCCCTATACAAACTTCTCTAAACCGAAACATACACTGAAATAGTTTTTTTTACTTGTGGCTTTAGGGTTCGCCAACGTCTAGATCATTAGAGCCCTTCTAACGGTTAATACATGCATGAAACGTTTAGGCAAAGTACAGCACAAGAAAAAAATTGACACATTGCAATGAATGAAATTAACACATAGTTGCACAGATTCTCGTTAGTCGAGTAATGTTGCTGACATCTATTGAAAACTATAAAAAAATTCTGGTGGCGATATCTATTGCTAATCTGTCGGATCTTCTCGGACTGGTGAAGCATGATTCAGCGAAAACCAAGGTTAGTGATTGGTCTGCTTATGTCTGTGACGTGTCCATATAGGTCGGAACTTCCTCTCAAGAGATTGCACTAGGAAACTATGTACCTCGTGTACAGTCTTTGTATATCTGTGGTTGGTCTGGAAACGGAGTGGGGGTTACCGCGCGAGTGTCTGTAAAATAATGCCGAAATCTTTTTTATCATGTGGGATATGAAGTCTCAATTATTGAAATATAGTTTTTCCCATTTTGTTCTAAGAAAATCCACTATCAATAAATTGCAAGAACACTGTTAAAGTCATTGCTAAGACATCACGATTGTGTTGGACTCTCTCAGAATGAACTAAAATGTATTTTCTTAGAATTATCTGTAATTTTCAATTAAGCGGGAAGCACAATATTACGCGTGTAGGGAAGTGACAGTGAGGATTACTCTTCTTTAGTGACTTTTTAAGAAAAATGGTTGGACATTGTGCCGTCCTTTCCAGTGTAAAATATAACCAGGATGAAATATTATCGTTGTTTAGCGTTCCAAAGGATCTAAATTTGAGATTTCAATGGTCTACAATTCTCCTCTGTCCTTTGGGTGAAAAGTCATGTGTTTGTAAAAAACATTTTATGAGCAGCATTTGAGTGTTGTCGATAATGAAGGAATAGTATTAATTCAAGTTTTTGAAAACTCTGTAATTAATTGAACTTTATTATTTGAAACTATGTTCATAAAAAAGATTCGAAGTAAAAATGTTAATAATTACAATATCAAAATTAATAGAGTATTTCGATCTATTACATTTCAGAGTCTAGGATCTGAAAGAAACATATTAATCACTGTGACACTAGCAATAAAGAATAAGACGTATAACCAAAAAATTTCCACAAAATTTTCTCAGCTCAAAGAAAGTAGTAGCATCAAAATCAGGATCCTCAAAATCTGGAAAGAAATGTGTCAGTACTCTGAAAAAGAATCTTAATATTACAGAAATGTTTAAATCAATTTGATTTCTTTCATCGTTAAGCACTTCGAACTACACAGTAATTTTCGCGCTGAGATGCGTCCTGAGCCAAGTACATAGTCACCAATCGCGTAACTACCATTTCGCGAAGTTCCGACTTATGTGGACAGAATTAAATCACCATCGTATTCACCTAGGGCAGTGCTCCACAGTCATAGCCAACTGGCCCAGGGCTGGCTCTGGAATAGCCATCTTCCGCGCACATATAATGTTACTTGCACGCACAGTATTGCCACCAAGAAAAAAATCGTACTAACTTCTAGCCTTAAAAGGTGTTAGATTGTGAAAAAATGTACTAGATGCCCCTTTTGAAAAAATGACAATCAAAGCCACACGCCAGTCCTAAGAAAACAATAGTTGAAATGAGATTTTTGTGGGGCTTTAAGGCTCGTCAACATCGAGGTCATTAGAACCCTTAAAACTTGTACAGGTAGGGAAAATGCAGTTACGCACTAGGGAGAGCCAACATGACTCTCCCCGCGTGTGGGACTCGCCGAATGACTCAGCCATACCCACTAAAAACCCTCCTGAATTACAACTCAAAAACTTAAATCCCAACATATCTCAATAGTTTACTTAAAACATTAAAAAGAAGAAGAAGGAAGAGGAAAATGAAAGATACCCTAGCCCTAATAGCGTCGGGATGGAAAAGAACAAGAGGTGACCAAGGAAGATCAGGAAAGAGAAAGGAAGTTGCCTTTCACAAGTAAGTGGAAGTAATGCCAGACTCAGCTCGGGGCCCCGTGTTTGCCAAACACGTACTTACTAGATGTAAATACCCTGGGGGGTTGAAATGAGATATTTATGATATTTAGAGTTTACTAATTATCTACAAAAATTTCACTTAATCATACGATCAATGATTTTTCAAACTTACGAATAATATTTTAAAGATGCTTGATACCCCAGTCTCATAATTATCTGAAGACTGGTAAATTTACGTTCATTAAGCATTGATTACGTGGCAGAGCTTCCTTCAATTACAGTGTTCATTCAAAATTAGGTCGCTAGTGTCTACGCAAAAGTTTGTTTCACGTGATAACACTTTCATGTTGACCCAAGATAACTAAATCACCATTATGGGTCGTCACTAAGATATTACTTATTTTATATCTCTATTTGGGAACCACCGTGAGATGTTAGTGGTCACCAGAAGTAGTAAAAACTTTCTCCAATCAATGTTGTGACGAAGTGCAATCATTTTCATTCAAAGTTGTAAGTAGCAGTCGTCTCAGCTTCCAAATCATTGATGATCGGATTCCGTCCATCTACAGCGTTATCGATCAAGCGCGTTATCGCAAGCACAACGTATCGAACATAGTTCGTACAGTCGATAATTGATTGTTCTCGACCCGTAATTTATTTATCACTTGCCCGCACTTACTGCGAAGTGAACTCCCGCAACTACATGAGTAGAGTGTTCAATCAATCTTTGAATTCAATGACATTGATGATGACAATTTAGAATGTCAAGATCAGAATGACAGAATGCCAAAACTCACAATGTGAATCTTATAATCAAGATCTCAGAATGTAAAAATGTGGATGTCCGAATGTTACCATCTTGGAATGTGAATCTCTGAATACTCAATGTCAAAAACCTCAAAGCTCCGAATGTCTCTACCAGAAACTCAAATCTCCGAATTTCGAATCTTAGAATGTCCTCATCTCACACGAATTCCATCTAAAACAATTACCTCTCCTCCCTTCAACATCATGAGGCGAATTGGCCACGCCTCTGAAGTAGTCATTATTCCATTTTACCAATCACAATTCATTATAGGTCCATAGCAGATCACATGTTGATCTGTGGGCTCATAGTAGCACATTCATTCGACCAATCACGCTCCTCCCTTCCCGTCATGTGACACTTGTTCGCAGTATTCTCAGCCTTGTTTGTCATGTCATCTGCTTAGTTTTCTCGCTGAAACGTCAGTGTCGAACAATGGGTTCTGTAGATCTTAAACAGTCCCGATATTCCCCCTCACCCCCTGAGAATACTAAAGCTCCGCGTTGAAGACTTTATTTTATCACATTGAGCATGAGACGGGTAAGAGTAGATATTTACCATACAAGTAGATATTCATCAGAGCCGTCCATTGTCTTCGTACCCCTGCCCCTAAAAGGTTCGCAGTCCCAAACCTCCTTTGTTATAATCTTACGCTAAACAGACTCCCTTTTTCCCCTCATTCGGTTGACCTAAATTCACGCACCCTCTTTTATTTTCCAATTTGCAGTACATTTCAAACAAGTACGGTTAATAAATGATTGTTGAACCAAAAAGGTTGAGATCTCAATAATTTGTTTAAACAAATTAAATATTGGTTACAGTATATGATTTTTTAAGGGACATTTTGATGTCAAAGTGACGTCATTGCGTCTTTCCTTCCTCCTTGGCGTGCACTGCAAGGTTGCTCAGTGACTAAAATTCCAATTGAATTTTTTTCCGTCGCTCTGCCGCGAGATGACAGCTTTGTCGCCCGAATACTGATGCAATGTGGTTTTTGAAAGCTCTCCCGCGTCGATCAGTTGGCTGCCATTTGCAAATGAAACTCTCCATGGGATTGAAATCTACCACGAATTCCATAAGGATTGAAATAAACTTTATTTAGATAACCTGATAAGGAAACCCGTAAGGAGTGACATAAAACTCAAGTGAAATTTTAGTCACTGATTACTTCGCAGTGTACAAAATGTAATATTTTGAATGCATGTATTAAATACGTCTAACATTAAAAGAAAACAGGACTCATAAAATCCTGCTCGGATATTAGTCCGTAGTATGTCGTCTTTTTATACCAAAATACATGTCTGACTAGCTATCAGCGACACTGTTTACTCAACTTGTGTGGAATTCGATTTAGTGTTCAGGAGGTAATTATTCACCCATGTGCAAATATCGCAGCTACTTAGTGGGCTTGCAATATACATAAGCTGTGCAAATATTACTGCCATTCGTGGGCTAAGTGTTCGCACAACATGTGCAAATATAATCAGCCTTATAAAAAATAGAGGGATTTTAAATTTACGCATAGACACGAAAAAATTATCGATTATTTACGATTATATATAATGGGTTTCCGTTGGAAATAAATAGATATTTTATAACTCGTTTGGGTCGTCTTGCTTTTTTGTAAACATATGTTGTTTATATTTTCGTTAATATCAGTTCACACTACGTATATATTTATTGTTACTATTTGCTAAACCTGATGAAGGCCCCAATCAATGGTCGAAATGTTGTGTAGAAAAGAAATCTCGGTAAATTTTGTTGCCAAATATACTCGTTCACGGTATTGAACTATTTTCAGAATGTTGAAAAGTATATAGAATTTATCGTTCGTGCTTTTGTAAGTACACACGTTATACTATGTTCCCTTCACATAATTTGAAAATATGTTTGTATTATATAATGTATGAATTTGATCCATTTAACTGTCTAAAAAGCTTTTAGAGGTTTGTCAGTCAATAAATTTAGCTTAATTAAATAAGTAGCTGCTTGGCATTGACATCTATATCTTTCATCGTCTTCGAGACTGCTACATTGACATCTGACAGCAACTAACAGATCAAAATGCTTGTATATGCATAGACTTAAATATATATTTGACATTTATATTTGATTCTATGTGTATACGTCTATGGAGCGACACCGGTGCAGAATTGAACGAGTACCGTGTATGTGCGGAGTCGCCTACAGCTGGTCAGAGTAGCGCAGGAGTAGCGAATGGTCGCGAATCGCAACATGAGCAATGTGAGTTGAATGGGAGCTTGAGCCAAGCAGCCAGGATTGAAGTGAGGTTCTAAAATATGTATATGTGTTCACAGGTTGTACGAGAATTAAATAACTAAAGTAGGTTAAACCTGTAACGCTGAATTTCAAGTTTATGTGTGTGCGTGTGTGTTAGGGCAATTTTTATTACAAGTTTATTGTGTCAAATCAAGTAAATATATTCAAAAATTATAATTTTATTAGGCCTTCAGTTTCATATTTGTAGGTGACGTGTCGTTATGCAATGCATTGCCATTGAATTAAAATAAAATGTATATAGTATAGATCAGTTAAACGTCGAAGTGTACTGTGAGATGTTAAAGAATACGAACGAAATGCAAAAGTTATCTTGATGTGAAGATGCCCGGGTCGATCTGGCTTCGTAATCTCTTAATAATTGAAATTTCATTCAACGTTCTAACATGGAATTTGCTCCCATGACATATACCTTTTTAGTATGAGTTAACCCAATCATGAGTAATCGTAATCTATGATGGAAAATGCTCTAAAAAATAAGTCTATGGTACTGTCAGAAGAAGAAGAAGGCAATGCATCGGCAGTTGTGGTCGTATCTGCTATCGTGGGAGCTGTCGAACCAAAATCCTGCGAAAATGATGGAAAACGTGTTATTGTTAAAGAAGAACAGAGTGACATATGCTTGTGTCATGAACCTGAACAAATTTCTCCGGTATCTAAAGGTAGAGTTGTGGAATACTGTGGATATCTCCCGATACATTGCAAGTTGTTAAGTTTACATTTGTGCCCTTTCAGCATCAATTCCTGCCGCGACCCAGCAGAAAATAAAAGAAATAGAAACGGCACTTTTCGAGCTACCTGCCAATAAGTCTAAATTAAAAGAATTGGCGAAAACGGAAGGTGGTCTCATCAGTGGTATGTAATTACCCTATATTATTTGTCTAAAATTAATTTACGTTATTATATGCATTATCCTTCCTGACCATATTCTTATATTTGGCTTATCCTTCTATAGATAAACTACGAAAACAGGCATGGCCAGTACTATTGGATATCGACACCAGATTAGCTACACCTGCCCCAAGTCAAGAAGAGTTAGAAGTTCATGAAGAATACAAACAAGTTGTAATGGATGTGAATAGATCACTGAAGCGTTTTCCTCCAAGTATGTGAACATGTATTTCTTTTTATGAACAAGCATTCACTTGTTAGAGCTCTACGGTATTAAATGCTTCATTTGGTCACTGTAACCTGCTTTTTCTTCTTCTTATTGCTTCAAACTAATTTGCTGCTCTAAAATCTTGTAAATAATCTTCTGTCATGATCTTCTATGAGTACATATCCATTTATTATTATTTTTTTGTATTTTTATATCTCTACATTACAAGTAGTTTATCTTTATCTTTTTTTATATAAATGTTTAGATTTCATGTTGAAATACTTATCAATTTGTGAGATCCGTCACTTAATTTATCTAATCTTGTGTAACTTAACTTAATTTTGAGTATGTCTTTCTTTCTTTCTCAAAATCCGATGATTTTCTCTGTTTTGCTATTTCTTTCTGTCATTGAATTGTAGATGGAAAATGTAACAGATGCCTGAAATGTGTAGCATTTAAGTGTTTCTTTTCTTTAGGATATCTTCATTATTTAATTAGTAATATGCAGAGTTTCTGTGTCCTATTTTTCTGTAGATAGATCTCTTTGTAGTGTATTATTAGGCAAGTGTGTTTGTGTTTTATAACATACTGCATTGTCTTTGCTTCAGTTCATTAAGTATTCTCTGGTTTTTGCAATATTTAAACAGAATTAGAATATAATAATTATTTAAATGTTTATTTTCTATTAATTATTTTGTCAGATATTCCTAGTGAAGAAATCGCAAATCTTCAGGAACAGTTAACTAGGCTCATAATGAGGGTAATCATAAAGCATCCACAGTTACGATACTACCAAGTGAGTACTTAGAAATTAATATAACTACTTCACTATTATGTATACTAATTGTAAAATTAAATATAATTTAACAGTTTTAATTAAACATTTTTATTTTTTAGGGATATCATGATGTAGCTGTGACATTCTTGCTAGTAGTCGGTGAGGATGTGGCATTTCAGATTATGGAAAAGTTGTCAACTCAGCATTTTAAAGATTATATGGAACCAACAATGGATGAAACTTCTTATTTGCTCAATTTTGTATATCCTCTTATTCAGAGAATGAATCCTGGTCTTTTTGATTTCATGGAACGGTAAATTTCAGTTTTCTCTTCATTGTCTCGACAATTCAAAGAAATATTTCCTACTCAGTCTTTTTCCAATTTTATGGTAGCTTCTTATAATGGTTTTATTTCTTTTATAATAATAATTTTTTTTGTCAAAAAAATAGTTGTAAATTTAATATGACCACATGGGGGGGGGGGGGAGCAATAAACTAAATTAACTTATGTGACATAAGGTGTTTATTTTTTTATTCTAGAGCTGAAGTAGGAACAATATTCTGTCTAGAGTGGCCACTAACTTGGTATGGACACAGCCTCAAGCAGTATAGAGATATTGTCCGTCTATATGACTATTTTCTTGTGTCACCTCCATTATTTCCTTTATACTTGGCGGCAGCTATGGTAGTTCATCGTCAAGATGAAATATTTGCTGAAGAATGTGATATGGCAAGCATACACAATTTATTATCAAAGGTGTTTATCAGCTATCTTAAATAATTGTGCATACAATTTTCCAGAAAAATTATAATTATTTTCTATTAATTGCTTTGGATAGATTCCAGATGGTCTTCCATTTGAATCTCTCCTAAAACTTGCCAATTCAATTTATGACAAGTATCCACCTCCTAGTATAGAACGAGAAGTAAAAGAACGATTTGATGAAGAGTAAGTGTTTAAGAAATATCTCTGTTATGTGGGATGGTTAAAACACGTTATTTTATGAAATTAGCTTTCCAGGTAGCAAATAATCCTGCATGAAATTTGTTTTATCTCTAGGCTTAAGCGCAGGCGTTATATTCCAACAAGACCGCAACGAATGCCAGCCAGGTACATTCCTCATTGGCGGCGGTGGAATAGATATTTGCCTCCTTGGGTTGCAGGGCCTCTGATGGGAGGTGCTCAACGTGGGCGATACAGAGTTCTATTGTTCACTGCTACTATGGTTGGCTTGTATGCATGGTTAAGAATGGCTGAGGCTATGCCTACTAATGTTTCTGAAGATATTAGATAGCACCAGTTTGAAAGAACACTTGATAATTTATGGCCTTGAAAATGAAATAACAAGTTGACCTCAAATATTTGACTCCTGTGAGCATACGTGGTGCTTTCCTTCTAGAAACTGAAAGGAAGAAGTAAGAAGTACCACTTTTGTTATACATGGAAGTACCATGAAGGTGTTTTGCATAACAACGGGTAGCCTCAAGATTGTGGAAATGCTGTGTATAATTGAGCCATTGTAAGCAATAGATGAAATGAGCAAAGGAATTGAAAATATTCATCGGAAAATGTTTTTTTCTAGAGAGAAGAAAGAAAACTGGATATAATAATACAAAAGTTATTTAATGACTTTTATTTTAACTAGTCATCAGTATTTTTTAAGTTTGATTATAACTGATTGGAAAGCTACCATAGATAAGTCAGTATGCAATGAAATTTAATGCACAGGTTCGATATGCAGTGTAAATATGCTTATTCTTATATACTAACTTCTATTGTAAATAGTTCAGAAAAGTATATATTATCAAAAGCAAAATATTTTTGTGACATAACTTGGGAATTGTTTTGTAGAAGTTTATATGCTCACCTATTGTTGTCCCTACTTCAGTTGATGTGATTATTGCAATGAAATTAAAATTAATTTTCTTTATAAAATGAATAAGGAAGTAAATGAATTGTTGATTGTTCCTGTTATAAAAAACATAATGAGTAAAGTATATTTATTTACAGTTTTCGTTTATTTTTTGTCTTTGACCATTTTAATAGTTTAGAACAAGGTTAGTATTTCCCCCTTTACTGATTTATTTTTATTTTTTCCCAATTATATCCACAGAACGAAATTACAATGTAGATAATGTCATCCATATTATCGGTACTAAATTTTGAACTGATTATATCAGCTATTGGAAATTACCAGAAATTCTTGCAGTTTGGTCAGTTATTTATTATTTATTAATAATAATAAATAAATAGCAAAACCACAAGTATTTTTTCTGGTAAATTTTGAACATTCCACAGAGAAGCTTTGGTGACATAAGTTTCACAGATACAAATAAATCTATCAAGAAAAATGAAATAGAATTTTCCTTTGTTAACCCAAATTCTCAATTATTTTGAAAAGCTTTTGATTGATACATAATTTAGTTAACTCCATTAATTCATTAACTTCCCCAAGTCCATTTTCCAAGCAACAAATGTAACCTAAGAATCATCTTCAGTGTCGTATCATCCAACTTTTCAACATTTTTTAAATCTAATATTTATATTTTCCAAATTTCTGGCCAACCATTTTTTCCAAAATTTAGTCATTGCTTTCAATGGGTCTTGTGGTCAATCGAGGCTTGTGCATTCTTTGCACACCATAAATTTGCAGAACCCAAGGATTGTTTATTTTGACTTACCTTTCTTCCTTTAGAAGATGCAATGACAGTTTAGATAATACACCGTACTTTTTTCACACAAAATTTCACTAATTAAATAGTTTACATAAATACAATGTTTTGATCTCTTTCTGGTCGTTACCAGGAAACCACTTGAGTAACTTTGTGGGCTACTTGGCTCCATCTCATACATTATAAAAATAAGGTCATATTATTTAACTTCTTTTCTTTACTTGTAAGAATTTTACATTTTTCACTTTTTTTGACCTCTACATTTTTGAATGGTCTTTAATTTCCACATACTGATTTGATGAAGATGATATCTTAAAGATATACAATTACAGTATTTTCTCCTTTGTCAGCTTTAAGATTAATCATAAGTAGAAGTAAGACTCCATGCAGTTCTCTGAAATAGTAAATTTAGCCTCTTTACTGGGATTTTTTCTTTTAATTTTAAACTGATAACTGAATGACCACAATATATTTAATTTTAAAATTAATCCACCAGGAAGAGTTCCTGAAAGTAATTCTAGTGAATATGTGAGTGGGGTGTATGACTTGCATCACTCAATTAAAATTTACCCTCACCTAAAATAAAACTTCACTACACGTGTGCAAGAAAAGTGCTTCACTGAAATATTATGTGCCTAGTAAGTAAAGAAATTTTGCAAGAATTTTTTTCCACCTCATTATTTCTTTTCCTAAGAGCCTTAATGCATTTTCAATCTGGAGAAAAGAAACACAAAATATTTTTAATTAATTATTTGCATATGAAAATACAAGCACTGATCAGTTCAGCCCTGGGTTTACACCCTGTACTAATTTCACAGCAGGCTGAGTAAGCCCGAGTGTGTCAATTTGAAGATTGAGGCACAAAGAAGTAATCCCATCCACCAAACTCTAGTTCAGTGCTCAGTCTATCAACCCTTAACTAGTTGCTTTAAAGATACATTAGCTACTTTGTGGAGGTAATTTATAAGACTCCAAAAACTAAAACTTGAAAAATTTAATTTGGGTTTTTTGTTATTTTTGAATTACTAATAAAAATATTGGGTTTTTTTCTTTGGTAGGAGGGAGGGGAATCATACTTTCATCAAAATTAAATATCTTGCCAACAATTAAGGCACTGAACAGTCTAAGTTTTCAATTCTTAGAATCTACTTAAAGAATTTTTTTTAAAACAAAGAATACCTACTTACATAATAATTAAAAACATTTCTTGAGATCAAGTGAAGATAAATTAAGTAAAATACGAAGAAAAAAATTAACTGACTCTAAAAATAAGTATTTTGACTCAAAACTTATAAGCTAAAATGCATTGAATCAACTAAAAGAACATAATAGATCATTATATGGTAGCACTTATTAGCAATTATGTCATACTCATTAAGCAAGAAATCAAATTTAACTATCTTTTGGTTGTATTCCATTTTGCCTGAAATAAAAGAATATGAAAATATTGAGTATTCTGACAAATTAAAAAAATAAAGTTTATAACTTCCTTGGTTAGATTTTGACCCCAATGGATATGTAACTGACAAAATAATGGATGTTGCTTGGTTCGCATCTGCACGCTGTGGAAGCATATTCGGTACTAAGATTATATGGAACTGGAGCAGCGAGGTTGCCTTAGAAACAAAATTCTAAATAAAAATGTGATGGGTGGGGTAGAAATTTACCCCACAAATGTAGTTAAGGGTTAAGTAAGAGAAAGCAAGTTAATTGAGAGGTTACCAAATTCTTAATCACAGGTGGAAAATCTTTATTTTTGTGGGGCTTTAAGGGCTCATCAGCAGCAAGGTCATTAGAGCCCCCCCCAAAAAAATCTTTATTTATGGACAAAATTTCCACACACACAAAAAAGACTGCAATAAATCATTAGAAATCTATAACAAAAATCTTATATTAGGACATCCTGTATCACAACCATCTTAGTGAATATTATATCTAGGGTTCTAATGACGTTGGCAAGCCCTAAAGTCTTAAGAAAAAAAATTATATCTGATATAAGCATGTATATACAAATTGCTGAACAATGGTAACACTTTCTATTATTACGATTGTAAAGTTTCTTCTCAATCCTCTTTTTCTTAATCCTAGCAACATTTTCACTGTATATTCCACAAGATTAAATGAAATCTAACATAATTTATGACTTAATGATTAGTAAAAGTTAATTATTGCTAGTTAATCAGAATCATGATTTACCTAAGAATCATTGGTCACAAAAGGAACTTAAAATTTAAAAAACAGGACAAAGAAAGATTCCCAAGTCAATAGACTTTGGTATTACCTCCAAGTCCTAAAATATGAGATTTTATCCAGAAATGGAAGATTCAATTTACAAGCATGGAAAAATTGTGCTAATTTATATCAACATTATTCTAAGCACTGATGAGCCAAATATTCAGTCTTGCCAAAATTCATATACAGGTCTCAGGCCAAAACCTATGAGCTGTGCAAAACATTTCACAAAAGGCTGCTTCAAATCCACAGCACTGAACATTTCAGTTAAACAGCCTCACAGCTCGAGTACTCTTTCAGAAGTCATTTGTTTGTCAATTTAGAAGGAAATTAGATTTGTTTGTAAATTTACAAGGAAACTGTAGCTCAATAATATCTACAGTACAGAAAGAGTTGATTCGACAAGATCATTGCCATCTCAGACTTCAACATTTGCTTCACCAGGTAATCACATTTACTCCATACAAGAGGTTAAATTACAAAGAATTTATCACTCACTGAACCAGGGTAAAACTTGTCACCCGTAATGTCATGGAGAAAAGACTATTGTCCTGTCCAGCAGGAATATAAGTATTTTTAAAATTATTTATACAATATTCACTATACAGGCACAAAAACAAAAAAAAGAATGGTCCGTAAAATGGTATGGTAAATACAGAAGGGAGAAAAAAAAATTTTAACGCGCACAAATGAAAATGCTCTGTTCCCAAGACTTGTGTAGTTGATGTGCTTAATTTGAATCTGAATTCAGAATTGTTCCATCACCCCTCCTCTTTTTTTTATTGCGTAAAAAGCCCTTAAATACAGAGGGGGTGAATATTTCTTTGTTCCCCTTGGTTGTTATACACATTTTCAATATTTAAATGTGTTTTTTTTTTCACAATAAAAAAATAGATTGTGATGGAGCAATTCCCATCCCGGAATCGGATTAAGCATTATACATTAGAATTCATAGGTCTAGTCTTCGGACCAAACCATTTTTTTGTTTGTTTTTTGTGTGTGTACGCTTGTTTTACATTAGGGATAGAGCCCTTTACAAAGACTTCTCATTAACGAAAAAAGTGATTGTATGCAACCAGAGTCCAGCTTGGTTATGAAATTTCACTCAAAAAATACAAAAATAAAAGTATACACTCTTTACAATAACTTATGCCTCTTCCCATACTGTATTCAAACAATTCTCACTATATATATTGCATATAACCTAGCCACATCACAGAACACTGAAGAAAAAGAACACCACTTCTATAGTCTAAAATAAAGGAAAATAAAATGCAGCAAGAGTGACAGTACATAAACATTAAGAAATTGAATTTGTTTTGATGTTATCAAAGGATCAAAGGTTAACAGTGGATAAGATTACTTTCATATTGTCCTCATATTTCAATCTCTCACCGTGTTAAGGCAAATACAGTTTAAAGATATTTAGCTTACAAAAATGTTAGGTCTTAAAAAAGAGATTCAGAAAATACAGTAAGTTATTATAAACCTTCTAAATTAATTTTTCCTCATTATAAACAATTGTTGAGAATGCCTCATCTCAATGTTTGAACAAGTCAGTTGAGTTCCGAAGACAATATATGCATAAAGTACTATGTAAATAATGAAGACGACTAGGGTACTGTATAACAATTCACCATGTTATAAAGTAGATTGTATCTTTGGATAGCACGAATTATCACATATATGAGCATCAACATTCATTATTGCCATGGAGAGAAATTTTTCAGTTAACTATAAAATACAATACAGTGTATGAAATTAAGAGCAGATAATAAATGAAGTTCTAGGGAACCTTTTTGAAAACTTATTCAATATAAATGGTACAAATAAATTCTTCAATTAAGAAGAAATGAGGAGACTTCATTGATTCAATCAGCAAAATAAAAATTATCACAGAAATTACACCCTGCAATTGTCCCCATCGTACAATACAAACTAATTCAAAATTAAAATTACTCAGAAAAATTCTAAAAATCAAGAGATATTCTTAAAATGAACATAAAAAAAACTTATTTCTCATCTTATAATTAAAAAAAAGAAATATCACAGTCTTTCTGATAATTTTTTTACTAAAGACGTTATATATTGCAGCACATTCTCATGTCGAAGAATATCCATATGATCTACATTGGGAAAAGTTTGATGATAAATTCTCTCTTTCTGTTGCCCTTCCCAATGCATACAAGCTTCCAAACTTCGTTTGTTTACTGTTCCATCTCCATCGCCGTACACAAAAAGCGGATAACCATCCGGAAATTTGCCAGGTTTGAACACAATCCTAAATCACATAAAATGTTTTCAATCTGGATAGTTGAGGACAGCAATCAAACGTTGAAGTGTCAAGAACTTCTTTAGTCTTTAAGTAAGCTAAGGATACATTCAATTGAATTCCTCTGATGGTAAGCACATTGAGCATTTAGTAAAAATCAAGGAAGACCTTAAAATCTCCCCAAAGAAAAGGAACTGTTTGATTTGCACAGAAATAAGGAAAGCCAAAGTTCTGAAGTACATACCTATCAACTGTATTGACACCAAATCCATGAAGGCAATGAATTTCTACTCCTGGAGCAATGAACTTTGAACCAAAAGGCTTGACATCCTTCCTCATTTCCCAACCAACTTTGTAATCAATATCACTGAAATTTAATTTGCAAAACAACTCATTATACCGCAAACTTGTTAAAAACACAATGATACTGAGCTTAAATACAATGACATACTTAAAGAATAGTTCATAATCATCAACAGTGTAATTTCTTTCTGCAGTTTGTACCAAAACTTCATCCGATTTCCAAAACAGCTTGGAAGGCATGAGCCAAGCCAAGCTGGGAGATGTTATTTGCTCCTCTTTCATCACACTCTCTCGCAAAAGGTAGGATCCCAAGTCATCACCTACTCATAAATTTTCATGTATTTTTCAGCACTTGTTTAAAAAATATTACTTTATTATATCTGTAAACTATAGTTTACAGATAACTTACCAACAAGGAAAACTTTGAGAGCTTTTACAGATCCCACCCATGCACCAGACAATGTGACCAAAGCCCGAATGTACTTATCTTTCCATTGCTGCTTCATCTGGTTTAAGAAATGCATAGTCATTGGTGCTCCCATGCTATGTGCTACAAGTACAACTCTCCTGTTTCCATTGACACTGAAAGTATCTTCAATAAGAGTCTTCAAATTCTCAAAGAATTGGGTATGTTCATCTACAACACACAGTGAGGATTTAAGATAAAAGTTACATCACAGTATTACAGGATACCTTTTCAATACTTCTAAGAAAGAAAAAAACATTCATGCAGAAAGTATGAAGATTCAGATTAAGAGGGCTCAGTGCATAAATCAACCAAGTCCCATTTTTTCACATTTTGCGATATTTTGCATCAAGACACAAATAATAACTTTTGGTGCAAAAGAGTTTGATACACTTGGACAGTATAAATTAACCTTATTACAAGTGTTGTGAAAAAAAATCTTTCCCTACAGTATACACTCAGTATGAAAATTGAGCCTTCATCTTTACAATAAGTTACAATTACATGATTCAGTGCCAATTTTATGAGAAAAAATTCATCTCAATCACTTCAAATAATCAACACAGTTAGTTATCAGAGAAAAATTGAGTACTACATTTCTTAAATTCCTGTAGAACTACTACAAGTTTCATTAATAAACATAATAAAACCACTATCTACTAAAATTAATTCTTACCAAATAAAGAAAAATTTACTTGATATTTGTAAAGAATTTCACACAACAAAGTCTTCATAATTCAATAAATTACATTAATAACTTTTTTTTCACCCAACTTCATGACAATTCACGACAGTCAGGAACATTCTTTCGGGAGACCTTACTCTCATTCTCAGCTAGCCATACTGTATAGTAGTTATAACCCAATTCCCCAGAAGCTTGCCCAGTTCAATAGTCTTGCTTTTAGTTTGGTTAATATTCCTATAAATAGGAAGCAATATAATTTGGAACAGTCAGCAATGAGAAATTGAATGGTTAGGATACAAAGTTAACAGTAAGATACAAAGATTCTGTTAGGGAAATAACCACTTCAATAATCACTATAGAACAATTGAAATTCAAGAAAATTACTTACTATCTAGTATTTCACAACAAATTTCAAAATCTCAGAACCGAAAATTCTATAGCTCACAATTTTAATTCTTGATCAAGGCAAATTGCAAGGATACAGAATCCTCTAACAAAAAAATTTCGGGCTCACAGAATTGAAAGGGGCAATTGAAGCAAATAATATATTAACTGAAGAAAAACAGTAAATATATAATACAAAAAAAATTCTCATTTCAATTTTGAACAAATAGAAAAATTAACAGTAGTTGCACAATACAAGCCAAAGTTATTGAGATAGGTCAACCTACAGTTTCAAATGTATGTTTATGAAAGAAGTAAATTTACTAAATTTAAATTTTGATTGTAGAACTTCGAAGTACCAATGGAGAAAATTTGAATACAGAGGCATATTGTTTTAGGATATTTTCCTGATTTATTTTTTGTATATACTTGTTCTTGATTTATTATTTTCTTTGAGGGCTTTAATGGCATAGATGTTGGTGAGCCCTAAAGCTCTCCAAAGTCCATTAAAAAAATGACAATAATTAAATAATTACAAGTTGAAACAGTGTTAAAGAAACTATATCAATAAATATCGCTAAGAGTCAATTTTCAAATCATTCAATATTCTTAATTATACAAGGACAAATAAGTTCAAATAACTAAGCAGAACTCCAACTATGCTCAGCTGAGGATAGGAGCACGATCCCCTTGAAAGTTTACTCCCAACAATAAGGGAAATATTTCAAAGAAATATTGTGGAAAACATTACCAATATAACTTTTATAATGTAATTATTATAGTGTTTTTCTCTGAAAATTCAGAAGTACATTTACTACGATCCATGCAGATATTCAACATGAAATAGTTGAAATACATACACAAAACAGTTAACTACCACATGCTCTTTCAAAACAAGACAGATTAGTATACAAGTAGTACTTTTTTTAACATTATATATAATTATAAACATGCATACACTGACTTCAGTCAGAATTCAGTAAGAGAACACAACCCTCAAAAATTTTCACTCACTTGGAGCCTTTCTGAAGTCGTAGGGAGCTCCACGAATGGACACATCTCGCTTATACCCCAAAGCCACTAATGCATTTGCAATATCCTTAAAATATGCACCAGTTGATGATTCACTTGGATCCAACCATTCAACAGTGGATGTATTACCAAATCCAGGGATGCGAATGTCCACACCATCAGGGTTTGAAGTTTTCCTAGTTATGTTGTCATACACTAATTTCATGTTATCAATCTGCAATTTAAAAAAAGCATTATGAACATAGAGCATGTCCAAAAACCTGAAAAAATTATTTTCATATCGAAAGGAAGATGTTTATGGGATGTTGATTAAACAAAATATTTATTTTACTATATCCCTTTCACTTGCAGAAGAACAATCACATAATTCACTCAATCACTATTGGGCTATCAAATTTTTATCTGTACCACAATACTCCACTCAATATAGCAACACAAATTAAACACTTAACAAACACTACTTGACACATGAGGTGTAAAACATGTACTTCACATTTCTCTCACAAGAGTGAAATAGTAGAAATTTTATACTTCCCACAAAAGGTAAGAAACATAGAACAGAGACAAAAAATAACTATTTACCCAGCAATCAATAACAATAGGAACAAGTAATTCCATATTGAGCCATATATTAAAATAATCTTGAGTATTTTTTTGGCATACATAATGAACTGCTTCCTTTTTATGCAACTTAGCTTCTACCTGACTTCCTCCATCTCCTGGAACTGCAGCACAAAATTAAAACATGTACAAAGATAGATAATTAAATTTAATCACAAAACTCACTCAAACTTATAGAATTTGAATAACAATGAAACAATAATACACATAATACCTAGTATGAAAGGAGGTCCCGGAGGTGCACCGTCGCCCACACATAACTCACAAAGAGCACTTAGGATGAAAATAAATGAAGCTTGGTAATAACATCTCAGCTTCATTTCACAGGCAAACCACAAAAATTATAGCGATTATGTGTAACAAAATATGTATGAATTAAATATTAAAATTTTGATCGCTTATAAGAAGAACAAAGAACTTTACAAGTCAAATACGTCTTAACATGATCATGAGTGATCTCGAACATAAAATGCTTGCGATTTCACAGTAGCTGTGCGGACTTCGTGGAAGAGTTCAGTCCTCTAAAAGTTTACGTTCAGTCGATGTTGCCACGACAAAAAAAGACGCCGTTCTTAAACTATGTGATACCTCGCTTTGAGCTGTCGCCAATTTATAAGGTAGTGGATGCTTAATCTGACGTTTCATGACGTAGACGTGACGTATGGAGCATATGATCACAATAACAACAACACGTGACGGAATGGCGTTCGTCGAACTCCATTGGTCTACTCAACTCGTGTATTTCCAACCCGACCTTTGGCTAAAGATGAGATTTGGTTGATACTTTAGGGAACGGGATACTAGAAAAACGGGGGAAGGTGTAAGTAGTAATAACAAATGTGTAGTTACTTAAAAAAACAGTAGTAGCAACAAGAAAGAAATTTTTAAAAACACTTCCTGAAGAAAAAAAATTCTTCGGTTTTCTTTCGTGTTGAGGCTTTGATTAATTTAATTTATAGACACAAGGCTCAGATCGAGGGGCGTGTCATTCATAAGATGATTATTAATACTTTGAAATTGTGAGTGATTTCAGTTGTCGCGATTCATGTTGGGTACAATAAATGGATAATATGTTTTCCTAAAGCAACTTCTTTAAGAATTATTAAGCGAAGTGGATATTCGCACAAGTGGCAAAATCGAACCCGCTGCGGGCCACAGATTATTGAAGGTACAGATAGTTCACTCCCATAAACCCAATGGTTACCTTAGAAGCACCCCAGCGGACCACGGGGAAGGCCGAGAACTATCGTCAAATTGCGCTCAACACCCCTCCCTTTTCCTCGTTTTACATCGCACAATTTTCATCGAGTACCCGCTGCCGTATTCTGCAGAAGCCTACAAACAATTAACCTGCAGTGGAAACTCAGAACCAGCAATTCTAAATTCGTGATTCGAACTAAAACACCCACAAATCAACACCAAGCAGAGTTCGAGTATCTTCAATTAGTCGCAGTCGTCACATGAAGACCATGTGCTTGCCGCCAACGTCAACACTAACTACGCGAGCAACCAGTTGAACGGGTGGTGGGGGCTAGTTAGTTCTGCGCCTTGCTAGTGGAGTGCTGTGACGAGTGATCCATCTGTACCTAATATAATCTGTGCCACAGGCTTACTATTACCCCAAGTTGTGTAAGTAGCGATACACTGCGTCACTGATATCTAGGTTGATATGTATTTTGAGAGAAAAAAGATATAACAGTCTTATTTACGAATAGGATCTATTGAGTCCTATTTTCTGTTAAAGTAAGACGTTTTTAATAGATGGATTCTGTTGGATTTAGGTTGGCAATAAGTAATCCTTGTCTTCTATATTTTTTACGTAGTGCATGTACTGTTTCCTGTTTCCAGTAGTATTCATTAAACACCCGAGCTGGAAGAAGTGTGCGTGTCTTATTTGTATTAATCACCTTTATCACTCATAATCGCTGGACTAGCCACAGCTGTATAATTATAACAGGTTTTGTACCCAGGACTAATTATTTGTAGTAGTCGAAAGTGTGTTTCTTTTTGTGATTGAGAAGTGATGAGCCGTGGCTGTGGATGGGCACGTGTGATTGTAGTCGCCGGTAATTTAGTAATCCAAGAAGGAGAAACCTGGTGCTACGGGACCCTGTAACTTCGGGATTGCAAAACTGAAAGGGCCAGAGGACTACAAAACTTGGTGTTTCTCGATGACTAACTCTGGAGTGCTGTGTTGGGGATCGATACAGCTGATGGCAAGGAGCACCGCGAGGAACGTGCTCTGGCCGACATCTGCCTCATTGTTGACCCCCAAAACTATCAATATGTTGAGTCCGGGAAGACAGCTAAAGAGGTTTGGGAATTGCTCAAGAAGTTTGAGACCAAGGGACATTGGCGTTACGTCCACCTAGCGCGGACTATGAGCCAAGCAAGGTATCAAGATTTCTCAAATATGGAGTCGTATATTGTCCACGAGTTGTGGCCAACGCGATTCACTGCGCGGCAGTTAGCGAGTCAGCCATGTTAGAACAGAAAACAGGGAAGCCTCCCTGGGATCGAACCCGAAAAAAATTAAAACAGTAGGGTGTAGTACCGTGCAAGATTAAGCGTAATACTATTTATCGTACAATGATACTCTGTAATATGTAGGAGTGAATTATGCCACGAATTTCAACATAATTGAAATAAACTTAGGTTAGAAAACTTAAGAAACCCGTATGGAGTGACAAAACCTCAAGTGGGATTTCAGTTATTAGAGAAATACGCAGTGTACACATTTGAATACTTAGAGTCAATGTATTAAAAAGTTTAACATAAACGGAAAATAAATTCAAAATATCCTACTCGGAAATAAGACAATTTCATATCGTCTTGTTTTATCCTTAGATACACAGCAGTCTTCCCAGCTGCCACGCCAGTGCCACAACTCGTACACATAATCGCACCCAGACAGCGCCAGTGTGCGCTCATAAGTTGTGGTAATAGTGAAGCCGTCAGGCTCGCTAATAGCACACGTTGTGGAAATAGAGAGGCCGCGGCGGGTTCGGTAATCGCACAAGTAGTGGAAATAGTAAGACCACGGCGGGTTCGCTATTTCCACAACTTGTGCAAATATCATCAGCCAAATTCGTTTATTACCCTACACTTGATCATACGCAGATTATTACCACAGTGGAATAAAACATTACTGCCCTTTCATGACAATAAATTTACTAGATCTCTTGAAGTTGTAAACATGAACCTTGAAATTAGACAATGTTATGAAACATTACCATGAAAAATATGTTTAAAAGTTTACAATATATTTCAGATGAACAATTGAAAACAAATGTGTAACAAAACAGGACAAAAATTTTAAGTTGTCACTAGTTTTGTACATTTTTTGTAATTATGGTATGTTTTATTTGATGTATACTTTGTAATGGTAAGTAGAGAAACATTCAGGAACTTATGTTTGTGTGTTAAATAATAAACGCATCTTAAAATTATAATTTGATTAAAAATAAATTTTTCTCTAAACATATGGAAAGTTTGTCAAAACATGGAAGTTTTCATAAGTAGAGAATTGTGTCTTGGCATACTTTTCAAACATATTAAGTTAGATAGTCGAGGTATTTTTCTGTTGCCTTATGAAGATTTAATTAGAACCTGGGTGGAATTGGTGTGCAGTTGTAGAATGTGAATGGGTAGTGTAATGAGCAACACTTCATCAGTCAATGCAGGAGTCCCAGGTTCAATTCAGTTTCTGCTATTTTCACCTGACAATAAGTTATCACTTATCTTCTCCACATATAGATACACAGAAAATATGTATGCTTCTTAAATTTGAATTTTTTTTTTCTGACTGAAGATGGTGATTTACAAAATTTGATGCAAAGAATATTTAGAATCATACATTAGGTGAACAAAAAGGAATATTAGAACAAGGCAAAATTTATTCAAAGGAAAAATTGACCAAGGCAGCACATTAATGACTGGATAATAAAAAAACCCATGATAAGGCAAAATTACCAAGACTGGTTGCTAAATAAATGGAATGAAACATCTGTGAATTAAAACTTTTTTAAAACATTGAGTCTATTGTTAAAAATTGAAGATGGAAATTTTTAGCAAAGTATGTCCTTGAAAAATCCCAGGCATTTTTTCACAGACAATATTAAACAATCCATACTTTGCATAGGAATTGGAGATTTTCACCTTGCCTGAAATGGCATGAAGAATTGACAATTGCATCTAACAACTGAGAATTGAAGTGAAATTGGATAGCTAATAGGAGTAAATGGATAGTTTGTTGGATGTTAGAGAAATTTTTGCCAGCTTTATAATTAAAAAAACATCTATGCATTTTTTAAATTAACTTCCATAATTTCTAACATTTCCTCAAGAGAAAGTATATTGTATAAAATAAATCGGTATATTTTTTGTATAAAAATGTTCAGCAAGTATATTACAAAAAGTTGATGAAAATATTTTTTTAAATGATTTTGTGCCATACCAGCTCTTTTAATTAAAATTCCCCAGATTGTTGGGAAATTTTCATGGATGCATGAATAGCCTACTGTTTGTTCCTTACCAATGTGTCACATGTTGACAATGTTTTAACATTTCAAGTAAAAAATATCAGTGTTTCTATGGTTATACAGGCAATATGCAAAGTACCAAATAATTATAAATCTACAATGAATAAATAAAATCATTTTACAAAATTACACCCTTTCCGAAACCAAAGATTTAAAAAAAAATCTAAATACCTAAAACTAGAAATAAGTGTGTAGAAATTAAAATGTATTTTGAGAATCTTTATTTTTTTAATATGGGCTTTAAAGTTGCCAACATCTAAATCATCAGAGCCCTTGATTTTTAAAGTAAGACATCTTATATTAGGTATAACATTTTGCAAAAAAAGATCAGGAAAAGCAAGTTAAAAGGAAAAATCATACATTAGGGGAGACGATAGACAAATATATCTCACAGGATAGGTGGTGGTTTGTGGTAGCAAATTAAATTTCTTAAAAACAATATAATAATTATACAATATTTGTTCAAGTTTCCAACAAATGAGATACAGGGTAAATATATACCTACGCCTCAAGCTTAGCAAGAATAAAAAAATAGTTACACAACTTTTTTTCATACTCTAAAAGTAAAAAATGGAATCAAATTATTTAACGTGGACACATCGCATGACGACCTCCATCGACAGGTAAATTGGCACCGGTAATAAAGCTAGCATCCTCACTTGCCAGAAATGCAATTGTTTTTGCAACCTCCTCAGCACTTCCTGGTCTACCGAGAGCATGGGTTTCTCTACTACGCTCTAAAAATTTCTGATAATCTTCATCGTTCATTCCTCCACGTTTTTGCAAGTCAGTTACTATCACTCCAGGATTAACACTATTTACACGCACCTTCTTAGCAGCTAATTCAAGGGCAGTACAGCGAGTCATTTGGTCAACTGCTGACTTAGACATACAATAAGGCAAAACACCAGCAAATGATCGTAACCCATTTACACTGGAGACATTAACAATATTACCATGTGTTTTAATAAGATGTGGAACAGCTAACATGGTTAAATGATAAACCGAGCGAACATTAATTTGAAATATTTTGTCATACTGCTCCAAAGTAGTTTGCGCTATCCCTCCAACCACAATGATCCCCGCATTATTAACAAGAACATCTAACTTTCCATAATGATGAATAACATTCTCTATTATCTTTTCAGTGTCTTTTTCTAATGATAAATCAGCAGAAATTACCAAAGGTTGAGGAGCACCAGATTCTGTGCAAGCAGTAGCTGTTTTTTCGAGATTTTGAATATTTCTGCCAGTCAGAGCAAGACTTGCTCCCAGTTTGGAAAAATGAATCGCAGTGGCTTTACCAATGCCAGAACTAGCACCAGTAATCAGAACAACCTTGCCACAAAACTGCATTCCTACAAGAAAATATTAAATCAATTAAACTCTACAAAAATAAAAAATTACTTTCATAATTCTGTATATTTACTGATCAACAACGACAAATAAGTTTATAGACCACTTCGTCCAAATTTAATAGGTTTTCACGAGCAGGTATCCACAGAGGCGTTGAAATGGAGGTAACTTGGGCTATCTCGGAAGAATATAGAACTATTACTTTTTCTGTACGTCTTTGTCAGTCGGATTCTGCTCAAGATCAAAATCAGAATTTCATCCACAGTGATACAGCGAATCAGCTTCTGCCAGAGAGATGGAATCTGGATGGAATGTAACGTACTCATGATGTACTACTACATCCAAGAGAGTAGCCAGAATAGAGGACTAAAGTTAATTGTGGAATTTGGCGTAATATGATGACTGGCAGGACATCTGAATTAATATGCATTTGATGGGGCGATGGGTGTGGGTCATGAGAAATGCGTATTGAGTGAAGAGTTCACGTTGATGGAAACTAACAATGAATATTTTTGAACTCGGTAGTTTTTCGTAACCTTAGCGGGAAATTTGCCCTAGTGCAATTCCTGCGCGTATAAAGGGCGTCTCTTGATTAAGTTTTCAGGATTTTGGAGCTCATGGAGGAAGAACAGGGATCTTACACTGGGAGAGGACCATACTTATCCCCAACCTCAGATTTTCGGGAAGTATGGAAATTCATGTAAACTTTAGATAATAATTGTGTTTTAAGAGCGAAAAATAGACATAAAACTCAACAAAAATAAGTAAAGTTTTGGAATATCTTTAGATAAGCAATTCATAAAAAAACTGTGCTCATGAAAATGTGATTCACTTGAAATAGCTATAGCTATTATCCACTAAACAAAACAAAAGAAAGTGCACATCTGGAAACATGTTGTATTTTTTGTAATGTCAACATTTAATTGTTATACTTTGTTTAATAAATATGTAAATGCTTTTCTTGGATGGAAAGGGATTAATCTCATCTTCAATCTCTTTATGTAGGTAACAAATTTGTAGTCCATGCAATATTCTATTCAGTACAGTTGTACATCTTACCACCTTGTTCTCACTAATTTTTTTTTTTTTGAACTTACACTACCTTAGAATACATCATTGTGGCACCAGCACTACCAAGTAGCTATATGTGCATCTTGTCCTACATCTATGGTCTAAATTTCTTTTTAATAAATGAAACAAGTAATGTAAAACAATGATTATTTGAAATAATATTATAATAATATATTATTGGAAATAACTAAAACTAAAATTTTAACCAAAAATATTCAAGTGTTCTGTTTTTAGAAAGTTTAAAAAAAACATTATGGCTTGCCCAACGACAGCTGAGATAATTTAAATTCTCTGGACAGGCCATGGCCCTTGGTGCATATAAGCATTGCCTGAGGCCAAATTAGCGTACATGAGAGAAATACAAATTATAAGCTTGCAGAGTACATTCTTTCCTCCTCCTTCTCTCCTTTTATCCTGCACATGATGTCAGAGATGTTGTCACATCTGTTTTTGACAGGACTTACAAGGATTTAGACCCAGTAGATACTGAAGACTGAAGTCATTTCTACATTTCCAGAGTCTCTTCCATGCATCACCTTGAGGAGGTTGATCTATGAATGATTAGAGAGGTAAATGTAAGTAAGTGACTGTTGGTGCACTTTAATCAATGAAGTGCAGTTCCAAACAATGAAATAAATGTATAATTATTTCAATATTTATGAAATAAAAAAATGGAACAATTTTGTAAAACTTTTTGCAAAAATAGAATGTTGTTAATTTTGAACATAAATTCATAACTGGGATCTGCACAAATAAAATTAAATATAATTTAAAAGTCATAAAAGTTATAAATATGTAAAAAATATATTTTGGCAAATATACTTGAAAAACAAATCATTTTCCAACAACTCTGACCACAGATTCGCTATCACCAAGTGCAAAGTTGTATGTAGTGAAATTTAGCTTATTGGAATAATAGCAAAACCAGATGTGACATTTATATCCCTAAGTTATATATCTAAAAAAAATTTACCAGCGGCATCTTGATTTATTATTATTTCCAATAGTACCCCCAATATAAACCAATCAATGCCCGGTATAGTAAAACTTTCATTACATTTCCAGCAGAGAATTCCACATCAAGCAAGCAAAAGTTGTATCAACAGGTCTGGAAAGAATTGTTCAAAAGAATTTCATTACATTTTGTCTGAAAAGAATGCACACCTAGATTTTCAGTCTTTTAAGATGCAATCTCCAATTTTTCACAGATTTTTACCTTTTAGTTTTTCACTTAAAAATTCTTTATATTTGTTTCACTGCCTCACAGACACGAATTTCTCTTGTAAATTTTCCAAATGAATTCATCTCATTGTAAATTTTTCAAGGAATCGAGTATGTATAGAAATTCAATTTTTCTTTATTGCAAAATTTTCTTTCATAAAATTATTAATATATTATACTTATTATTGTCATTATTATTTAACTATCATTTTTCATGTGCATTACTTTGACAATTAGTTGTGATTTTGCTGAAAAGTTTTATTAATCTGTGTAGTATTACTGTACACTCACAGTTCCCTCATCTAAGTTGAAAGGTTAGGTGGGAGAGCAGGCATTATGGCCTGAACCTCGCCTAAAGACATAAAATAAATAATATTATCATCCAGTGGAGACTTGTTAGGTGGCATCTTTATGTTGTCTAGTGTATATTTTTAATTAATGTAGTTTCTCTATGTATAATCAAATGAGTATACGTAGGTAAGTAAGGAGCCATTAAAATTGAATTGAATTCAAGTTACTAACTCAAATTAAGTTGTTTTTTTTTTTTTTTTTTTTCGTGGGGCTTTAGGGCTCGTCAACATCGAAGGTCATTAGAGCCCAAAGTTGTATTTAAATCATATACTGCATGTAGAAAAAAACTTAAATAACTAACAAAGGAATTTGGATTAAATCTACCAAGTAAATATACCCCAACCCATTATGTTCATCATAAGGTTATAGAAGTTTTCACCCCAGTAAGCAAGCATACATACAAGTATAAGTTTCAAGCTTGAGTTTTGCAGAGTTCTTTAGCAATCAGGCATCTGCTATTTAATTCACCTCTATGTCATGTTCATCCTTTCTCATAGCCTTGGTTCACCAGTAAAACTGCTGCAAAATTGTATGATATCAAGTTGTATCCTATGGTACTTAGGTATGATCCACAGCAATAAAAGGATACCAACTTAAATTCTTATGTATCCAATTTTGAAATTGTCGATACATTGAAAGATAATGAAATATTCAACTTCTCTAGGAAGGTTAAAAAAGAAATTTGAGTCAGCCGGTCCCATAGCTAATATGAGCATAGAGCTGGCCACCACTGACACTCAGCCACATAAAGCAAATTTAAAAAATTAATATGCACAGCCCCAAAGTTCAGACTTAACCAATTAAAATTGAAGTTTAAATGAAGTAAATCTGAAGAACGGTTTGTAAATTTCAGGAATTAAAAAACGAATATATGTCAAATTAAAACGTTAATCAGTATTTATGTATTTATTGATTTCTTTAAAACCGTACAATGCATAATACTTTAAAGGAACCTTGTTGTACAATTCTCCAAGATATATCTATTGCACACAAACATTCTTAATGTAAAGCAATCTAGTAATTGAAGACCGATATTTTCCTATACCATAAAATTACACTAAATATAAAATTATTAACTACTTTGAGTTGAGTACATTTGTTTGCAGAGGCAACAAACAGGGAAAATTTTATTTCAACAAAAAAGAAAGAAGAGATAGAGGTTTAAGATAAGATAATTATTCACTGAAAAATAATTACCTATTGGAAAATTAGCACGTTGCCTCAATATAAATATGGAGCAACAGTGCCAATACTTTGTCTTTAATAGACACATAAAGCTTACCTAAATATACTACATAAATGCATTAAGATAATACATAGTATAGTGCATAGTAATACAAGTCCATTTGCTAATATATTTGACATTTATCTATCACCAAACACAGGTATACAAATTCTTTCATAAGAATTTTTCTACATCTACAAAAATAACACACATTTAACATTATATAGAAGTACAATGTTTAATTCCTCTTGACAGGCTGAAGCAGATCTAGCACCTTTCCAATATCCCCATTTTTCATCTCCACCAACTGAGTGAGCCATCCACCATCATTACTGAATCCCATTGACATCATGTTCTCAACAGCTTGGTTTATTTTAGGATCTGAAAATTCATCATTAATATGAATACATTCCTGTTAAAATATTGGAGAAAACTTATTTTTGTAATTTGCATTTTAATTTCAACAACTGGCCGTGAATAAACTACCAAAACAAAAACATTAAAAACATAATATAATCTACATAATTAAGAAATAAATTACTGCAATTACAAAATTGTTTCATGATTCTTGAATCAACATTTACATAACTGAGCGGTAAAAAACAAGAAAAAAGAAATACAAAAATGTCATGAAATCCTCAATGTGCCTAAATCTACACAATGAGAGAGAGTGCGAGTGTGTGTGAGAGAGAGATGGATCAAGAGTATTTCATTGCACCATAGCTATTTCAGAATACTCAACACAACCAATGATGTGATTCTAATATGTTACATATGTTGATACACTTTTTTAAACTGTTTTCTATTTTTTTTTTTTTCACAATAATTCTCTCTCTTTGAGAACTCTAAAATAATGCCTATACCCCTTAAACATTTCTGGTAAGACTTAAGTAGAAGAAATTAAATTAATATTATTCGATGTTTCTCTACTACCAAGAAAGTGGAAAGAAAAAGAATGTAATAACCTTCATTAAAATTTGCAATTGTAATCATAATATAGAAATAACCAATAAATCTCTTAAAACTTTTCATCCAATTAATATTTTTCAGTACATTTTTCTATCATACATTAGCGTTATATGAGTAAATCTCAGAATTTAAATGTCTCTGGAATTACTGTACTCTTTTCGAGAAATTGATTGATGGCATGGACATACCAGGGTGATTCATTTCAGATTGTTTAGCTGGATCTTGTTGCTGCTGCTGCTCTCGCAGAAAAGGTTGCTGCTGTTGCTGCTGCTGCTGTTGTTGTTGTTGCTGCTGCTGCTGCTGCTGAGGTCTGAGTTGAGCTGGTGAAAACCCAGCTGGATTTGGAGGAAACATTCCGAAAGGAGGTGGAGGAATTGGCCACTGCGTGGCACCCATTGGTGGAGGAGGAGGAAAGGGGGCAGGGATAGTCGTATAGGATGGTGTTGGAGGGTAGAAAACGGGGAAAGTATTCTTTGGGTAAGCTCCAGTCTGAGAGGTTGGAGTAGAGATGGTAGGATATAAAGTAGAATTAGCTGGAGAAGCCTCAGTCTTTACTGACGACTCCGTTCTAGGAATGTTTGAGGTTGGTGAAGAAGTTGGTTCGCTTTTGGGGGTTGAAGCAGTCTCCTCTTTCTTTGCACTAATTCCAGAATTGGAGGCATCTAAAACAAAAATTTTTTAATAAACTATTTGAAATGATAATATTATAGAAAGGTATAATTTCCTGCTAAATGCTGCACACACTGTTTCTTCCATGAATTTAATTTCTGATTTTAGGTAGGGCACACATTATTGCGTAGAAATATTCCCATGCTTTAGTTAACAATACTTGGTCAGGAATTCACAGAATTTATAACTACAACCATACTTGTACAAATCCCCCCACCCTGTTTTCTGGAAGAAAAAATGCATACGAAAATGAGAGGGGGGGGAGGCATATTTGGAGTCTAGGACGGGAAAGCTGCTCATTCAAAGTGTTGCGAGTGAAAACAAGTAAGCAAACACAAGCCTTTTATGAGACATAACACAAATAACACTGATCGATAATCAATGATGGCAGGATTTGTCGCTCACTTGAAGTGGAAACTGAATTGGTCCATGTTGTCTAGGAATGACCAAATGCCATCACTTTGCCAACTGTCTCCCACTATCTGTCGAGAGACATGGATCTTCTTCCACACACCAAAAGTTGGGCAATCGAAGATGCTTGGACACCAACTTCATACTTCAAGTTTTAAATGATGCTTAGAATCATGGAAATCACGCAGTGGCACGAAAATTTAATGTAGAGCCAAAGTCCTTTGTCAGGAGAAGTTGAACTGCGTCAGTTAGCTTTTCACTTGAAAATCCTTATGATTATACTCACCAGGACCAACTATTTCACACGGAATTTAAAAGCATTTTCCTTCTGAAAGACTGATTTTATTCAATTTCATTTTCACTCTTGTACTTCCCAAAAGAAGAGGGGGACTATTTTTTTTAGTGGGGAAACTATAATTGGACAATTACGGTAAGAGAAAGGAAATTATAATTTCTATAAAAGTATTAAATATATTTGGGTAAAATGTTCAACATGCATACCTTGATTGGTAGTGTCAGTTCCAAGCACAACTGTCCACCCATCTTTCTCTGGACTTTCTCTTTCAGAACCAGATTCTGGAGCAACTTTATCAAGTTTAGCAGTAGAATCCTCATTCTCCTGCTTCACATCCCCTTCAGCAAAAGACACGTTCTTTTTTGACTTCTCATCAACAACTTTGGATCCATCTGTTGAAGTAGGGACTTTGTTCCTCTCCACTTTGAAGTCAACATCAATACCTGAGATGGTACAATATATAAATTACATATAAATAATTAATTAATAACTATTAAAAGTACTCTCTAAAACAAATAAACAAGATGAAGTTAAGTAAAGATATCAATACTTCCAACCTCTCCAGTAATATTTGATACAGATTAAGTGAAACTTTTCAGTATCAGCCTAAAAATTTGTTTCCAAGCTATTTAACTGAACTAGTAATTGAATACATCTTCATAACTACAACCAAGTTAATTTGGATTACACTAGAAGAAAGCTTTAGAAAACAGTGATTAGTAAATGAGTGGATAGTAAATGACCTTGGTTGAAGACTTGATCAAATACATGCCTCCTTGCTCTGAAGTTAGAACAATGAGATGACATTATCACTAAACGATAATTGAAAGTATTGTATGACATACATTTCAGAGTATTTGAAAATAGTTTGACACAGTGCCTGTACAGGTTGGAGATGTTAAAAAAATCACAATATATTCAATGCATATAAAAATGAAAATGCATAAATTTGTCAGACTATTTTTACCAAGAAAATTGTATTATAAGAAGAAAATCCCATTTTTTCAAGTTTTTCAAAACAACCTTAGTAAAAGAATGTCACAACAATCCTCATTTTGAAACAATTTTCAGAAACAAATATAATTATACTAGAATGATATCTTCTCTAATAACTTACCAAGAGGATCCAAGAATGATGCTACAGCTTTCCCCACATTCAAAAGATATTCCATGTTTTCATCTGGGTTAGACTTTGGGTCTTCGTTTGATTTCTTTGAAGGAGATGAGTTGGAGGCTTGACTTGCCTTATTTCCAGCAGCAGGAGTTTCAGTAGCATCACTTGCTTCCGCTTCCTTGTCTTTTTTACCGTTGTTTGAAGGGGCCTCAGGGGTAGAGAAGTCGCGTCCCACGAAATCACCAAGCAACGCAGACACAGCATCCAGCCAGCCCGCATGGCGATTTACGTGATGATATCCATGAGGACGACCTCTGCCATGACGTTGGAAAGGACATTCTGCATCAACGTTGGGTCCTCCATCATCGGCAGTAGTGGTGCTGTGGCATCGCCTTACAGATTTTGTAAGGTGATGAGCAAGACGTTTTCCAAAATGAGGGCGCTGCATGAACAAATTTATTCTCAGTTGCTTAAGATATAAAAAAGAGAAATAATAGTTTTCATATCATGATATTAGAGTTTCTATCATAAGATAGTACAAGTAACGATTGAACTTTAAATAAAAGATACATGTAAATTCTAAAAAAATAGTGAACCAAAATACAGATTTTTGTTTGACCAATGTCAATATAAAGCAATAAAATTGTCAGTAATGAGTAGACAACATTCTCTGTTCACAAAAAATTTTATAGTATTCCAAATCATTTAAATATGATTACATACATTTTGTAATATATTTGAGTATATAACTCACATATGTTGTTGAATGTATGTGGGTATGTAAAATATTGCACACATTTAAGGACCATAATGACAAAAACAAAACAAGCAACTTTACAACATCCAACTTCCTATTCACACACCGAAATAATAATTGAAAGTTGATTTCATTTTTTAACCATTGTAATTTTGTATCCCTAAAAAGCAAGTCTGGGAGATCTGGGTGATCACAGTTCTGAGAGAATTCTGTAAGTTGGCCTCTAGGGTTTTTAAGTAGTAGACACACTTAATGCCAAACAAATTAAAGCTTTCAAATAAGGAAATTTACTGACAGCAATCAACAAAGTAATTTGATGACAACATTAAATCATCCAACATTATGCCGTGAAAAAAAGATTACACCAAATTTACTTTCCTGGTAAAGCACATATTTCCAAAATTTCAACTATTCCCTAATATTTAATTTCTTCCACAAAATATACTCAAGATCTCACTTACCCAAGATACAGGGATAGGTAGCCGAATCATGAAGTGCTCAGGATGATACCCTTTGGATTCACAGTCAGCACATAGATCATAATTTCCACACTCCAAACATTTATATCTGAAGCCAACAACGCTTTTTTCACATACATCACAAATAACATCCCCATGAGAAGTCCCTAGAAAAAGAATTATTTTAGTTTGATACAAGGCAAGTATAACAAAGAAGTTAAAAGTTGAGAAGATTAATTAATTTACTAACCAGCAAACTTTGATGGGTGCTCTTTTGGATCACTTTCTTTCACAGTAATATATAACTTTCGAACATCACCAGGTATCTCAGTGAGAGCTATTATAAGTTCATCGTCAGTAGAAATCACAACATCATCACCATCACTATCTAAAATTTTATGGATAAAAATTAAATTACTGAATATATTCCATGAGAACATGTTGGGAGTACATCACAGGGTACAAGCACACAACAAAAACTGCTATCATAGGTATATTTTTCATAAACAAAAGTTTCGAACTGACAAAAATATTCAGTCATAGACATATTTTACAACATAAAATTTACCTTTCCAGGTGACAATGAATGATTTTCCATGAAGAGCAGGGAATACATTCTGCAACTTCTCAGACAAGTATGAAAAATTTGATACAACATCTCGATCAATACCAAAGCGTCGTACCTCTGGTTTATCAGCATTTTTATTCAATAAAAACACTTTGAAAGAAACTGTGTTTTCTTTAGCCATTTTGAATCCCAACACCTTAGGATTCCTGCAACGCAAAAATACCAATAAAGACCTATTACACAGCAGTACATATTAAAAATGTCTGGAGCAGGCAGAAAATAAGGATCAAATCAATGAAACTACACACATCCACGTTTTAGAGAGGTGGTCCAAAAAATAATGACAATACAATATGTTAACACTTTTTTCCCAATAGAATTTGGACTACTAACATCCACGCTTACATATTCCAAGTAGAAAACAGTAACAACAATCTTGGTACAAAAAGATTTGAGGAACACTCACATTTTAGTAATACCCTCAAATATCTACGACGAAGTTACTTCAATTCTCACCACAATCAAACCAATTCCACTTTCGAATAAAGAAAATTACAAATTTATAACACTAACTGAGAATTTAGAAATTGACAAGCCGAATTACTAAAGGAATCAGCCGCAACACCAATACGCTCAATGAAACATATCCAGAGAGAGATGGCGCGATGAAGACAAAAGAAGTAGAAACACTCGACTACGTATCGGGACAATGCGTCTCCTTCGCCGTCTTATGCTTTATCAGTGCGTCAGCTAACCTCACTGGTATCCAAAAATAACACGCGATTTTGCTGTCGACTTTTATTCTGCCAGGTAAAATATGAATTTCAATAGTACTGGAGCCGCGAGTATTTCATTCAAGTCAAGCACTTCGTACCTGCGTGAACACGTCAACTGACATCTGCACGTTAATTCGCCACACGGCGCAACAGATCACACCACATCCCAGATTCTTAGCCCCACACTTCTGCGCATGTCACAATTTTTAAGCCCCAGCCTATTCCAACCACATAACGAATTCCAACCATCGCGAGGCTGCATCGAGGAATAAATTACATGTATTCAATCTGTCTTAACTAATAGGACGCTATTGGCTCGAGTATATTTAATAAAATATAAGAAAGTATACAAATTGTCGAAAACTTTTGAACGGTATTCTCCTCACATCATTCAGATTCCGGAACATTAGAATAGTAAAATTACGACGGGAATATTGTATTTAAAATATTTTATTTAAAACATTTAGCTTTAGACAACGAAACATTCATTAATTATTACAAAGAACAGTTGTAATGATATGTCACTACAACGTTAGCAACTTTAATGAGTTTAGTACATAGGCTTAGGTTTAATACATAGCATAGTGTACAATGCAAAATAAATAATTTACTAAGTCTACCCAAAATGTATGAAAAAAATTGTTACACCTCTAGTGAACTGTATACTCCACACACACAAAAGAAGACTTAACATCCTCACAATTTCCCAATAAATTGAGACAAAATCAGCTCGCATGTTGGAAAATAATTTAGCAACCACTCACTTGTCACGACAAAATTAGGTCTTCGATGTAATAATATACAACAAACTGGTCAGCTACAACGTGCGCCAAATGGGAAGACCCCGCCAAATCCTCCAAACAATGCTGCAGAGATACTGAAGCACACTCAGCACACTGAAGCACGAAAGTGGTGAAATGCGTATTTATGCAGAATATGGGAATGATCTCGCTATTATGAACACTCAAACCTGACGCATCAAAATAGAACTACGCCGTAGGTGGTAGGTACTCTACCAACGTAGCAAAACAAAAAGCATTATTCCGTACACGTTTTAAAACATGGAAACCAACACATTTTTAGTTCACTGGTTGGCTACAGTGTTGTTTGGAAACGTCAAGTTGACAACTCACGTTCACGTGAGAATGTTTTCATTGCAATCGGGAGTGATGACGTAGCGGATGTGACCCCATGTGGTGAATCAAATTAACACGAAAGAAATTGGATGAAAATTATGTTATGAAATTGGATGAAAATTTTCTAGATAAAACTTTAAGATGTAATTCAAGATTTAAATGAAAAATTATGTCTGCAGGTGACACTTTAACTTCGAGGAAAGCAGATGACGCAAACGAAAGAAATCTCTAGACTGTTCTGGAAAGGTGTTCAGTGATTTCAATTTTGGTGAGCTGTAACAACACTTGAGGCAGATGATGAAATCCAACAATAATTTGAGACAATGACGTCCACAAGAATGATACTTCAATAATACAATTCCTGTATTTATAATTTGCAGAGTATGTGATATTTTGTCTAATATTCCAATATTATTGTTTTTGGTTTCAATGATTTGATTGTAATCTTCACCATTTAATGTGTCACGACAGATTCCAGTTCTTATCAGTTTTTTGGGCCATATTATAATTTTTCTAATATATTTGAATATATAATTTATTATTATGTTTTATATGTTGTAGTTTCTTATATTTGCATTACTGTATTATCATATTTCAATATAAATATCTAAAAACGGGATTTAAGGTATTTCAATATTTCATTTTCTTATGGGTATAAAAGAAAGTATTACATACGACTTACGAGTATATAATAGTATACGAAAAAAGGTGTCAAGTCAGGTACGAAATATAATCAATAATATGAAAGGGGGGAGACATGTTTGAAGACAGAAATTTTCATATTTCCGTCATTCGCGTTAACGACATAGTATATTATTTTTGCTATATCTCAGGAACTAATTGGAATATTGTCTCGGTTTTTGTATGTAAATGTTCCTAAATTTAATAAGTAAAAATCAATTTCAAGAATTTTCAATATTTTACTTTTTAATTGACGAAAAGAGGTGGTAATGTTGGGTGCGTTGTCCTGACTGACAGTCATGTTAATTGACGCAGACAAAAAGGATTAATGATAGGGACTTTTACATTTTGACAGGATGTTTGTATCGTAGCAGCCAAGGGCGTATGCAGGCTGGGGCAAGATGGGGCAGTAACCCCACCTTAAGAGTAAGGGCAGATACCCAATTTTCCATCTGGAACATTTAGTAGAAGAAATAGTTGAGAAATTTGCAACTATTCTTCACATACTATTGTTTAAACAGTCAGAAATCTTCCCCACCTTACGTTTTGAGCCGGATACGCCCTTGGTAGCAACTAACTACGAAAGGATTTTTGGATTTTTTAAAATAAAGCAATTAATTGGGTGAAATGTAATGTCTCAAATGTTTAAGATTTTCATTATATCTCGCGAACTAACTGAGATATATCAATTTTCATACGAAAAAGTTGTCAATTCAAAGATCTAAAAACATGTTTCATGTTTTTTCTATGTTTCATTTTGAAGTGTGGAGTAGACAAATTTTTGGATTGTCGTTAACGCTAAACAACACGGTATAATACTTTCGTCATATTTCTCGAACTAACTAGACATCATCTATGTTTTTGTACGTAAAGATAAATATTTTTATATACTTGATGCACAATCCTGAATGACTGACCAGACTCAAAGCAGAGAAAAAATCATTAAAAATGTTGCTTCTGTATTTTAGAGGTTTACTAAAGGATTTTTCTAAATCCTGAATAAAGATGAATCAAGAGTAAGATGTGATTTTTTTTCGGATTATCCTTATATATCACGAACTAATAAAGAAATCACGGTATTTGTATGTAAACGTTATATTTTTTAATCCATTAATTATAACGATGGGTGACGTGATGGTTTGTGTGTCGTTTCTTATGTCCTTTTCTTTCCTGATTTTGTGTTCTTTTCATTCAGTTGATTTATTTATTCAGTTCTATTAGGTTGTTATATCAATGTCAATTATATTAATAAAAATGTACGTAATGGGAAATAAATAAATCAACCGTATCACAACAACAAAACTCCGTGCGATTAAGCCAGGCAGGGTCGATGAGTAATTAATATACTATTTATACTTGAAGGACAATAATTATGCGAATATTATTATGGACAACCAATTTTTAATGTAATACTTTATTAATATTCACTAATACATGGCCAACGTTTCAATGCTATTTTGGCATCATCATCAGGAACGCTGCTGTATGCTAATCTGTGCATGTGACATCCGTTCTTATCACAGATAGAAGGTTATAGAAGATTATACATAATATATGTGGTTCTTGCATCCTACGGCGCAGGAAAACCGTTCACGAACGAACCAGCAGGGCCGTGATGCAGCAATGCTGTAAAGGGGGCAGTTTGGTAGACACAATCAGCGGCGGACCTTACTCGCTTCCGTCTCCCTAGAGCGGTTTTTTTTGTGGGGTTTTAGGGCTCGTCAACAACAAGGTGATTAGATCCCTTTCCCCCAGAGCGCCCCGACTCAATTAAATACAACAAATCATGGTTACTAGAAAACAACACAGTTGTACACAGAGAACAAAATAAAGTTGAATGTCAACTCATCCACTTTTGATATTATTCTTTGACTAAAGACATCACTATAATTAATGTTCTGTGTAAACAAGTTACTATGCGCTCACAGAAATAGGGTTAAGTCGTAGGGAGAAAAGCAGAACAAATCTTGAATTTTCACTAACCAGATCAATCGTATTAAACGTTCAAGGGTCATACTCTTATAAAGGGCCCATCTCCGGGCCGAAATAATGGGAGCCGTTGTAACGTCACAGAGATGAGACTCAAAAGATAAAAAAAGGAGAAGGAATGAAAGAGATAAGTCAACATGATCATAAACTAATCCTATTTTATTAATACACAAAATAAGATTTTGTTTGTATATTTCATACTTATGATCATGAAAACAAAAAACATTCAACTTCAAATATAGACTATGTATAGTGTTACACATAATTCAACAAATTCATTATCAGGAGTTCAAGAAATATTAAAGAATTCTCATCTGGATGACACATTTGGGATACACGCAGAAGGGTATTTGCCTTTATTGCAAACTTACAGAATAATTTCACATCACCGTTAACGCACGGAATAACAGATTTTCACTGTATTACTCGACGTTATCGAAATCGGTAAAATATAGACGACGCGTTCTGCATGTCTTAGAAAAAGGGTTTCGGTATGTCACACTTGTGATAGCTCGCTGCTTGCAGCGAAGAAGGTAGTCCGTGATCGCAACCTTCCTACGGGCCGCTCGGGAGAGAACACGTATTATTAAATAACCAAAGACACACTTGTGGAGCACGGCGGAGATTTGCGCTGCTTCCTGCGCGACCTTATGGCTTGCTGGGGTCCCAAGTGTTAATAGAAGGGTAGATTGAGAGACATGCGGAAAACGGCAAGTGATTTCTTTCACGGTACTTCCTTGAATTTCCTTTCCTTCAGTTTTTACGGACTGATTATAAATTGTGTAAATTTTCATATCAATTATTGCAACAGAGAATTTTTTATTTTAATATCACGGTGTATTTGTTCTACTGCTTCCACACTGCTTTATGCTGGGGATAAAATGCAATGCGTATTTCTGCTTATAATTTTCTAAAGCTGTCTTATTTTGCACGCTTTTCGATTTTTGATTTCTTTGTGTTTTCTTGTATTTGTATTCTAGTCTTTTAAGATTTTCGTTATGTTATTGTTAAAAGTTTTGGCGTAGTTTTGGTTATAAAGAGAGTAATGAACATTTTTACATGTATGTTTTAAAGACTTACTTTTCAATTACTTCTAGCGGCTTTGCTCTCGTGAATTTTGTAACATGTTTGCAACTTTATTCCTTCTCACATTCCCATTGATATTCAGAGGTAATTTTATCCATTAATGATGAAAGTAGTATTGGTGAGAACCCTCAAACTCTTATCTTCGCTGATGTAATTCAGAAAAAGTTTTTAGAAAACACCAACTTCCCATTTTACACCCTTAGGAGTGAATTTTTGTGAAATCCTTTCTTAGTGGACATTTTCGATAATTTTTTGTGTCGTGCTATTCCCAACCCCGAGGCGTGGAGCACCTCATGTGGTCTGAAGGGTACATAATGTCATTGGAAATATGATTATTCATCTCAAAATATACGAACACCATGAACTCGACCCTATCAGTCTTTTTACGTCTCGCCCTTTCCACCCCCTGCTCGAAGAATACCGTGCTCATATGTGATCTCATCTTGAACATAACGGCATTGGTAGTTTAAATATCTCATCAACCCTAAAACTATGTATCCGATGCATTTTTATACTTCCATATTAGTTTTCAATTATTTATCCATGAACTCATTTCCACCCTCGTGCCATTCCACGTCAAATCAATTGAGTTTTAATAGATTTTTTACACGACCATCTCAGATTTTCTTAAAATGCTGTAGAGAGGTAGTCATCGTATAAACAGAACCGAGTAATGAAAAAATTGCAACTCGTTCCGAAGTTACAACAATGTAACGTTTAAACAAAACGCCCCAAAACGGCTCTAAACAAAACTTTTGAATTACTCTGGGAGCTCTCCTAATTGAGATATAGCTGTTAGAGGTGTCATTTTACAGCTTATTTAATGATATGCTATATGGCATATGTCAAGGAGGAAAAAATTAACATGTTAAAAATCAAACTTTTGATTTTTAATTTCTCAAAATGCACATCTTTGAAAATTTTCAAATTAGTACTTAAAATAGTTTATATCCTTGTTAATCATCTCAGAAAATATGAACGTGAGATGAAAATGTGTTCGACGTTAAAACAATAAAAGAATGTAAGTCTTGCCGCTTNATCTTCCCCCCCCCCCCCCCAGGAAGAGCATTTCAAAAGAACCACGCAAATGCAAGTACAAGGTTGAAAACAAAATAATTACTTCCACTGCCATAAATGTATTTTATTTCCACTATTAATAAAACTGGTGACTGCTCGGAAGACAAACTATCGGTGGAAAGCAAAGTTTCGCCCCCCCCCAACCCACCTGATCAATTGCTGGATCCACCTCTGACTATTGCCCGCTGCCGTTTCGCAAGTATGAGAGAGCCTGAGACTGCTATGGTGTTACTGCTAGCTGTGCGATTTCTGAGCGTGAAAATCGCTCCTCTCCGCTATTACAAGTGTGACATTGTCCTGTGACGTCAGATAGGCTCCCACTATTTCGGCCCGGATTCAGAAAGAAGCGAAATACCACGAAATAATAGTCTGTGCACGAAATACAGCAACTGTGACACTGTGCGAATGAGCGTACGCGCCTGTAGCGCGTCTGGACCGCGCGGGAGTTGGTACTTCGCGTCGTGTCAAAGCTGAGAGTGAATAATTTTTACGCTATAGAGCATTTATCATTAATTCTTGCTTCGAGTTCTCGAAATAATATTTTTATAATGTGTCGTCAGTTACTAATATTCGTGTTTTTGATATTAGTAGCGACTTTAGTGCATGCCAGCGGAAGTAAGTATTGATCTAATGTAGTGTACATTATTTATTTTGGGAAGTACGACATCTGGTAAATGGAGTATATATCTGCGCCGTATTTTTTATTTAGGTAGTAAGAGAAACTCTTCTACTGAGAATGAGTCTATAAAGGATAAAATGATGGGAGGTATAGAGAGAATTGTGGAATTTTTTACTAATGACATTCCACATTTTTTCAAGAAGGATGTTGTAGGTGCGGCCGCTTATATCATTCAAAAAAGTAATACAACATATCCATTATCATTCATATATTTTTGATTAAAATTCTTTTTACTTTTTTGTAGAAGAGCTATCGGAAGTACGAAAGGTTGTGGAGCAAGATGTTTCCAGAGTGAAAAAGATTGTGAAGGATGTAGAAGAAGAGGGGGAAAACGAAATACAATCCGTTAAATTTACAGACTCTTGTGAATGCATCAAATATAATTGTGGATGTTGTCAACATTTGGAAGAACCAACAGTCCATTTAAACAGCACATGTGAGTTTATTATATCTAGGCTCGGAAGGAAGATATCTATTAATTCTAATTTTATTAATAATCCTTTGTATCAATTTTTTTTACAGTATGTGCTAACATGTCATATCTCTCCGAAGACATTGGTATATCTCTTACAGTTACTGTGAATGGGTATGCAATTTTCAATGAAACTGTATCAGGTATGATCTTGTGCACTTTTTTTATGCTTTATAACTATCTCTTACCATTACTAATGTTTTGTCTTCCGTTGTAGTGCGCAACCCACCACCTGTCTGCTTAGGTGTACCTTATGTTAAGGAATATGCAGATGCGTGTTTCCGTCTTTATGACATTGATGCGACTCGTTCTCATCTCCATGCATGTGCTCAAGTAGAAGTCAGGATGAAACATGTATTGATTGCTAAGTATGATCTGGGATGCTTCGATATTGGAAATTATCATTTACAAACTAACCTGTTGAATGAAACAGAATCTCAGTTTGAAGAACCATCGGTGCTCCTTGTGTAAATATCTATGATAAATGTATGTATGTATGTATGTATGTATGTATGTATGTATGTATGTATGTATGTATGTATGTATGTATGTATGTATATACTCAATAATTTAGTGACAAATGGAATCAGTCAGGCTGCATTCCAGACAACCAAAGACAATTATTTTCACTTTGATTCAGTATAAATTGAATTGTTTTTTGAAGTTATATTTCAAGTAAATTCAAGAATTATTTTTTTAACATTTTTATAGGTGTTTAAAATTGGAAAGTTATTTCTTTCTTTTATTTGTAGTCTTCTTTTCTCCTGACACACAATAAGTATTGTGTTAGGGCTCTAGTTTACATGTAGCAACAAGGATCTGTCTGCCAAAAGATTAAGATGGTTTCAACCTTAGAACCAAAAATAAGAATTATTTTTGGATCGAGAGTTTTTTCTGAAATGTATGTATGAACAATTTATAAATTCATTATGTCAATAGAAAAAGAATTAAAATTGTTATTGAAAATGAAATGAATAATTAAATAACAATTTGCAGTAATTTACATTATTAAGTTTTGTAGCTTCTTTGTGGTCAAATTTTGTAGACATTCTATTGTTAATGTAAGTTGTTTTAATAATCAAACACAAAATACTTGTAAGTAATAGTTACATTTAAATTTCTGTTAAATCTGGATCATTTTACTTGATTATTTAAGAAGGTACTTCTGTAACAGTTAACATTTCAGAATAAAATCTATTATTTGGTTTTAGCTCTAGTCTTGGTTTTGGTAAAATAGAAATCATTCTTGGTTCTAAGTTTTGGATGCAAGAATTTTTTGTCTCTAGAAAATTGCTATTTTTACAGAATTTGCAACTTTACATGATGTAATAATATGGTGGGTGGTTGTTGTCTGTTGGGTACTTATATATTGATTACCGTGAAGGTTGTCAACAGGAAGAAAAGATGTATTTTTTACAATTTTTTTCTATTTTAATGATAAGTCCTTTTCTGTCAATAGAATTCTTTATTTTAGGTAAACCTAGTCCATGTAAAAACAGTAATTGTTTCCATCAATATTTGACAATTTGTTACCAGAATGTTTCACAAAAGTAGAAAATGTGATTCAGAGTATGAAAGACATTCAACATGTGCACAATTTTCGCCCCAGGTGCAGAATAACAAAATTCCACCCTATTTTATTACTCTCAATTAAGCAAGAATTATTCAGTAATTGAACATCAAAGCAAACTTTACTTTTTACTTGCATCAGGATACAAATTCGTACTGTTAATGAATAATTATTTTGTGAAACATATTTGAGGAGAGTGTTTATAATTGCTCCTTGACTGCATTTATAAAGAGATTGTGTGAAATAAAAATTCAAGGAAAAGAACTTCTAGAATTCTAAAATAATTGTTATCCCTTTGCCACCTTCTTGGTTTTCTCTAATAAATATTACTTAATCAGTCTTGCAAAAGCATAAAGCTGGAAAATAAGTTTTGTGTTCTACTTCTTCATTTCTAGGAACAGACATAATAAAAGAGTTATTAACCCCATGTATAGTTATAGATTCTCATTACATGATTGAACACTTTAGTTTGATCCAAACATTTACAAGAGACAATAAATACTTAAATGTAAACATAGAGAACAGATTCATTTGAAGGATAGTCTCACATTTCTTTTATAACTTAATAATTTGTATAAGTCAGTATGTTGGGCATAATCTTGAGGAATCTTCCAGTTGCGGTCCCGAGAACCTCGTCGCGCTCCATAGGACAATAAGAGTTTAACACAGTCACTATCCCCCATTTCTGCTGCATCATGCAAAGGAGTTCTACCAGTTCTATCCTTAGCATTTACATCAGCACCACCACTTAAAAGAAGATTTATACACACGACATTAAGGTTGCGAACAGCTACATGTAAGGGAGTCCACCCATTAAAGAATGCATTCAAGGATGATCCAGCTGAAACCAACGCTTCCAATGGAAGATTTTCTCCTTCACTTGCCATAATCCATACCATGTCCCTCCCACCATCAAATTTAACTATTGCTTCAGCAAGAATTTTGGCTACTTTGTTACTTTTAGTGATTCTTAAAGCTCGCTTCATCTGAACATAAAAATATACAAATTATTTATGAAAAAGATTATTCATAATATTAAAATAACTTCACAAAAACTGATAAAAAAGGATGTGCTCTCATATTTTCAAACAAATCAACAGTTGCATTCATAGAAAGTGAGGATAGCCATTTTTCAGAATCGAAGAAAAGATACAAATTAACACAAACTCTTGGAAAGGGAAAAAAGAAAAACACAATTTAAACAAAGAAGAAAATATAAGTATATCAACCTGGCCTTCCTCGGATTCAGCCCCACACTTGAGAAGTAGTTTTACAACATCACTTTCTCCATTCAGTGCAGCAACTTCCAAAGCTGACTCAGATCTCCGGTTTAATGTAGTGATACTAGCTCCTCCTCTGATTAGAAGTTCAACACATTTCAACTGGCCAGCACGTGCTGCCCAGTGTAATGCTCTGTGTGGAAAAGATTTTATAGAAGTATTTTAGTCACTTACAAATTACAACCATTCAACAAAACAAAATTATAAACAGACATCACCACAATAAATCTTTTAGAATTAAAAATTAAACGCTTCTTAATTTTGCTTGCAGCACCAAGAAATTTGATGATTGTAGTAAAAGAACAATGTGTTTCAAATAACCCAGTGAAATATTTTTAATTCTCAATTTTTGGTATAATCATGTGAAGTCATTAACTGTCATGTTCCTCGTACACTATATCACGCCACAGTCATTGTACTGTAATAATAATTTATTAAAACACAAAATATCTTTGGTGGATACTTATTATATTATTTTCTCATTATTTATACATTTTTTTAATCATTCAGTATGGACATATTAAGCAGAAAGTTCATAAAAATTCACCAAATATAACAGAAAAATAATTTAATTAATTTATTATCAATCAATACATTAAAACTTAACAATTTTCATTACAGTATTGTATCATCATCAGACAACATTTGTAAAATTTGAAAATGACATTTGAGGGAAAACTCAACCGGAAAGTAATTTTCTACGCAAGTGAATTTTTAAGAACGGTCTGATTAATTTAGTCTTATTAAATGATAACTACAAAGTTGAGATGAACAACTAATTGAACAAAGGACATCCACATATCTGTATAAAGAATGTGTTACTTCCTTGGGCGTTAACCAGAAAACTCACAAAACAACTATAAATCGACTAGCCTATAATGTAGTTACATAGTAATATGTGGTATTTATACAGATTTGTGACACACAGAAATATGATTTTTATAAACCACCTGACCGTGACCTGGGTACGGAAATTGGGAAGGAGAGATGTTGGGTTGCCAGGGAAATAATGGTACTGAACCGACATTTGTCTAGAGTAGGTGAGGGAAACCCCAGCTGAAAACCTCACCTAGTTCGGTCGAGCAGGGTTTGTACCCATGCTCTACTGCTCATCAGTAACGTGAAAGTGAAGACACTACCACTAGACTACAACTGTTGGGCATAGCAAATATTGGGACTGTTTGACATCTAATAAAGCAATAGACCTAATTAAAAAATTTTGAGGCTCACCTATCACCAGGTACTCCCCATGTGGTGGGATTGACATCTGGGAATAACCATTCCATATCATCACCTGCATTTGGATTTGCATCAGCTTCAAGTAGACATTCAACCATCTGTGTATTACCTTCTCTTGAAACTTGTTTCAGAGCTTTTGCTCCAATCCTACCAATTGCCGCTAACGGAGCAATTGCCAAAACAGAACGTAATACATCCACACTTCTCGTTGCTAAAATTGCATCATCCCCATCAGGAAGTTTACCTTGGCGTATTTTAAACAGTAGCAGAGTTTTCACAATTTCAACATGTCCTGCAAGGGCAGCGACCCACAATGCAGTTTGTCCATATTTATTTTCAGCTGAAAAATTCTCCTCTTCTTGAAGAAGTGATTCCACAGTTGCAGTGTCACCAGCACGGGATGCATAATGAAGAAGAGAATCACCAGGAGCATCCCACAACCAAGGGGTATCCCTTTGGAGAGCTGATGTTCGCCACCATTTAATTACTTCTTTTCTGCCATTGAATGCAGCTAACTGGAGTGGAACATGAGTGACACTCACACTCTCTGCCATTTATTCCCAATCTGGAATTTATTAATTTTCATTATAAAAAGAAATCTAGACAATACCTACAGGAAATTATCTCTGCAGATAATGTTTCGATTTAGTTTTTATACTTTTAAAGGAGTGATAAACAAACTGTAATGTTGTCACATCTGAGAGGTTTCTTCAAGACCACAGATAGGAACAAAAAAGAAAGGGTATGTTAATTTGCTTAGATTGGGTCACTTAAGATCTTGGAAATAAAACATAACTATACCCTGAACCATCTTACGGCAGTGACTATATGCTCCTTATATTGTCTGTCAGAGTGTCACAAGTCTATCTATTGAGGCAATACAAATTTTGACGCCACAGAACTTTGTTGTAAATCAATTAACAGAACAGATAACAATTAAAGGATTGATTTCCTTCAAATTTTGAGAAAAAAAGGACATGATTAATTCTTATGAAGGTATTCTTTGATGAATGATTAGAAAACAACTTGAGCATTGAGAATGGAAATTATCTTAAGCCAACAAAATAAAAAACCATTAAGTATGCATTATCATTATTTTATAACAATACTTATCAGCTAAATGTTGTTTAGAAGAATATGTATTGATCATTAATTTTTCTTCAAACCTCACACAAAAATCAATTTACCAAAAATATTGAATGGCATAAAGAAAAAAAAAGTAAATTGTTTTGAAAATAATGTATGCCATGTAACAGTAGTCTGTTGCAGATTATAACAGAAAAATGGCTAATAAAACATTTAAAACATTGCTATGGATGTAATAGGTACAGGTATAATCTTCAACATACTTTAAAAGCAATGAGCAACCATTAATTGAGATGAATACTATAACATTAAAATTTATTTACAATTTTTTATAGTATAAAATTACCTTAATACTTCATTCATAACATACAATCTTTAATTCTAAATTAACCAAGTGAAATTTAGTAACAAGATTGGTGCCCTGACTAGATACGTTTTCGTCTAATTAAATTGTTGACAAACAAAATTAACTTAAAGTAGAGGTGATACGAATATGAACATAACCATGTCACTTTTATAAGGGCTCGAAACATTTAGAGGATCAAAGAAAAGTCTTACAGACAAAATCCCAGTGATATCCCGTAATTTTTTTCATTCATACGTTTGGTTACGCTAGGGTATCAGTATTATCATCAATTGTCATTAAAAAACAAAACACTTCTCTGAGTTTCACACTCCGTGCACCTCCATGATACAGAACAAAAAAGATGACACAAACTGAGAACTAGTAATGTGGGACAGAGAGAAACTGAGTCGGTCGGAATGGATATTTTATTCTCAACCGATGCGGACGATCTTGGACTTAATGAAAGGTCTGACTTCGCTCAATTTTGTTCAAACAATTTAATACTTTTCTCACCTTTAGTTTTTTAACAGTTAATCAATGAAAATATTGTCTAAACTGTTGACATTTCGACTAAGCGTAATTCTTGTTATATTATCACGGAATAATGAAACTATTTTTTATCCATGACTTTGTTCACTCACTACATTTGAGTGCAATAGCTTGTTTTTGCAATAAAATAAATAAATAAATAAATAAAAACACACGCATGCGCATCAGTATTTGTTAAAAATCCGGCAGAGAATTAGAGCTTCATTTGAATTCTGCCACGGTACCATCGCAACACAAACAAGCTCAAGTACTCCGCCAGTTCAAGAGATAGTATTCTCGAGAGGAAGAAAACATTCCATTGCATCCCATCCACACATCTCCCCAAGGGATGCTATGTGCGAGGACAAATTTGGGACTACACAGCATTTTAGACAATAATTTCCTTGTGTAAAGAATATAGGCATAGGGAAGAAATTGACGCTTAGCAATTTTCCTCTCATTTTAAACGAGAAGTATGCAATTGTGTCAGGGAGTGCTAAAAATCTGCATCATGGAGTGGAAAAAATGTGGTGGCAGTATTTTCAAATATCACTGGAACAGTAATCATACTCTTACACTGAAGGTTCGGTGTGCATAATATCAACAGAATCAGAATAAAATTGTAAATCTGTATTCAAGACAATGTACAACTTTCATATGCATAAAAGCTGATTATCCGGCGTTGCCCGGATTTTTCTTAATCTTTTTTGCGCATGAAAAAATAAAATCCACCTATGTTTTAAGATCTAAATTTACTTTTACTCGCTGGTTTTTGAAACATATACTGCATCCTAATTTTTCACATTCATAATAATACAAATTATGTCACCACTAATACAAAATTTGACGGTATATACTACCCCACCTCATGGGAGACACCGGTCGAATTCTCGCTTCCGAGGCACAACGCGGCTGCACCATTTCATTAAAAGTCTTGTAGAATCTAAATTATTCGTCGAAATTTTACGATTTAAATGCACAAAACAAAGAACACATTAAATTTGATGATCATTGACTTTTTTCCTTTTTAAGTAAGTAACTCTCTTAAATTGAAGTATTTTAACACTTCTACTTTTAATATGGTTTTTTCGAAATTTAGGTTAATTTTTGTAGTTAGACATGCTGTCGCGGACTTCTGTGTAGAACTATTTGAAGAGAATAGTGTTGTCGCTCATTGTTGTCACCTATCTCTAACCGTTTAAGCAAATAAAACTCTTTTTTCCAGATTGTAACGCCATTTATTGTCAAAAACCATTTCTATCTTTCTTATCACACATTTAAAAAAATAAAAGTTAGTCTATGTTCATCCTGGACATCTTAACTATCTCCTTGCCAACTTTCATCACGATCGGTTCAGAGGTTTAGTCGTGACTATGTAGCAAACAGACAGACATACTTTCACGTAACGTATTTATATATTAGTATGGATAGATGTTAATTACTGCAATTACTTTCTCACCAGGTAGTTTACAATGTAAAACGAATGCAGGCTCAAAATCTCTTGTAAGAAAGCTGGTATATATAATAAATCTCACCATTAAAACTACATCAAAATTAGATTTGGCTGTTAACACTGTAGTAAAAAAATAAAATAAAATAAATCGCAATACCGGGATCAATTTCGTACTGTTTTTATTATTTATAAATTAATTTTCTTATTAACCATTAATATTATAATATTTTCTCTAATATTTAATAACGTAAGAGAGCGCGACGAAATAGTAGAAAATAAAGGTATTTGAGAATTTTTTTTTAAAAATTATAAGTTCCACGGTTAATCGGTTTTAAATGTTTTCCGCTATGACAACATTAGCAGTTGACGTTGACTGTGGTGTCTTTGACCTCATCAACGATTAGTCTATCGAGAAGAGCACCTGTGGTACTGACGGAGTACTTGAGTTTATGTTGGGTTTATACCGTGAGGGAATCTCTTCAATTATGACGAAAATTGAGAATCAACATTAAGCTGTAGCCTGGTTGTGGCTGATTTTCAATATAGTGAAATACGACGAAACGCGAAAAATTATTTTGGGCTGAAACCTCCTCTAACATTTTAAAAAGAAGTTATTCCATACAAACGAAATTAAGGAAAGAGTTTCAAATTTTCAACAGGATGTGAAGAATTTTTTTTTCAATTGTGGCAGCAAACAAATACAAAAAAAAAGTATTGTAAAGACAATTTCATTAACTTTTCAGTGCTTGAAGGCCTGATACGTTTTAATACATTGCATTTTAAAACACTTCGTGTACGTAAAGAATTTTAATTTCACGATGATAATTTTAATTTACAAATTCCCAGGATGTTACGAGTCAAGTGTGCGATGGAAAGTGTAAGAATTTTGAAAGAAAAATAATACAGATTTTAGTTTCTCAAACATAAATCAATATATTTCGACATATTAATATATTTTATCTTCGTCATCGATTATCAGTTGTCTTCATACTATTATATACATATCAGAAGAACCGTAATGACAACCTTAATCCACCTGATGATATCCCACATTTGGTATTTTCCCCAACAATTATCACATTCAAATTTTGATGTCTAAAAATATCAAATTTAATCTCCTACATTTTTTTAACTCGTTGAGGGAGTTTTTCAGTGTAGGTGCTTCTGATTGCGTTGGGGTTTGTCGCATTCCAAAACTCTCGCCACAGTAAAGGAAGGATTTTGCAAAAAATAAATAAAATAACCTTCATCTCTAAAGGTGTAAAAAGAAATCAGGTAGATTTAAAATACTTGAATACATTATTTGAATGAGAAACCATGAAGTAGTATCCAGAGAAAACCGCTAGTATTAAGCTGATAATTGCACAAAAGAGAAAAATTTCGACGAATCTGACATCGAAGTCGTGCGGCAAAACGTCGTAAGATGGCACAGTAAAAACTCGAAAAGTTGTTAACATAGTGGTAGAGTGGCTACTCTATCCCTTTAAATCTCTAATAAATGAACTATTTTAACAAAACAGGAATACGAGAACTTGAATATGGAGATGAAATTTTGTCCATGGAAATACACATTTATTTTCCATTGTCAACTATACAACATCAAGAAAAATAAGTTACAAATTAAAACTAAACACATATGTCACATAACTGAATCACTCAATTCATATTCTTCCTTACCCACGTTAAATATTTTGACGTGGGTGTATAAATTCCTGGAAAACCGCGTCTTGCACATCCTTGTCCTGATGTTACGATTCCACATAACAATGGCTGTCCTTTAATATAACATGTCAGCGGACTTCCAGAATCACCCTGAAGATGAATACAAAGTATACCACATTTAATATTAAATAAGATCTATAAAGTGGTAATTTACAATTAAAATTAAGAATAAGACGATTTATGAATAAATAAAAGCTAGATTACACAAACGATATTGTTATAATGCTGGTCGAATCTTATCTTCTGATATAATACATTTATTTAGAATATATATTGAATATGTCGTATATGCACTGATCAAGGGGAATAAAATTGAGAGCATGTACACAAGTTGATACTACTCAAAAATTAATGCGAAAAATGTATTAAATTACTCGATTTTGAAGCCATATAAAATTCTAATTGATAATTGTTTCGAAAAATGTAAGGGTGCAGTGGAGCGGGAGCGACTATCCCAAACTTTCTTTTTTCTTCTTGGGGCAGGGCTCGTCAAGGTCATTAGAGCCCTTGTCCTATCCCAAACTGTTTTGGTTCTAGGAGCAGGGCACGTTCTCGAAAAGTAGGTACTATGAATGTTGATTGTATAAAAATTACCGTCTTAATTCTCGTTCGCGAAAATTCGTAAGTGTGAAAATTGTTTCATTGCTTCCTATCATGACACTGAACATACCCGTTGAATCAGCTCGTCCGATTCTTTCTGGGTGAAATTTTTCTGCCATTGAGTGTATACTGATAATCACTGCGGTTACCTGAATTAATATTTTAGATAAAACATACTTTAATAATCCAGATTACGTTATATTAATGAAAAAATTGGGTTATTATGTTCTATTTTTCATAATTGATAAATAGAAAAATCTAATTATCACGAACACCGAAAATTTATAGACACGTACTTTAATGAAGCAATATTTAAAATTTTAATATTTTCGCGTTTTTTGCTGATATTTTAACAATAAAATTATTCTACATACTTGGCATGCATCCCGTCCCCCATCCATATGACCTGCACAAATGAGGAGCTTACTGAATCCATCTTGATAAATTTCTTTACACTCAGACCCAGAGAAAATCTCCACTTTCAATTTGTACAAAACGGCTGATGTTATTCCATTTTCAACTATGGCTCCCCAGCCCGTTACAACGGCTTCATCTGTAAAATGTACACATTAAACATTTGCCTCATGTATGAAGTGTGTTAAGTATATTGCTTGTAATCCAACCTGGATATTGAAATGATCGACGAGAAGGCAAAGCAATGTAGTTCACAAAAACGCCTAAAATAAATGGTTCAGTTACTTTTAAGAGTCCAATATCGTATTCATTCAAGTACCTGGAAAATATTAGATCGACTATAGGAATATTTTATTTATATTGTACACGTGTGCTGTATTATATCTTACTCGTCATATTTGTCATGGAATGTTCCTCTTTCAATGCTTCTTTCTTGTAAATCATAGCCCGGTTTCGTTTCATTTACGAATCCAGCCCAAATCTTCAAAACATAGAATGCATGTATGATCTCAAGTTTTGATTGTATAATTCCTCGTTGATGTTTCATACCTTCAGTGTGGTGAGATTGTTTCTATATACACAATGACCAGATGTGAGGATCCAACTCGAATGAATGAGAGACCCACCGCATAAATGCCCGCCATCTCCACGAATTGAAACCTGGTATGGGAATTCACCTGATAATATATAAAAGGTCTTTAAAGACTTATTTGTATTTTGTGAAATAATTTGAATATCATAAAATGTAAGTTATATTACTATTCCTAAACGTGCTGGAGCTGTGCGAATCACACACAATTAAGGAATGAACATTTTAAAGAGAGTTGAAATGTATAAAATGTATAAAATTACTACCTTGCGCAATCCTCCGACGAGACAATGCACACCACACTCCAATTTTTTGCTGGTTATAGCAGATTCGGTTCATTAAAACCTAGTTAAGTTTTCTTTATACCGACACTTAACTTGGCGTTGAGTATTTGTGTAGCGTTTTCGCTGTATTTGGCAGTGTTCGACTATTCACCAACCACACACGGACTGAACAAGCAAAACTCAATCATTCAAAATATGTTTGCTTCTACCAGACGGACGTGTTGACAGCGGGATAGCATATTTCTTTCTCTAATTCATGTTATCGATACAAGTTACATAAATATAAAGTTACGAAAATACGCAAGGCGCAAACAAGGTGGATGATGAAAATTCAATTGCACTAATGCAAGAATGTATTTGAAATAATTTTAGAAATCTTAAAACTGTTTCTTTATTCCAGTCCATAGAAATGTCCATTGTAACAAAACTTAAAGAATAAAAAATGTTATATGTATAGGTTAAAGAACCAGCATATCAACAAGTCTCGATCATGCACACTTTACTGAACCTGGTTCACACAACTGCTAACCAAGTGTGGACCTTCGTATGGGGTGTGGAAGGTTCACGCAAATATTTTGAGTTTTGATGTATGATTTATTTTACCTTATTTGAGTTTTGATGCGTGACTAAAAACGTACAAGAGGACGGATACGAATGTTAGTGTATTTGCCACAATAGAGCAAATACAGACAAATGGCTATCTATACTTGACCGTGTTTCAGCAAATATGGCAAATACGCAATTACAAGTGAAGTTCCAACATGAAAAATTGACTCTTGGCAAACGAATTAGGAGCATTCCAAAATGAAGAAAAGTTGCTGTGAAAGAAGGAAGCTGACTAGCAGAAGAAATTAATTTAAACGAGTGAAAATAAGACTATTCTTATCGAGAGGAGTATAATAATACGTTGTCCCCCGAAGAAAAGTCACTATGCTACACGTGTAAATCAGGCAAGTTAAAATATAGCTATTCCTCTTTTTTTAATGCTTCCCTTTCTTTTCCAAGGTTTGGAATTTTGATGCGCGAGTTATCGATCAATATATATTGTTCATTAAAAAAATTATGTCACACTTGCTTCTGACATGATTATTAGCATTTATTTTCTTTAGCATTAGAAGTACACTATGTGATGAAAAGAAAAGCATACCCAATGATGCCAGCATTCCTCCGACAATGCGAGCTTGTGGATAACACGTTCCTGCAATGCAAATCGTTGTGTTTATTTTTGAAACATTTTTCAGGCCTTACTGTTTCACTATAAATTACCTGAATAAGGTGAAACTCCTAATATCATCCAAACAAGAAACCATGCTGCTGACATTGCACATGCGAATTGCTGATGTGACAGCGGGACACTACTATACATTCACTTGGTGTTTAGAATATTGTGTTTTCTTTCGCCTAGAAATAATAAACCTAGAACGATGATCGTTTCACCCGGATTGCTTTCAAAAAACTTTAAAAATAAAGTTCACACGAAATGCCTCCAAAACTGCAGAGAAGAAAGTCACATTCATTGTGCTAGTTTCCTTAATCACAATAAGCAATACATTATTTTTATCACAAAATTATATTTTGTTAAAAATAAAATCTCATGACAAAGGAGCAAACCGAGTGAGTTCAATACCAAAATAATTTAATCTTGATCATGCTGTCTTCCTCGCACAAATTAATAACTTTTGAGTACATCTTCTTGAAACGTTGAAGATACTTCTAACAGTTATTGCTCAGAGCCCTGAAATTTTGCTACAAAATTAAAGTCTGCCAGTTAAACGCGTTGCCGCATTTTGTGAAACATGACTAACGTATCTATAATGTTCTCGATACTAATTTAGCAATAATACGTTCAAAGCGCATTCACTCGTTGAAAAAGAAACGACATGGAGTTGAGCATGGAGTGAGAACAAATGCTGAAGTTAGTTGTGTTAAAGAGGAAACATTTGCAATGTATTGTTATGCTACACACGCAGCATAACATCACAATTATTTATAAACATACGTTGAGGAATATCTACTTAGATACACAAAACATACAAACGTACGTGGTGAAAAACGGTCATACAATTACCATGAAACTCTTCTATGTTTTAATAAACAGTATTGATTGTAATACAGTAATTCTTTGTGAACCTGTTGCTATTAACTCATGTGTACTCAAAGTCATGTAACTTTACTCAGAGAAACTCTAACATAAGAAGGAATAAAACATGAACGAGAACTTAGCACAGTGTTTATTAGTTTATTGTAAAGAAGTACAAGTAAATTCGCTTCTTGTCCTCAACGAGGCCATAGGCAGTTTGTAACTGATCTCTTGACAGTGAATTATTAATTAATTAATTTAATCATTGCCAGTATTACTGGCTTGATGTTAGTAATGGCATTGAGCCCAGTGTAGCCAACGCTTTTACTTTGCCATCGTCCATAAGAGTAATGATAAGAGTACCTCGCGTTATGTTGGCAGTGCCTTTGGATTTCTTTAAACTTAAATCTATCGCCAATCAATTCAATTCACTTGCTCGCGTAGCGCTTTTGTTCTTTCGGCATTTAGCATGTGGAACAAGTATTACCTTATCCCTCAGTTTGTGTTATCCAGTTTTTTTTACTGCAAAAGCAGTTTTTTTCGTTTTTGTGAGTACTATTCATATTTATTCTGATATTACTAAAAATCGTAGAAGCTGTCAATTCGTGTTATGCAGCAAAATTGCATTATTTTCGGAAAAGTTGCATGACTCTGAGTATGGTTTCTTGGACTCCGTTAGATGGTTGTGCCCACAGTCTACTAATTGTGCCAAAGAATTAAATTTATCTTTCTAAAATCTTCAGAACCTCGGAGTTCTCCCAAACAACTAGAGAAGTTGATTGACAAAGCTGTTTACCTAAATGGGAGAACTACAGATAGATCTGTGTGGAGGACGTTCAGAGTATATTGAAGAATAAATACTAAGAAATTAAGAAGTAATAAAACTCACGCAATCTGTTCACTCACTGCAGTGCCTTAAGGTCCATTAATTACGTAACGCACACCGGAGGGGGGTTGTTTATACAATCGTTGCAATACTTGCGGAGAGATAGGGTGTTTAGTTTGGCGTTACGTAACGCTAAGTTTTATTGGGTACATTTAAAGAGTGTTTTTTAAACCTTAAAGTTTCTTACTGTAATCCACGTACTGTACTGTAACACCTTAATGCTACTTTATAAACCCACTTAAAATACTGTAAAAGTAGCCGAACCAAAACATTTTTGATTTTTAATATACACATAAAAATAAGTTAATTAAGTTTTAAACGAAATAAATGTTTTAATAAGGATTTGTAAAATGTAACTTAGCAGTTTTTTTGTGTCGATCATTCATTGAACCAAAGAAATTAAATAATTTGAATTTGAGAAACATACAAACGAATCGCTTGGGCGGAATATGATCTGGCGGTAGTTCGGAGCAGGAACGGAATTTATTGTTATTCCAATCTAAGTTCTGATTTACACGCACCCTAAGGATCTTCTCGAGCGACATATACACGGAAGTTCGACAACGGTTAAATATGACTCATACCTTCAAGAGGTTACGTTTAAGAAGCACAATTGATTTTGAGGTAGAGGCAGAACTGCTACCATCCCAAGCCCCTTAAAGCCTTAAGCCTGGCACTGGGGATGGTGTGCGTGCGAGAATGGTCATTTTTACGTTACGTATGGACGGCTCAAAGTTGACCTATGTGCTTAAGTCATGTCCTCCCTCATTTTGAAGATTTACAGACAAATCCTCCCTCTTTCGTCTTTATCAATGATGTGTTGTATGTACAACACGTGGGGTTGCAGTTAAATGCTGTATGTTCACCAGCACCGTCCAGGAATCCATCCCGAATCAAGAGCCCAGCGGTATGACTTTGAGGTAGATGGCAGTTCTTTGAGAACACTGAGACCTTAGACTATTTCTTGAACCTATGATGTTGCTTTTTTAATCTGTTAATGGAATGTTCTGGAATTGTTAGAGAAATATGTTTTTAATCAATGTCCAGTGGACTTAAAAAAGAGACTCGATGGATTCGATAAAGACATAATGATTTATTACCTATAACATTGTTAGTTCTAACTAGAGTGCAACCTGGAGCTACATTTACTACCAATTTCATATTTTCTGTCCAAGCCAGAATTGCTAAGGAAAATAGCTAAGTGAACATTACGTTCCAAAGAGCGTAAGTCAGTGAAAATCTTGGTATTCTCGGTATTCCCCGTGCATTCGAATCGTGTATTCATAAAAAAATTGGCTTTACATTTGGACTGCTAATATATCCATATTAAAAAGCTCAATTAATAAGATTTGTTGTAAAGTAAGTTGAACACCTAGAAGAAGAGAGCAAAAGAAAACTTCTTATGTTGAGCAGTTTGTGATTTTATTTTGATTACAAAATCAAGTACTACGAAGTTGGAGTACTAACACACTGATGGTCCCTAGTAAGTAAGACTGCAATCAGACCTGAGTGCATGCACTGTTTCGCTTGGGAGGGCTATTACGGAGCTATTGTATCCTTTCCTGCAGCAAGTTGACCTATAACTCTCGTAACTGGCCATCGATATTCTGGATACTGGGGCAGAGTTGACGTCTGAGATGATCCCACACATGTTCTATGGGGAATCGATCAGTGGACCTTGCTGGTCAAGGGAGTTCCTGAACATCATTCAGAAAGTTCATAGAGATACGTGACGCGTGCGAACGAGCATTGTTCTGTTGAAAGATGGTACTATGATACTGTCTCATTAGGGGTAACATCCGAGGTAGTGCAGAACAGAGATTAATCGCAGAAAATAATGTGTCGCCGCTCGTCATCAGTCCATGCTTCCCGGGTACGTTATCACTCCAGAGGTAGCTGTATGTGACGTGGTGTCAACGGCAGACAACGCATGAGATAGAGATTCCGTAAGTTCGGCTGCTTCTAGTCTCCAACCAATGGGGCCCGGATTTAAATTAGATAGAACCGGCTGGATCAAACTGAACACGGAACGTAGTAATGCGTTGGTAGACTTCGATAGCTTAATCCTAGCAACAATTGTGAATGCTTGGCATCTGAAATAAAGTAGTGTATAATGTTGCGCAGATCTATTCTCTACGGTACTCCTAGGAAGAAGCTTGTCAGCTGGAGCTAGACTCTAACAGTTAAAAGAAGAGAGAGATAAGTATATAAGATGTCACGTATCTTTGCTGAAAAAACATGAACGGAGACGCACAGTGTTAATTAGTTTATTGTATATCAGTGACGGGAAATTACTTTGTCTTCAACGTGGTCGAAGGTAGTTAGTAACAGATCTCTTGACAAATTATTTATTGGCAGTCTAACTATGATGTTGGTACAGAGCTTGTACTCAACGTAGCCAACGCTTTTCCTTCATCGTCCATACGAGTAATGTTGGCAGGACATTTGAATGTCTGAAAACTTATATCCATCGCCTATCTCAGATACCAATTCAATTCACTTACTCCTGTGACACTATTCTGTTCTTTCTGCATCGAGCGTTTGGACTGAATATTACCTTGAGTCTGTTTGTTAGCACTCTAATGACCTTGCAGTTGACGGGCCCTAAAGCCCCACACAAAATCTGTTTGTTATTAACTTGTATTTCTTTACAGTAAATAGTCGCTTTACAGTAAATAGGCGGGTCAGTAAGACCTCGTCGCGCCTGTCTGACCTACAGGAACTGCTCCATGACTTAACAGAGGATTTGATAACTCATTGTTCCATTCACTCAGAATCCTCATCTCGATGGAATTTAGGAGATCCCCATTTGGGATCGAGAAGAAATCCACGCGATTCTTGAGGCATGCCGCCTTCGCGGAAACGTCTGCTTCATTTCCTCTGATTCCTGTGTCCAGGAATCCAGCAAAACATTATATTATTTCCGTCACTTTGGAGAAAAGTACATCTTGGATCAGCTGGATTGCTTGAAGGGCATTTAGAGAATCGTAGAGAACGATGCAAAGGGCTCTAATAACCTTGACGAGCCCTAAAGCCCCACAAAAAACAAACGCTGCACAGGTCGGCAAGACGGTAGCCACAGGTCTTACGGGGGAACACCATGCAATCTAAACTGTCAAAATGAACCGTGTAAAGATGAATTATCGCCTAGAATGGTAAAGGAAGCTTCACTCCAATCTTAGGAGACAGTAAGATATTGAGAGAATGCATTAAACATGGGTACATTCCTAAAGTTTGAAAGCAAGTTCTAGTCATTCTTTTCCTTAAGGGAAATGACAAACTAGAAGAGGATCCGAAGTCTTACAGACATATGTTTACTCCCTTTTATAAGATCCGTAAGACACGTTAAAATTCCTGAACCAACAAATTGCTGGTGGTAATCATCTTTCACAACAATAATTTGGCTTCAAATCAGGTCTTTCTACTCAGGATGCAGTTTATTACCTAATTTGTTACGTCAATTCAAGGACAAGATACTTTTCGGCAACATTTCTGGAGCTTTCGGTAACGCTTGGTGGCCAAGTTTCTTAACGGCGCTAAGAAGAATCGAGGTACGTTCTGGGTTAAGATGTATGAAAATTATCTCTCAGAAGAGCCATTGTACATGGAGATATAGTCATCTCCAAAAACACTGAACAAAGGATGTCCCCAAGGATCAGTACGTGGACTGTGGAATTTGATCTCAACCCTCTTCTAACATAAATGAATACTGCCACCTTTTATTCCATGGCGTATGCAGATGATCTGGCGATACTGATAGAAAGTGAGAGCAGGAGAATCCTTTAAAACGAAGGGCACAAAGCGATGCAAATAATCTCGAATTGGTTGTGAAATACACACTCAAAGCCAACAGATCACCCATTATAAAACTTCACGACAAATCTATGAGAGCAGTGAAGACAGATATGGGTGTACGGGTATTCCGAACCCGTATTTTTTAACATGCACAAATGGTGACAAGAGCAATAACTTCGAAGACTGAAGAACAAATTTGCAAGCACTGACTTTTCCTCTCGCATCTGAAATGCTTGAACATTTCGTAATTGAAGAATGATGTAAAAAGAACCATCTATCTTTTCCCTGATGTATCGTTCCCACATTTCTTTAATTTATGGTATTCGAGTTCAAGAGTAAGACAATTTGCACTTGAGGCACTCACTAACGCCGTGGAGAAAAATTATTAAAGATATTAAAATGTGGCACAAAATTTGGATTCTAATATAAATTATTTATTACATGTACCTTTTTGGTAATGTTTGACACACCAGAACAAATAATATTAGTGTTATGAAATTTCTTTGCTTGTGAACAATCGGATTTTTTTATTATAGATCTGACTTCTAATAGCCGTGGAGATAAGAAAAATACCATTGGATTTTACATTTTGTTATGCATACACAAGTGAAAAATTTAGTTTTATAATTATATTTAAACACCAGATATATTTTTTAGTTTTTGACCATACATGGACTTAATTTTTTAAAAAATGTCAAGAACTCTTATTCCACAAATTATCATTGTTAGTGACATTCATTAATTTCAAGCTCCTACATGCAAAACAAGTTATTAATTCTTTTTGCCAAAAAACACCTTCAGGACACCCGGACAAGGAGCCATTGTAAATGTCACCAATATGGTTTAACGCAGAGGTCCCTGCACATTTGGTTCATGGACCACTTGCCATGTTTTTCAGTTTTGGGCAGACCCAAATTATCTAATATTAAAATTTTGCTAATTCATTGACTTCAAGTTTTTGACAGCTGGTATAGTGCTATTCATTTTGGAAGATTTAAATTTCTAACTGCAGTGAAAAACAAAAAATGTTACTTTATACATATTTATTAATTAAATTCCAATCAACCAAATTAAAATTACATAAAATAATTAAACAAAACATTGATGCTGTTACTGGGAAGGATGAACCAGATGCAATAACAAATTTTCAACATTTGGCATCTATTTTGGTTTAATCTTAAATCACCTAGGTCAGTGATGTCTAGTCTGTTAAAAAAAAAGAAAAAAGAATGGCAACCACACTGAAACCCCTTTCCACCAAGTATGAAGATGGAAAAGCAATTAAAAACTTTCTCATAATATTCTATAATACAGGATAAGTAACAGGTACAACATATACACTGTATATGCATTGTTCCATTCATAGAAAGCCAAAATTAAGGTCCCAACCTGCTTAAATGAGATTCATTACTGTAGACCCCATAATTTTGTTATTCGCTGACATGGACCCCTTGCAGGTTGTAGTCAACCCAGTGGTTTAATGTAACGAGGGAGGATGTTTTCATATAAATTCAGGATTATCCTTGTGGAAATTTAAAAACAAATGAACTTATGAAATTCATCACTTTAGATTTCTTAATGAGCCGATGACATACTTCCGTATGTTAAGGCACATGGAAATAAAGTACTAGCACAAGAATTTGATGTGCAGCAGATCTCTGTACAGACCTGGCAAGATCAAGGAAAGTTTATATGTGCCAGGTCCCAAAGATAGTTTCTAGAAAGACTAATTATTCATTGAAACATTTCATTTAAAAATACAAGATCATAATTATGAGTCAACGAATTCACAGGTAATATTGTAAGCATTTCAAAGTTAAATTACAGTATTATTATTTTACTCAAATTCCCATCTTAGTTTTGCCTTCTAAAATAAAGAAGACTATAATCTGACAAGGTATAAACTAAAACAAATCAAACAAACAGTACAAGGAATAAAGTATAAGGAACAAATAAGAAAATCATGAAAATTCTTTTATTGGATTTACCTGCAAAGAAAAAGAACACTCATACAGAAATTTACCAGAAACTAATATCAATAATATACAAAACAAACATAATTCATAATATGCAATCTCATATGAATGTTGTTTATTTTTGGGGTTCTCTCCCCAGTGGCAAAAAACCCACTGCACACTGCTAGTGCAACAATGAGGGGATGGGATGCCAACCCCTACCCCGCTATCAAGTAAGGAACTGTACTGCATGAAGAACAATCAAAGCTATGGGCAAACTTCCTTTACAAAATTAGGCGATTTTAACATGAAATTACTCAGTCTCAGTAGAACACAGCAAATTTAAATAACTTGTGAAAAATTAATCATTTGAATTAGGGACAAAAATTGTATTAAGAATATCCCAAAGTATTTCATTTATAGTACAATTCCCTACATGATAGCATACTTACTTAATTTATTCATCAGGCACTTCTATTTCACCATCATTGATTTGATCAATTACATCATGTGGGTGCTTTCCTTCCACCGTACAACCAACAGACTGAAAAAAAGTAAAAATTCATTACAATTATCATTCAAAAATATTTAAATTAATAGGCTTTAGACTAACAAATTCATACCTGACATGTCCCCAGTATTTCCTTCACGGTTCCTTCCATCTTACGAGACATCGATCGATCTCTCATAGATTTGGCTATACTCAAAACATCATCAAATGATAAATTACCACTGTGTTTAACTAAAAAAGAAAAACTCTTATTAACACAAACTTAATGAACACTAAATAATTTATCACTTCACAAAAATATACGAATTTTAACAGATTTTATACATACACAACTACATTCTACTGGGTATGAACAGTTTACTGAAATTAATACGTGGCAAAACATATTTCTCTTGAAACAATTCATTCATACTTACTATTTTTTTGTTTCTTCCTGTCTCTTGGGGGTTCTTTCAATGCCTTAATAATTAAGGATGCAGCAGAAGGGCAAACTGTAATAGCAGCCTGTCTATTTTGGATTGTGAGTTTCACAGTTATTTTAAGACCTTTCCAATCTGCTGTTGCTTTTGCTATATCATCACCAACCTTCTTGGGAGACTGAAATCCAAAAGAAAATTCAATTAAGCCTTACCAGTCACAAAAATCACTTCAGGTCCTAAAAACTCAACCATTTTACTTCACAAGAGAAGTAACGTTACTGCAGATGACTAATTCTTCCTGGTGCAATTGTAGTCATTACATCATGATATACGAGGTCAGGCAGAAAAGTAATGAGACTTATTTTTTATTTACCAAAGTTTTTATTTTTTTCAAACATCAATGTTATCCCCTTCAAAGTAGTTCCCTTGGGCAGCTACACACCGATGGAGACGTTGTTCCCATTGTTGGTAGCAGCGCTGGAAGTCTTCAACGGATATGGTCTTCAGTATGTCCGTTACACTCTTTTGAATGTTTTCTACAGTCCTGAAATGACGACCTTCGAGGATATTTTTCAGTTTAGGAAAAAGTCACGGACTGAGGTCAGGTGAATAGGGGGGCTGGGGAACCACAGGAATGCCTTTTGAGGACAAAAATTATGTAATGGAGAGGGCAGTGTGACATAGGGCGTTGTCATGATGGAGCATCCATTTGTCTGCAATGTCTGGTCTCACGTGAATGACCCTTTTTCTAAGCCTTTCAAGGACGTCTTTATAAAAAACTTGGTTGACAGTTTGTCCTGGAGGAACAAATTCTTTGTGGACGATTCCCCTTCTGTCCAAAAAACAAATCAGCATTGTTTTGATCTTCGATTTGATCATTCGAGCTTTCTTTGGTCGAGGAGAGTTTGCAGTGTGCCACTCCTCACTTTGCCTCTTGGTCTCAGGATCGTATTCAAAAATCCATGATTCATCACCTGTGATCACACGACTAAAGAAATCTTGCTCATTAGCGATTCTGTCAAGAAGATCAAGACACTTGTTTTTTCGATTGTCCTTCTGCTGAATTGTGGGGTTTTTCGGCACCATTTTGGCACAGACCTTTCGCATGTGCAAATGTTCACTCAAAATTTGATGAACGGTAAATCTGTTCAAATTTAATTGTTCACTCAACATTCTTAATGTTAAACGACGGTCTGATCTCACAAGAGTGTTCACACGTTCGATGTTTTCATCAGTTTTCGAAGTTGAAGGCCTCCCTGAACGGTGTTCATCTTCAACGTGTTCTCTGCCTTCCAAAAATGATTTGTGCCAGCGAAAAACTTGAGCTCGGGATAAAGAATGTTTCCCATAGGTCTGTTAACTTTTCAAACGTCACACTTGCCGATTCTCCAAGCTTAACACAAAATTTAATGGCACAACGTTGCTCCAAATTCCGCTGTTCCATTTCGCTTGACGCACAACCAAAACAACTTCACTAATAGCAGTCACAAAATTCACTTAATTAACGTAAGGAGTTGAAACTCTCACTGAGCTATGGGAGGGTACTGATACACGTGCCCTATCAAGGACAACAGCGCAGCATCGCCAGATCGCTTGTAGTGTTGCCAGTCATTACTTTTCTGCCTGACCTTGTACATTCACATAGAAAGTTATCTATTATTTTTGCCTAAGAACATTACTCAAAATAAATAAATATAAATTTATTGTCAAAAAAGCAGTACAAACTGCATATGACCACGTGGAGGACAAACTAATTTAATCTCCTGAAGCAAGCAGGGAACCATTCCATCAATTCCGATCAAGAACCCTGAAGCAGAGGGATTGATAAATTTCAGCAAAAATTCCTAGATAATATAAAAAGTTAGCTATGTGTTATAATACTAATACAATATCAACATGTTTGTAATTTAACACAAGAAATTTATTTTACATGTACGAATGATCGAACTATAGATTATTCTGAGTATAGTGTTTCCATATCATAAGAATTGAATAACATTAAAATGACGATTTCTTGTTTCAATAAACGCAGTGGCCTACTCCACTCATTTCTCAAGGGTACACGTCATGAGCTTTGTTCTCATGGAAAAGGACCAATATCACAATATGGTACAATCCTAACACATTTCTTTGTATAACCTTCTGCAAGATTCGTTACCACCATTGCCCCACAAACTTCACATTTGAGCAGATTTTCTTAAAACTGCATCGCTGGGACCATCAAACGTAACATCACAGATTGTGGCAAACAATTTATTGTTTTCACAACTAGCATCATAGATTGTGGCCAAGCTGAATATATCATACTCTTAACTACTGTAACTGGTGGCAGAGAGAACAACAAAATTGCAGAACAATTTTTTTGATAAATAACGTCAAGATTGAGACGAAAAAATTACATTTCAGATCACAATAATATTTTTAATATGTAATCAAAGTTTTTTAAAACCTTTCTGCCATAATGTGGTCGTCATCTATTAAAAACTTGGATACAACACTAAAAGAAATAAACTATACATATGATTGATTGGAAGGAATGCTAAAGGTTTAAAATACTTTGGTAAGGAAATATTAGCCAGATGACTAAAAACACCATTACATGAGCATTGTGTAGATTCTTTGGATTTGTAGCACTTTCCAAATTTTCTGAGAACTAATGTTAGGGTATTACATTCCTATATTTTAAGTTCAAGTTCTTTGTTTCATGAAATCATTTAAATTGTTATTTCTTATTCTTCTATGAATAATACTCTATTCTCTATTGGTGAGCAGTATCTTTTAACAAGACAAAGCATTTTGAAGTTCTTGGCAAGTTTAAAAAGCAGATCAAACAATGAATAGTGCTGACAGTTGAGAACTCTTCAGCCATCTTCCTAATGTCATTAAACATGACCACTGCGATGAATAGATTATGGGAGTGGTTGTATCTACACCATGCTAATGTAATGATATTTCTTTTTTACTTTAAATGCAAGAAATTCAAAACTTCTAGAGTAAAACTGAGGGAACACAGCCACAATATAAAAAATAACACAGAAGGGATTCAAGGGATACACTAACAAGTCATGTTTAACACTATATTGACAAAAAACCTATGCTAGATAGATGAAAAACTGATACAATCATGTTATTCCTAAGAAAACAACTTAAGATAATTGAAGGTACAAATGTTATAATCCACAAAAACAAAAGGGCCCAGTCGAAAGAGCTAAAGCTTGAATGCGTTCCTTATGGAGATGTGTGAACAAGCAAGGTTAAGAAAGGAGCTGGAAATCATTCTCAAGCCATGCTGTCCACTTGCAGACTGAACTGTACTAACAGAATAAGAATTAATGATATATTTTATTCAATCCACAAAAACAAGGGTCTATTCAGAAGAGATGATTTTGTATAATGGCACCTAATGGAGATGCAGGAATAAGCACCACCTCAAACACCATCACTTGCTATTGCAAGGTTAAGGAAGGAGCTGAAAATCTTTCAACTCCTGCTGTACTCTTGCACACAGGACCAAGCTACCAGGATAAGAATGACTCGCAGAAATCATCTTCACACACAATTGCAAAGAATTACAAATTATTCACAAGCCGTATTTAGGACTTTTGCACAGAACAGTACTCCTAAAATAAGGCCAAAGTATAGCATATGGTCCAAAGAGGGTTCGAAAAAATGATAAAAGTCATAATACTACAAATATTATTACGTTTCCGAAAATATAAGCCATATTCTTCGCTCTTCATATTTACAGTAGTTATAAATATTGTTCCGCACTATTTTCTTCTCTCCACCACCGTTTATGTTAGTATGTTAGGGGTATGTTAATTATAATATGGCTCGCGACAGCGAGCCATGAACAATGATGTTAGGTTTGATAGACCCGGCGATTTAGTTTTAAGAAAATATGTTGTACATGTGAAGATGAAGGAGATGGTGGAGGTAGCAGCACTCGCGGAAGGATATACGAAGAATAAGGTTATTTTTCTACGGCGTTGGACCGTAAGGTAGATTTGGTCCTAAAATAAGAATTATTGATGATAGATTTTTAAGACCAAACGGTCCATTTCGGGGCAATGGCTCCAAGAAAACTTTTACAATGGCTCCTAGTGGTGATGCAAATGAGCAAGCACCATCTCAAACACCATCACTTACTATTGCAAGGTTAAGGAAGGAGCTGAAAATCTTTCAACTCCTGCTGTACTCTTGCACACAGGACCAAGCTACCAGGATAAGAATGACTCGCAGAAATTCAGAAACCATCTTCACTCACAATTGCAAAGAATTACAAATAATTCACAAGCCATATTTAGTACTTTTGCACAGAACAGTACTCCTAAAATAAGAATTATTGATGATAGATTTTTAAGACCAAACGTCCATTTCGGGGCAATGGCTCCAAGAAAACTTTTACAATGGCTCCTAGTGGTGATGCAAATGAGCAAGCACCATCTCAAACACCATCACTTACTATTGCAAGGTTAAGGAAGGAGCTGAAAATCTTTCAACTCCTGCTGTACTCTTGCACACAGGACCAAGCTACCAGGATAAGAATGACTCGCAGAAATTCAGAAACCATCTTCACTCACAATTGCAAAGAATTACAAATAATTCACAAGCCATATTTAGTACTTTTGCACAGAACAGTACTCCTAAAATAAGAATTATTGATGATAGATTTTTAAGACCAAACGGTCCATTTCGGGGCAATGGCTCCAAGAAAACTTGTACAATGGCTCCTAGTGGTGATGCAAATGAGCAAGCACCATCTCAAACAACCATCTTTTACTGTAGCACGAATCAGGAAGGAGTTGAAAATTAATTTCTAGTCCTGCTAAACACGTGCATGCGATACGAGTAGTAATAGAGGACATATGCAAGACTGGCCAGTTTAGGAAACGACTATCTCAATATAGTGATTGAAGAAGTTTGAAATCTAACAATACATTAAATTATACTCACCAAACCAAGAGGACCTATTTTAGGCGCCAAAGAGGAGGTTGCTCCGACTTCACCACCCACACATCGCAGGAAAACTGCAATTCAATGAGACCATTAGGAGAGTTCAACAATCCACGTGTACAAAAATTTAGGAGTTCCAAACTAGCTTCACTTACCAACTTTAACTTCATTTGGATCAAATTTAGGAGGCATATTGAGACTGCAAAAGTGAAGTCACCCCAAGATGTATAAAGATTAATCCACCAGTGTACCAGGCGCTCTACCTGCGCTCTACGCACAACACCAACGACACGAACACGTCAATGGCCGATGCAACTTTCAGATAGTAGGAAGCACACGAGACACGGTTTATGGACACTGATGCCAACATCAAGAGGAGAAAACTTACAAACCGGATACGGATACTTTCTTTTGTTATTTCTCTACCACCATTGCTTGATGAACCTTAAAATAAAATGTGAATTTATTTATCACTAATTAATTTGCGGAAACTCGTTGATACTTTCCACATACATGATTACCCAGAGTTGGACACGCATTGAAAGCAATTCTGATGTCAACTTTTGTATTTTTTTGGGATAAATCGAATACCTGTGTTACGGTTTAAGTTGGTGTCATTTCTCAAAATGAGCAGGAGGTCCATCTACATCGTACACTGTTTGTACAAAATCATAGACTAGTGTATGATATCATATATAAATCTACGCACAAAACGCCTGAAAGAATGAGGAGGGGATCACACGCTAGGCGCGCCTGGGATTCAGAGGTCATGAACTCCGATGACAGCTATTACATTCGATTATAGTTGAGGTACAGTTGACGGAGCAGCGGAAATTCGAATTGATGCAGACTGCATCAATTCTTCTAAATCGTTATCGCCGGTGACACAATGGTATTTTAACATTACTTTGTCCATTATTTCCATATTTACGGCTCCTACCACCATTTGAGCTACCCAGGTAAATTATGCACGAGAGAACACAAACATCATGGGGTTGGCGGGAATTCAAAACACCTTGTCATTAATTATCTGTAGTTAATTTTTCGTTTAACCATCCACACTAATACTTTTTCGATGCGGGGCTGGAATAGTGTCAACCATATATAAATTTTAATGTCAAGGTTTCGGAGTAATATAAAGTAAGGATTAAAAAAAAAAAATTCCGTTCTCTGGTCAAACTTTGAAAACTTCTTTATTGCAACTGCTGCAACATTTCTCGTTAGTCGATCCTGACCAAGCAACTGACGTAAAATCGGAATTAATAATAATTATCATTTTTTGTTACACGCGACCGTAGGTTTAAATGCTGTTGTATAAAGGAAGAACATCGGTTCAAATTTTGTACTTGCTGGAGTCGCATTGGAAAGGGCGTTTTAGTTCTTCGCTTATATTAACATTCACAACGTCACTATTCGTCTTCTTCGTCACTGTTCCATTTAGTCACCAACCTTTACTACCTCTGCCGCTCAATAACTATGAATAAAGGTATGCTGATCGATTACGTCCCGCGTTGGGGTTTCTCCAAATCCAACTTGTCATCCTCAAAACTAGGTTAGCTTCGCCGGCTATCTCACTTTCCTACAAAATTAGAATACATTCATGGCATTCCTTAAATTTCATAAGTGTTTTTCTAGCAGTGGAAATAATACCAAAATGAGTCAATCATGATTTCTTCGCAGCTTCACGCAGCAGTTATTTCACTTCAGTAGTTGTAGTACACCTCTCTCCTGACATTTCAGTCCTGCTCTGGGACATGTCAGGAGCCCAGAGAACCCTTTTCCTCAATTTGTTCAGAATTTAATTCGTTTTTGACCTTTTGTGATAACTGGGATGTACAATTTCAGCTTAACATCTATGAAATGATTTTTAAAAATATTTAACATGCAGAAGCACATTTGTGTTGGGTCTTATGTCTATAGCCCAGAATAGAATTAAAGAATATCAATCATAATTTTATTCATGCTTCAGAAATTATGATTCTACATTGGGTGGATGTTTCCTAACCAACCAAGTTATAGTTCATATGGCTCTTTCCAATGTTACAACACTGGAATTTTTCAGTAATTGGTTACTACATATGCAAGTTGATTTTGTGTGGAGAATTCTATTTTACAACATTAATAACCCATTCACTCAATTTGTCATAACTTTTGCTGAGTTTACTCTCCTCTTTTTCTGAGTTTTCATTAGCACCAACTGCCTTCAGGTTGAAGTTTTGCAATAGAATCATGAAATACTTTGAAATGCGTAATTTCATTTCTATAATATATACAGTAAATGCAACATTTCATAACACATTTGTTTACTCACCTTTCTTTTTGTTTTGAAACAAGCATTTTTGTGGTCAACCATCAAAATATCTATTTCTATACTATGTTTACTGTAAAACCAAAGAACTTCAGATACTCTTAGTAGTGAGAAACCATATACCTTTCAAGAACATTATATGATAAGCTGTTAAAATTTGATCAACTGCAACAAGAAAATAAAATTAAGACGCCTTAAATTAATAATTTTTACTCTGCAGTACATTCAATACACCTTACTTCTATGTAGAAACAGTTAAGCATACACTCCAAAATATTTAAGACAAATTCAACACAAAATACAATTAAATTACATTAATATTCCAAAGATTCACAACTATTCACCATTTAATTGAATTTCATAAAACACTGTTGATACAGAGGCAACTTTCAACATTTTGCTCACATTACTTCACAGAATTTAAAAATTACCCTAAGACTGACCTCCATATGAGGGGCCCACACCAAAAAACAAATGAGCAAGAACGAGATATTGAAAGGAAGTAATTACTGCCATTTACATCAACAAATCCAAGGTGTTCAGATCAAACAATATTACATTACTAACTTTAATGTCGATGTATATCAAAGAGACTAAGACTGACAGTTCTGAATTGAACTGAGCAATGTGATTCAATATGTTACTACAACTATTCACATTTATATTTCCTCACAGATAATATCAAAACAACATTCTAACTCTTCAAAAAATGGAGGGGAAAAATAATTAAAATTTCACTATTCCAAGGAAGCTAATGGATGAGCATTGCTGTATGGCATTTTATGAAAATTTATTTTAAAGTAGTGCGTTACAGGAATTTCTCTGCTTATGCAAGACCAACCACTATCCGGAACAAAACAGTAACAAGCAGAGTTTTACATTCATATTAAAAAAATCACTTCACAAATAACACCAACTAAATTACATAAGTAATTAACTGCAATACAAATTTGAAAATTAAGAACTCTCCATGTACACCTATAATCCTTAAGGAGATACTGTCAATCAACATACACACAACCATCCATTCTTTCAAACCTCTCATACCATTTAAGCTGCAAATACATGAACCAATAGTGTAGACAATATTTTAATAAATATACCGAAGTGTATATTTTTTTATCAGTATCACAAGTCTTCAATTCAAAAACTAAAGGTTGGTCTTCATTTTGTGAAGTTACTCATGGATACACAGAGCATGAATGTGACAATCTGTGATTAAATGTTGCTTGGAAATTCACTATAACACAATATATTTAAGTTTATAGCTTAGCTATACAAATCATCATCTCCATCATCTTGAAAATTACCCTGATCACCACTTGTGCCCCCTTGAGAAGCAGCAGCAGGATTTGCTGAGGGAAATCTGAAACAAAGGGATTAAATATAATTAACTGCTTAACAAAACAAATTAAATTCATTGCCCAACAGAACCGGTATAGTAAATACACAGGGAGTAAAATAAACAAACCTGTCATGGGTTCAAAAGGAATAATTATGAAATAAGCAAGTGGGAAGGGAAACTGTAAGGTATTATGGTCCATTTATCACAGGAACAAGTTAACTTCGTACACTGTAAGGAACATTGATTATGGATAGTGGTGTGAATTAATGCCAGAAAAGCTCAACTTTATTTACAAAATTCTCTTACCTGAAGTTTGTTCCAAATCCTCGCGATTGCTGTAGTGTCTGAGCAAACATCTCATATTTCCGAATGTCATTGTCAGATACAGATCGCCGAGCAAATCTCATAGCTTCTTCAAAGTGAGCACGAGTTATTTCAGGAACAGGGTCCTCTTCATCCAACTGGAGAAATATAAATTAGCATGTAGCATACTTATATACTGAAAATATACAAAAAATTATCGAGAAAAATAAATAGAAACTCACATCCATTGCTAGATTTTGATTATTAGCCCTTTCCCGCTCACGCCGTATTTCAGCTTCAATACTTTGGCGAATAGCTAGTTTACATGCTCGTTGACAAATTTCAGTTAAATCAGCTCCTGAGTAGCCATGTGTTACTTTGGCGATGTAGTTCATATCAACATCCTACAACATGAAGTTCAGTGATTTACAAAAATTAATTAACATATTAAACAAATAAACACGTGTAATATTTGCATACCTTTGCAACTGGAGATTTACGGAGATTTGCACGGAATATTGCTTCTCGAGACTTCTCATCAGGCAAAGGAATGTAGATAAGCTGATCAAGACGACCAGGTCTAAGAATTGCAGGATCAATAATGTCAGGCCTGTTAGTAGCACCAATGATAAAGACATTTTTCTTTGCTCCCATGCCATCCATTTCAGTCAAAATTTGATTTATAACTCTGTCAGCTGCACCTCCAGCATCTCCAACATTACCTCCTCTTGATTTTGCAATAGAGTCAAGTTCATCAAAGAATAAGACGCAAGGCGCAGCTGCTCGAGCCTGTAAGAAACCTTTTTTAATGTTGTGTCCAGACACTTTTCTTAAAATGCATCAAAATGAAAACTCTTTACCTTATCGAAAACATCCCTAACATTTGCTTCTGACTCTCCAAACCACATCGTTAGCAATTCTGGTCCCTTCACAGATATAAAATTTGCCTGGCACTCATTAGCAATAGCTTTGGCTAACAATGTTTTACCACAACCAGGAGGCCCATAAAATAGAACTCCCCTTGATGGCTGCATACCAAACTTGAGAAATTTGTCGGGATGTTCAACTGGGTACTGAAAACAAAATGATTCATTATTTATTGAAAATCATGGTTAATAATTTCCTCAAAAGATAAACAAATTTTAAAAATCCTTAAAGATAAGAAAATTTAATTCAGTTTTCACTTGAAAGAATTTTATTTATTTGGCCACTTGAGTTAATAACTTTTACCAACAACAATATCTATATGGTTAGCAATTCTTCGGATAAAATAACTTAAATCAAACGATCAAAAACTTTAAAGAGTCTAAACACTAATCCAAACAATAACCAGGCTATGAAACTCTTGAGTAGATTCTATTTCTTCCTCCAACAACAAAGGATGCGTTATTTTCCCTTAATTTTAAAACATAGAACTATTCCATTGGACCCAGAATTCATTTTCTACTGACAGGAATAGGCTCCTGAGTCAGTGTCAGCTTCATAGATTGATAGATGTGTAATGACACACACTCCTAACATTCCTATATTCTGGATGTTCATACAAAGGTAATTTGCAGAGTTAAGCCAAAAACAGAGTACTGCTTTTAAGTGGTGTGAATATTTATTATGTGATTTTTAGTTTTACAACAGCAACTACTAAGGATGATAGATCACACATAGAAATGATTTGTAAGAAATCATTAAAACAAAACAAAACTGACTTAAAAGAGTACAAACAGAGTGAAGGATAGTTCCTTTCAAACTGACTAGGCAGAGAGAACAGGTTATCAGGTTATGCAATATGTTGGCAGAATGTCACAGTTGTCATTCCACAACTAATACCAGTAAATACAAACTTAAATTATGTCCTCAAGAAGGTACTTCTTAAACAATATTTGAATATTAGCACATCAACATACCTGAACTAGTTCCTGAAGTTCACGTTTAACATTTTCAAGTCCTCCAATGTCCTCCCAAGTAATGTTGGGCACCTCAACCACAGTTTCACGGAGAGCACTAGGACTACTCTTACCCATTGCATACTGCAATTTAATGATTCAATTAATTAGCACTAATTAGGAATGTACAAGCCATTTACTAAACCAATATCAGAATATACAAAGGTGAAATTAATTTTCTCACTAAAATATATATAAAAACCAACAACAAACAAACACGATATCTCCTTATTCCGTTAATATGCACGCTTGCTTACAGGTAGTAGTGAAAATATCCACTACTTGTTAATACATACATAGGATCATAACGATTCACTCATTTTGTTTCTTACTTCAGTATTTCATTAAGAGTATTTCCTACATTTTCCCAAGAATAGTTTGTACTTGTTTAAGAAAATTAGTTGAATTATTTGTAGCAGAATATTTAATACTTAGGAAACAATTAAATTTTACTTCATAGGATATAAGATTATCATCTTAAAAATACACTGAACATAAAATGAAATACGGCAAATATGACAAAATAATTAATATTAAGGAAGAACAAAATTAGACGAGATAAGACAAAGTCTGAAAATTATGCGTGAATGAAAGGCACCCATGGCCAAGCATGTTACACTCTACCACTACTACAAAATACATATCTATGTAGCCAATTCTTTATATCTCATATACTATTAGGAACATGTTAGGATCTAGTAACATATCACATAAAAGTTTGAAGACAAATGAAGCTTAAATTAACAAACCCTGAAGTTGTCCATGGTTACAGCAAGTGAAGTTAAAACTTCAGCATCAATTTGATCGTCTTCCAAATCTATAAGATCCATTTTTTCACGAATCTGTTGCAAAGCAGCTTCAGAACACAAGGATGCCAAATCAGCACCAACATGACCGTGTGTTTCAGCAGCAATCTACAAATATAGTAGTATGAGGACAGTAAATATCAATATATACAACATATCTATTAATTAAAATTCTTACTTGTTCCAAATCAACATCATCAGCTAATTTCATATTCTTTGTGTGAATCCGTAATATCTCAAGGCGTCCAGTGGCATCAGGAATACCAATATCAATTTCTCTATCAAATCTCCCAAATCTTCGCAATGCCCCATCTATGGAATTTGGCCTATTAGTTGCAGCCATCACAATAACATGAGAACTCTGCTTTAGGCCATCCATCAATGTCAGGAGTTGAGACACAATGCGACGTTCTACTTCTCCATGAGTCTATATAAAAAAAAATGGATTTCAACACAAGTGAATCAAGCCCTTTATTCTAAACAAGTCTGAGTCCCTGAACACACACCCTCAGAAACATGGGGAAAATATCAAGACTGTAATATATAGAAAAAAGCATTTCAGACTTGCAGAAAATGATTTAAGAACCAATGAAAATAGAATGAATATTTTTCAGATCAAAATAAAGACTTTTTATTAAAATTGAGATTTAATTAAAAGAGAATGAACAATGTTACTTTAAGGCATATCAATAGTTTTCTTACCTATAAAATACAAATTACGTAAAAAAAGAGGAATACCCTATTTATTTAACTAAAGCAACAAAACACTATTAATCTGGGTTAAAGCTTTATGGTAAGAAAGCATAAATAAGAATATGAGTTTACACCGAAATATTACAAAAACTTTTCAAGACCAAAATTTAAGTGCCTGAGGTTTCGACACACACTTACTCTACCTTTCAACTTATACTTAGATCCCCCAAGAGGTGTTAATGATGAATCAACAAAATATTTGTTCATGACAATCTGACACTTTTAGCATATAAAAAATATAGATGCGTTAGATATATGTACTTTTTGTGCTACAGCCACCTAGTTGTCATGATTGAATAATTTGTTTATTCATAATTTATACTCAAGGATGACTAACACTGGTTGCATATTGTGTAATACTCAAAGTTATGGAATAAAAAAGACATTTCAATTGTCCTTGCATTGATTAAATCTCAGCAGTATAATGATAGACAAAGAATATAATTCATGGACCAATGTCACATTATGGTCATAAGGCTGTTGAATGCCAACTCCTTTTTCGTATAACCTTCTAGGAGTCCTGCTACCACCACCAGCACCTACAAGTGAACAGATGTTCTTTGAAATAGGCTGGGACCTATAAACCTAACACCACAGACTGTGGGCATCCTTAAGTTTGTCTCAATGTTTTTGTTTGTAAATGGCTTCCTGACACGAGACAGTGAAATTAGCAAAACCAAAACTAGTATTACAAATGGAATGGAGGAGAGAAGAAAATGGTGAGGAACAATTTCTTTACAATAATTGTAGATATGAATAGTGACAAATAAAATGTATATTATTGGAATCGCTATATTTTAAGATGGGATCAAAGTTTCCTTTGATTCTTGCTGTGACCAACAAGTGACATTATGTATCTATTAATATATAAAAAATAAAATGAAACTTCTTTTTCCAAAGCAATGTATGTTAGGATCTTACAGCACAATCACCACAATAATATATTCTTGAGTGAAGTCTGACACACTCCACGTATTATTTGTGTAAGACACATTTCAGGAGCCTTTGCTCCCTTCAACAACTCTTGAAGACCAACTTGTTATTCAGCCAGAGTTGGTAATGCAACAGGCTCCCTACTTGCATCCTAGAAAAATAAGTGGAGAGTGTGGTTGACATCACTCAATGAATATTTTTTAAATTTTATGTACCTATTATTTTATACATTATATGTTCTCAGTCTAACTATGTATAACTATATTTTTTTGTGGGCTTTAGGGTATAAACATCGAGGTCATTAGAGCCCTTTCTATAAATTTAAAGTACAAAGATTAGAAAGTAGTAGCAAAAAGTTAGGAAAAAATTGAAAACACCAAATGAATGAACAGGCAAAGTGAATTTTTTTAAAACAAGGTTCAAACCCTTGTTTCTATAGGCAAAGATGGAATGTTAAAAAAACCTAATACATAAATCACTCACTTTTTCTCTCTTTGGAGCAATTGCATCAAGTTCATCAATGAAAATAATAGCTGGAGCATTCTTATCAGCTTCTTCAAACGCTTTACGTAAATTACTTTCAGATTCACCAGCCAATTTGCTCATGATTTCAGGACCTACATAAAGAATAATAAGTAACTAATGGAAAATTCCAATTTAAAAATTTCAGCAGAGCAACTTTAATACTTACCATTTATCAAAAAGAAAAATGCACCAGTTTCATTAGCTACAGCCCGAGCTATCAGTGTTTTACCTGTTCCTGGAGGGCCATACAACAATATACCTCTTGGTGGTTTAACACCAATTGCTTTGAAGAGGCTAGGATGTCTCAGTGGCAATTCAACCATCTCCTTGATTTGCGCCAGTTGTTTGCGACAACCCCCAATATCATCATATCCAACAGCATTCAATGCCTCCTCTTCTTCCTAAATTCCAAATTCAATTAAAATTCATTTCTATTTTTAATTCTTTCCATTAGTAGTTGAGAACTGAAAATCATTACCTCACGCTTAATGGGATCACCTTCACAGTGAATAACAGTATCTGGTGCAACAATGCAATAAGGTGAAGGATCTGTTTCCACAACTTTAAATTCTACAGCTCGCATTCCACCACGAACAATAAATGCATCATCTTTATGAATAGGTCGATATGCCTCCAGAAAATATGGTTTTAAGTACACCTCAAATAAGTTCCTAAGATAAAATCAGAAGTTAGAAATCAGTAATAAGATGTTGAATGCATAAAATAAAAACAGACTCATTATCTTACCCAGTAAGGCCCTCAACAGTATCATCAATTGGAAGTACATGTATCCGTTTACCATACTTAACATCTGGGCAAGGTTGTACAGAGACAACATCAGATAACCGAACTCTTAAATTGTTACGAACAACTCGGTTCATCCGTATCTTTTCATCTGGACAAGAATCATCTGACAATACTATACAAACAGTTTCTTTCCTCCTTTTCCCTTTAAGAAGAACTGTGTCCCCTCGAAACAGCTGAAGCTCATCCATCTTTGTCTAAGGAAATGAATTTCAGTGAAGAAAAAGAACAAGTCATATGAATGGTTCACTGCAAAGTCAGAGACTTACCTGAGACAAAGCAACCACAGAGTTATCATCATTGACTGCCTCTTCAACAAGAAGTCTGTTTGGTCGATCCTTCTTGCGCAAGATGGCTGTTGCCAGATCATCAGGACTGAAAAATTAAGATTATTATTGGACCTAGTGGATGTTACAGATAAAATATAGGAGACAAGAATTTATTTATCTGCAATTTCACAGATGGATAGTTGTAAAACTTATCAATATCCTCAATTATTTAGCTCCTAAAAACAAGTCACATAAAAAACAGACCTATATCAATTCTGGAATTACAGTAATCAAGTCAACATAAAACCAAATATTTATATAGTTTCCCCACAAAAGTCATCTTTATTATGTTACCAAAAATAATTTCTTTATATAATAATTGCATCTACAATTAATGCCTCACTTATGAGCCGAGTAGAGAAAAAGCAATTCATCAGAAAGTCAATAAGGTACCCAAGGTATCATATGACATTACCTCACCATAGATCAATCAAAGAACAATTTCTAATTTTTCTTTTTCTGTAGAAAATTTCCGCACGTTTCTCAAATAATTTACGACTAATTTGATTCTATATTATCAGAAATTCACACGTAGTTGAAACATTTCCAACATCTCATAGGAACAGGTAGGGAACAAAATGTTCTACAAGTACTATAAAGAATAAACTAATACATTGAAGTCGACGACCTTAATGTTGTAAGTATATTAATTAAATATTACACGCAAATAGTTATTTAATGGAAAATATAATGAAATACAAAAAATTATAACAGGATGCTTCGGGAACAAAAGCGTAGCGACACGATGACAACGTACAATTGAGCACATCTGAGTAACCTACTCAACCTTGTCTTCGCAAAATTATGGCAAAATTTGTCAAATCTGCAGAAAATCTTGCACACAAAGAGCACAATGTAGGTAAATTAAGCTTACTTTCGTCCTTCAGCCATGGTTCTCGCTTCGAATTAATGAACACTGAAAGACGGCTTCCTCCAAAATCCAATATCAACCAGCAACAGCTACCAATCTTCGGCCTCCACCACAGCACAATGCGGAAGCAGTGTAGCCACACTAGAGTACTTCGATTTTGTGAAGACGTGTCTAATTAAATATGGATGAGGCTTGAAAATACTAATTTTAAATAAGCCAAGATAAAAATATATAATGAATCCAATAAACCTCTTAATACTTTGACAATTGACGCATAAACAATAGAAGTATCATATCGAAACATCCTCGATATACTACAATTTAGTTATTCCATCGATCTCCTAATTTTTATTTGAAATGCATTATACAATTGATCTATGACTGTCTATAAATGGAGATTTTAAAAACCAAATAAAATAAAGAGTTCTTTTGATTTTCAAATATTGGCTACGCGGATTGTGAAGTACTCCATATGACATGTGATGTCATGCTTTTCGAATGTCGTTTGTTTCTGTCGTTTCAGAGATGGCTGGAATAAAGGGTGAATACTGTGTTGTTTTTACTCAATTTGTGTATTTATTTAGGAAGATAATTGTAATGTAAGATAGGGAATCACAGTACGATGTTCGTTATTTTCGAAATTTCATTTCGTCTCGTTCTCAGTTAGTACTTGTGGAGATAAACGCGTGACAGTTTACTTCAGTACTCTTGAACTACAGCGACTAATGAAAATTGTGTGTTGCTCAGAAATTGATTATTTACTTTCTTTTTACCCCTACTATTGTCTAGATATAATTGTATTTACGTATCATGTGTTCGATTGAATACTCGTGAAAAAAATTTTTTTTTACAGTCTGTATTAAGTCAGATTTGAACGGTAGTCCTGTATCTTTCAGAATATTCATTTTTTTTTTGCTCACGTTTAAAAAAATTCGAGGGATGCACAGACATCATTGATATGTTTCTACCCCGATATATTGTAGTTTCCTTTGTTTATGCTTTGTGCTGTGGAAATAGATAATAGACAACAATATGATATACATGTAATTAATCAATGTAACATCATTTGAAGTCAATCAACACGAATGTCATGTTCAGTTGTTATAATTTTCTATATTCTTTGTGTATAATGAGTTATGTTTGTAAACTATTTAGTAGTTGCTGTGTTAACAAATATGTATTTTCATGAGTGACATCAGTGATACTATGAATCCTCTTCTAGGTGATGTATTCAGTTGTAGTGATGAATGAAAACTGCGTTTCAAATTGCTTAATTTCTTTAACAATGACATGTAGTAGGGCTATTGTGTTCATGAGTGGGATGAAGAATAGATTCTGAATTTCTTTACAAGTTGCAGTTCAATAATTTTATTAAAATGAGTTGCTGCTGTAAAAGATATTGCACAAAATTATTTACGATCTTTCTGACTTTTATGTATCTATCTGTATTTAAAATTCTGTTAATTTTACTGTTGCGAAAATTAATATGTCTCCTTTTCTTTTTCATGTTATGAACGTTGGAATAAGCAGCGTAAGTATTCTGTTTTTTAATATTTTATTTTTCCTTAAATTGTGTATTTTCTTCATTTACTCTTCATGTTAGCATGAGAACAAATAGAATGATAGAAAAAAAAGAAAGAAATGTTAATAGTCTTATTTATTAGTACTCCTTGTGACTTCTGCTATTTTCTCAAGAAGCATGAAAAACAGAATGTCACCACTGTCACAGTCTTAGTTAATTCATAAAACTTATGGGTGGATATGAGTAATTATTTTCTTAACCAGTTATTTTCAGTCTGTGTGCCGGGAAAAACTTTGAAATTATTTAACAATCACCATCATGGAATGTGCTTGATTTTGAGGAGTACAGTAGAACCTTGATTATCTGTAATTGTCGTGTGTGTGTATGTGTTTGCACGGATAGATGAAAATTAGGGTTAGTCGAGACACATTTTATTTAAAGAATTATGTACATATATATACATACATACATGGGTACAATGTCACGTTATCAGGGGTTGAAATATGAAGTAATCAGTCTTTTGATTTTTGTGGTATGTAACAATTTTCCTTACTTCAGTTATGTTTTTCCTCAAATTCATTACATAATGGAAGTCTAGAAACCTTCATGCAACTGTGGAAATAATTGGATTTATATATGTAGTTGGAATTATTGTTTGGTAGAAGAGTGAGTACCACAGTTAATCGTGACACTGTTAATTGTGGTTCTACTATACTTTATTATTCATGTCTCACAATCTGGTAAAAAACTAGTATTGTTATTTGATAGTAAAGTAATAGCAGTACCCTATAATAGTATTTGCATTGTTAGAATAAAATTTTTACACTTTTCTCTCATTGAGTTGGATATTGAGGAAACCTGTAATGATTGACGTGCTGTGGGATTTTTACTTATCAAGTCAATGTGCTAAAAATCAAAACACATTGAAAAATGCTGCCCTATTCCCTATTATAATAATAATAATTTATTTAGAGTAATTTTGTTTGTGAGGGGACTATGAAGCAAAACCATATTAATTACACTAGTTCTTGTCTTATTAAGAACTCTTACCAATAAGAAGTTAAACTTAAAGCAATAAGAAGACTAAAGATTTACAAAATCAGAGCCTTGAGGTTATAGGTATATTGCATTGGTTTGAGCTTGAGACTGTGTTGTGTAATTTGTTTTGAGTTTTTGAGGATTTTTTCCCATGGCCTTATCCTATGTATTTTTCTTAGTATTATCCTTTTTAAACATTTTCAGAGGGGTTATTTGTTTTCTCAATGATTCGGATGGTTTTATTCAATGTTAGTCCTCAGGCTTGTGCAACACTTGTTCTCTAACCATGTTACTTTGGTTGACAGGACACTACCACTTGATTTCCATTTTAGAATTACAATTACAATTTATTACAAATTAAGATTACACCTACAAATGGACTCTACAAATTAAGATTACACCTACATATGGAGTTTTTAACCATTATAGAGAATAATTTGAAGCTGTAAATTTCTTTAATATTTTTTGGCAAAAGGTTGGAACATTTGGACCCTAAAAACACAAATGTTTTGGAAAAAAATTATTTCTTAACCCGCGGTTTAATAAATACCTGTTGAGTTGTACTCCTTGTTTTGTAGAACAGCTGTTCTTTACCTCTATTACCACTAATTGTTGAAAAAAGTTTCAGAACTTTGAAACTAAATAAGTTTTTTTACTGTCAAAATCTGTTATTGTTTGATAAGGTCGGTATGTTCCCTCTGATACTTAAAGTTAGTAATTGTATTAAAGTTCTATTTTATGTATTTTTATGTTTTTTAAAGTTTAAATATCTATTTCTAAAGTATTTTTGTGTTATGTGAAGTTTTTTTATTTAAGTATCGTACATGCCCCCCCCCCCATATAAAGATCTTAAAAATGGAATATTACATATGGTTCTTAAAAAATAAAAACTGAGTTTTTTTAAAAAAATCTAACTGTAACGATGACTACGTAAATCCAAGTTGAAACATAGTAAGCTGTTCACAGAAAATATATATATTATTCACCCATAAAAAGTTGTAAGTTTTTCAATTATTTAACTAACTGTAATTTATTTACATGGTTTTTCCAGGTTAGTTTATTATAAAAAAATCCTGAATACTTAATTTTGTCTTTACACAAAGGCCTATTTTACAATTAGTTATACACACCTAGCTCGGATTGTCTTTACCTTGCAGATTATTATAGTATTTAAATTCTGCTTGAAATTTAAAGCCTAGTAAATTAAAATTCAGAATTTTAGTTTTAGACACATTTATAATCATTGCATTCTTATGACACCAGTTTCTATGTAAATTAAATTGTGCTATATTGCATGATTAATTGGGCCCCTTTCCTCTGAGAAATACAATATTGTGACATCATCAGCAAAAGCAATAACTTCCCCTTGAAACTGCTCTAGAAGGAGACCATTTATAAACAAAGAAAACAAATCAGCTGAAAAAACTGATCCTTGTTGAATGCCACATGTTATAATTTTGTCCATGCTTAATTTGTTTTGTACTTTTACTTGTGTGAGATTTTCCAAAAATATTTTGGAGATGTTCAAGACTTGACCTCTAATTCAAACTGCTTCAAGTTTTATTAACAAAATATCTTGCCTAACCTAGTCATAAGCTTTTTTAAAATCAATGAATATACAAGTAAAATTATTATTATTATTGTTTAGACCTTCATAAACCCGCTGTACAAGGTGTGAAATTTCATATTCCATACCTTTACCCCTCCTGAAATCAAATTACTTCTCAGAAATAGTATTGTTCCTTGCAAAGAAATTTAAAATTGTACACCTTACACATTTCTCAAAAAGTTTAGAAAAGACTGAAAGAAAAACAACAGTGTGTACTGTTCTGTTAACTCTGTCCCCATTTTTGAAAATTGGAACAATTGCTTTTCTCAGTAATTCAGAAAATCTTCCAGAATTGAACATAAGTTCATTAATTTTGAAAGTGATTCAGATATAACATGAATTATTGGTTTAACAAATAATACATGAAAGTGTTCAAAAACCAGAAGATTTTTTATTTTGCATATTTTGTATTGTATTTTCTACTTCTTTAGTAACTGGCAAAAGGAAGCATGACTGTGGCACTCTTGGATAGGAACAATCTAAATCAAAATTAATAAGATTTCCAAAAGATGAAGCATCAAAAAACTGTTCATTGAAATGATTAGCAATTTCGTTGGGTTTTCAACTATATCGCCATTTTTCGGCTTAATTATTATGAATTAATTGTTTCTTGCTACCCTTTGTATTTTTTATCAGACACTACTTTGAAGCAGTCATTAACACAGTTTTGGAAAAGGTTAGCATAATATTGATTTTTTTCTATAATCAAGGTTGCATGATAGATTGTTTTTAAACTGAATGTAATAATTCCGGAAGGACATATAATATGGTATATTTTTAAGTTGTATTATGTTAATTTTTAAAAAAATAATCAATTTTCATTATTGTGTTAAACACATTAATATAATAACACGTTCAAACTTTCAGAATTCAGAAGAGGATAGTTCGGATAATTTGTAAATCTCACCCCCGAAACTCTTGTAAACCTTTATTCAAGGAATTAAATATCTTAACACTTCCCTGCATTTATATTTATGAAACGGTCTTGTTTGTTAAGACCGAATTACTGAAGTGCCACCCTAGCTTCATACGAAACAGTCTCGTTCACGAACACAATACTCGCAATAGGAATAATATTCATCGTCTGAGAGTGTCAACCGCACTTTGCCGAAAAGGACCGTATCATTCGGGAATCGTTCTATATAATTCCCTGCCCAAGAATGTAAAAGATATTATGAAATTGAATCTCTTCAAATCCACAGTTAAAAGCTACCTCCTGCACCAGTGCTTGTACACTGTAAAAGAATTTATTGATTTTAATGAAAGTTAAATCCATCTTGTACTTTATCACTCCATTGCTGTAGTACTTTTTAAACAACTTATAACAATTTCAAAAACTATTTTCTTGCATGATTGTGTTGTCTTATGACTCATATTAATTTAGTTTTATGTGTACTCAATTTTGGCACGGTTGTGCACATTTATTTTGTAACCCCATCCTGACCCAGGTTTTTCTCTGTTTTTCCTTCGGGTAGAGGCGGATTTCTTATACAGGTTCTGTAGGCTTTGTCTAGGGACGTGTTTAACTCTTATGATTTTTAAACACTATACTCAGAATAATCTATAGTTTGATAATAATTTGTACATGTAAATTTTTTGCATTAATTTACAAACATATTGACATTCTATTAGGATTATAACTCATAGCTAACTTTTTATCTTATCTAGGAACTTTTGCTGAAATTTTTGAATCCGCCTCTGCTTTAGGGCCCTTGATTGGAATTGATGGGATGGTCCCTTGCTTGTTTCCGGACAGTAAATTAGTTTATTGTCCTCCATGTGGTCATATGCAGTTTGTACAGTTTTTTTTGACAATAAATTTATTATTATTATTATTAATGTCACAAAGTGAAATGTTTGTTATATGATGATTGTATGATGCAACAAACTGAAATGCTTGGAGTTTCAAAATAGGAAGTTGTTAATTTTCTAGAATCGTAAGGAATTTCACTTTGTGCTTCAAATTGTGTGAATGATGTTGTAAATTGAATTTATGTAATTCATAGGTAAGTTGAGTAGATGAAGATAATGTCATTTTAGAAAAAAAACTCCATTTGGAGCACTTTTATGTTTTTATCCATTGTTAAATATAAAACTGTTAATATAATTGTTACTATTTTTAAATTTGTCTATGACTGTATTTTTTATGGAAAGAAAACTGTTAAAACTGAAACCCAAAGCACTTTTCCTTTAGACTTTTATTACGATAAATTCTTATGTTAAATTAAATTTCTTTAATTTGTTGTCAAAAAGCAGTTACAAACTGCATATGACTCAGTTGAGGACAACAAACTAATTTTCTCTCATATTACTGCACCGCATGACAAATTTATGTCATGCACCACCTACCTCAAAAGAACTAATAAAGTTATGTTTGTTATAATATGTAAGGAATAGTAACAAATTAAAAAAAAAAAGTTTTTTAAAACAGCTCTTCAACAAATACATGCTTTTATCAGTTCTTACCAAAATAAATTGTAACTTGAAATTCATTCTAAATTTGAGATAAATAATGCAGAAGAACCTTTTAATCTGGCACACCTATGGTCCAGAGTTTGTGCCAGATCACAAATTTTTTGGACTATAGAGATTTTCTCTGGAAACAGGGTTTTACAATAAATATAAGCGAGATACATAAATGTTTATTGTCAATTTTAAATTGATGGGTCATTGCTGAAGATGCCAAGTTATAGATTATTCTGGATTGTGAAATGTTGGACTGAAGAGATTTCAGTGATAAGTGTTCATGATGCTGCCTCTTCTAAATCTGAAACTAGTGGGCCTGTCTTGTATGAATCTGCTTTGACTGAAAGGAAAATTGGACAAAGACTCGGGATGGGATGGGATAGGATAGGGTTACAGAGATAATGTACTCAACTGTACTTAGTTTGAAACTTATACTAATTTCTTCTAATACAATTATGAATTCTTTAACATAGCTATAGAAGATATAAACTCATTGATAAAGAAGGAAGCTTTTATCTGCAGACTTGAAGAAATAAAGTTAATTGATATCTTTTACACCTTTGTGGGGAAAATTTCATAGTACAATTCCTAAATAATATGGCTCTTTGACACACTAGGAGGATGAATATTAGTCATATTATGAGTATTGTGTTTGTGAAGCAGACTGTTTGTTATAAAGCAAGGGTTGAATTTTAATAATTCAGTCTTAAATGTAAATGCATGGAAGAGTTAGAAAATTGAACTCTCTTAATAAAGATATTCACGTTTTTCGGGGTTTAAATTTGCATATTATTAGAACTATCCCCTGTAATGTTTGGATGCTCAGAGCAAATTGACCCCGAAGATAATGGTGGACTGTAAATGAGAATAAACAATTGCAAAATAAATGCAGCAGGAAATGTATGGACTAACAACATTGACCAGAACTGGGAATGTATAAACTATGCTTATTTTGGAATTTAGATTATGAGTGTGACAATTTCATTTCTATTAATTTATAATTTCTGTATTACATTAGAGGAAACAAATGCATCAAAAAACTATTTTTATCATTTTATCTCAAAACTTATTTAATGTCTCTTTTTTTGTACACTCATGACTTCAATTGTTTGTAATATTATATGATTAGTTCTTCAAACTAGATTGGGTTTTTACTTTCTCCCCTGTGTGGGGTAATTTTCTCTCTTTTTGCATTTTTTCATTCATATGTTTATATTTACATAATTTTTAAGGTTTTGTCATGAAGTTAATAGAATATAAATATGAGAAATACAAATAACTAAATCTACCCCTACCGTAACATATTTGCTATTTTGTGTGCTATGTATTTAATTACTGTTTCAGGCTGGTTACACTGGCATTTGCTGGGTCAATTGGAATGACGTTGGTTATTCTTGGGTGTGCGTTACCTCAGTACCAGTGAGTACCGCAGTTCCTGTTACATATGTTGATTAAATGCTTATTACTCTCTAATTTAAAACTTTGATTGCAGGACTTGGTGGCCATTCTTTGTTGTTTTGTTCTACATTTTGTCACCCCTTCCAACATTAATTGCAAGACGTTATACTGAAAATTTTGGAAACAATGGCACTGGACCGTATGAATTGGCAATTTTTGTGACAATGGGCTTTGTTGTATCTTCATTTGCCTTACCGATTATATTAGCTCGATCTCCTGCTGGCGCAGCAGTGGTAATGAATTGTATTCTATATATTTGTAAAACAATTTGTATGTTTTACTCAAGTTTTGTTATTGACTTTTGAGTCAGATTCTAAAGTAATCTTGATTTAAACATTTGATGAAGCAAGTGAATACTTTAAGCTGTCCAAAATGTAGTGTATTTATCTTATTTTTTACTCTGGATTTTTTTTTGCGGTAAGGAAGATTAGAATATCCGTATCTCCCATTTCTTGGCCTCTGTTGTGATGTTGAGTATTTAATTTTTTTTGTATGTGTTTGTAATGATGAATTGTGTTTTAAAATTGCGATAATACCAGAAAATTCCTAAATTGTAATTGATACTACCTACAAGCACAATTATTTGTAATTGTCTGCATCTATGAATTATTTGTGTGTCAAGTTATTAAAATAATCAATTACTATCACAAGCTATTCTTAAGAAATTTTTCTAGTATACATATTAAGTTTTTTAAAGATTTGTTCCTTGTTATTTTTTTAGTATTACAACTGCTTTTGAATAGTAACGTTTTTGACTCCTGAACTTGGATTTTTTTTGGTATTGTTGTTCTTCAATCAATGTGTTAGCTGTGAAGGTGCAATAATTATTTGTTTATCTGTAATAACTCTATTTAATTTAATTTTGTTTGATATTTCTCTAATGGTTTGTTTTCAGATCAAGTGGGGAGCATGTTACCTGACCTTGGCAGGCAATGTTGTAGTATATGCTACTCTTGTCGGATTCTTCCTCACATTTGATACTGATGATGCTGACTATAGCATGTGGTGATTTTTTGAAGTCTTGAAATACCAATATGACTGATCCATCATCATGAAAATATTGTATCAATTTCTACAATTACTAACTGTTGCGTTTTGAATCACGAATTCGTGATAAAGTGAAAAGTTATTAATGTCTCACGAAAGGAATTATTTTTCTTTAAGGAAGAATTTATGTACAGATTTCATGAACTTTTTTCTACACAAAATGACAGTTCCATAAGCTTTTATGATTACTCTCATATTTTTTTAATACTCTGAAGTATATTTTTACTTACCTGTTTAGTTATTTAAGTTGTAATTATTTGAAAAGTTTATGTGATAGTGTTCATTTTGGTGTATTATTTCCATTTTTCGAGTGATCTATTGAGTGAGAGTTTTATAATACAATGGTTAGTGTAAAGATGGATTTGTTAAAGCATGAGAGTTTGAATACTTATGCAACATATTACTACATTATTGTGTAATGTAAACTTATGTGAATCTTATCTTGGTAATGTCTGTATGTTGGCAGTGACTGTTTATAATAATGATGTAGTGATTGATAGTACAGAAGGCATGGATTGTAGTTTCTCCTATTTATTATGGACTTGCAATTACATAAAGCATATTTAATGTTCTTATGAAAAAGTGGATATCAATATAAGATGAAACTATTATTTAAATATCTTACATGTTCTCAAAAAATATATACATATATTTAATTTTTATTTAAGTGTGATTTTTTTTATATTTAGATGCATAGGTTTAATAAATTTTGTTTATCCTGAATATAAACAGATTTGTTAGTATGTATATAAATACAGTATATTAGAAACTCTTTTGAACTATTTTAAGCCACCTTGTTTCTTTATTTTCTTTTCATTTATACTTTTAAATCTTCCATGTATTTGATTGAAGGTTTATGCTTTACTATATGAATCCATTTGTTCCAATAACTTTGAATTCATTTATTTTGGGAACCATGGTATTTGAATTGGAGAAATTTTTAAAATATACATGGTTACCTGAAAGAAATGAGGTACCTTCTCAATTGATACTGAATAATATGGTGTTAAATTTTTGTCACACATTGTAATAAATATTCTTTGTTATAAAAATATGTACATTTCATATTTTCCCATCAACAGAAAAACCTATTAGTATTTCTTTTCCCAAAAAACTGTATAAATAAAGTAGTTATAAAGTTATTGAAGCTTCAGAAAAACTATTCCGTTCAAATTTTCAAATAAAATAACCGAAAATGGGGTAGCGTTGGTGATTATTTGTATGATTCTTACAAATATTTTTTTGTAAAATGAGTATTTAAAAAATCAAGAAATCTTAAGTCATTATAAACTTGATTTAAAAAGAATTTGTGTTATATCATTTTTTTCGGTACAATGTGATGAAATGAAATTTTTATATTTGTCTGATGTAAAAATACACAGCTTTCTCTCTTGTAGGTGTTGTGAAAATATTCAAAAGAAGGAAAGCAAAAAACCAGTTCTTATATAGTTTATACCGCTATTTTTGTAATTCGGAAATATTTTATAGTTTGTATGTTATTGAATGATGTGACATTAATTATTGGAACATATTGCATCTTATGAAATAATATTATATTTAAGTAATTCAAAGTGAAAGGTTTATGAAAACAATTCTTTGATATGAAAGTTAATCGAGAACCTCTTGCATCTTTTTGCCAAAGACCTAATGATGCTCATTGTCTGGTCCATTTTATATTATTTGTAGGAGGTACAAAATGCAGTAAAGCCATAACAAACTAGTGGTACAAAACCATTACACATAATTTCTCGTATACACTTCTCAGTCTGCACTAGAGAGCAACATCAAAGAATTCAATTAGGAGAGGGTTATTTATCACCACCTTCAAGAGTGGGTTGGCCATCTTCATGTTACCCAATAAAGAGGTTGTTTTTAACATGATACTCTATATTTTGGTTGTCTTTATGTTACCCTATTTGGAAAGTTTATAATAGAAATACTTTTTCTAGCATTCACATAAAAGCATCTCTATTTTGCAAATACCGTCCTTTGGTTTCTGTGGATGATTAGCTCAGTTAGATTTATATTCAAAAGATATATGTGTAAATAAATATAAATTCAATTCTATATTATTAATGCGAGAACAAAGCAAGCAGACCTTCAATATTCTTATATCGTTTAGTAAAAAGTAAGAAGGGCTCTAATGACATTGGTGAGCCCTAAAGCCCCAAGAGGAAAGAAAAAGAGTAAGAAATAAATTTCTTTGCGATTTGAAATTGGAAATTTCTATTCAATAAAAATTAATCAGATCTAAGGTCAATTTCATTTACAGATTATGTTAACTAATCTGAAATAAGAAGTTGTCTTCTGCATTCATGAATGTAAATAATGAGTTTCGTAAGATATTTAATGGCTTTATGCATCAGTTTAATTGTTTTTTACATCGTAAGTAAATGAAAACCTGAATTGAGATTAAAATATATTAAAATAGGTTTGGAAAGAACTGAATCCTTAATGCTTAGGCAACATAAGAATTTGTGGAAAAAATTAAATTAAAAATCTAAGTACAGATCTGAACACTTGGGTTCTTCTTGGGCCGGACACCCCAAGCATTCTGCCAGTCTTACCACAACTTCTGTACCATAGCCATTAGCCCAAAGACATAACCAAAGAACAGATGCTGCCATCTTCAGAATGAAGAATAGGACATAAAATTAGGAACTCCTAAAGGGATGCAAGTATTGTCAATACCTGGAAAATTTATAGAAGGTGCAAGGTATCAAATACAAAATACTTCATTAGTTTACTGTCGTGGTCATGTGCAGTATTTCTCCATTTTTGTGACAGTAAGAATAGTTATTATTTAAGAAGATTATCCATGAGCTTGGTATGCATAGTATGTACCTAATTTCTCTTCCAATAGTGTTGTCAGTGAAATGGCTCAACCTCCTGGTGACATTTGGTGTTTCTTTCCGCAACAAGTTCTTGTGCTCCTGGTTCAGAGCAGAGATTAAAATTCTTTCAATTAGTGCTTCGTTAAGCTACAGCATGACTGGCCTCGCTGTAGATTATGTCCACAAAATCCTTAGGCTGAATTGAAGAAACATCGTATATTTTAAATGACCTTGCATCTATATTATGAATATGATAGTAGATGAAAATATTGTAAATTCTGAAATTTGTAGACTTCAAAGAAACATGTGAGATCTCGTGGTTGGGCTGGTGGATAAAGACAGTATAAATGGGTCTGAGGATTGGCTTTTAAATGATTCGGGTATGCGAGTGAAAAATATTCTAGCTTGTTCATAATTAGTAAATCCATCCACCAAAATTTATACAAAAATATTTTCCACCAAACCACCAAAATATTTATTACCTAGATTTCCATAGATTCTTTTATATACAACAGTTGTACTTGTTTAAAATTGCATTAGCAGTTTTGTTTAAATTTGAGTGGTTAATGAAAAATTTTGGAAAATATTTCCTTCTCTGTATACTTACAAAATATTGTAGTTTTACTGTAATTTAATAATTCTTTTCATGAAAAAATTATTTCACACTACATCCATCAAGTAATGATTTACTTTAGTTTAAGATTTTTAAATATCTTTCTTGAATTTTTGATAATGTCAAACTGTCTCCTGGTCCTCGTGTCCTACATGGGGGTGGTCAAAAAGTGAGACAGAAACTAATGTTGCATATTTTAGGAACCTCATATTTAAAGGGAAATTACATAAAACATAATACTTGTTCTTGTAAGGGTGAGTCTTTGTTGCATTTTCTTTTGTGCAAGAGCAAGGTTTTGGGGAATATTAATGAATTGATATTAGGCAGCGTAACCTCCAATTGAGTGTTGTGAAATAAAGAATGTGTTCAAACTATCAGATTGCCAATAGTTGACCTTGCATGCAGACATTTCATATTGGAAGGAATTCAGAATTCATAAGTGGCCTGTGTTATTGGCACTCACATTCCATCCATTTATGAATATTCAACATTTTGTTAATAAAAGAAGAAAAGTATAACGTAGTGATAAAAATTATTTTAAACATTTTGCTGTTCATAAGAAATGACACGTAAAAGAGATAAGTGTCGTGAAATTTCTCAGAATGAAGCTAGAAGATAAAAAGAAGAGATAATAACAGAGAATAGGGAACTGACATAGATAGGCATTTCTCATAGGGGAGGCAGTAGCGCACCTGGGCAGGAGCAGATAGGTGTGGTCCGCCTTGGGCCTCACTCTATAAGGAGCATCCAAATGGTAACAAAAAATAATGTTAATATGTAAGTTTGGGTTTAAACATTTATTATTACAGTAATATAAATAGTAACTCAGCTTCTCATGAAATACAACTCAAATTTGAATTTCAATACGTTGGACTGGTGTGCATGTACTGGTAGAGATGCAAACAACACATTGGCGCAGCATTGGCGTGCCTTGAATAATAGGGTCTCAAAGAAGAAGAAAAATCCTCCTGCCCCAGGTCTTAGCAGTCGTAAGAACGTCACTGAGTGGAGGTGAGTCATGGAGTAAACCAGGGACATTTTATCACTGAAAAAGGATGACCGCTGTAATTAGTTCGCTAGAATCTTCTCAGAGATAAAATGAGTCATGATGATGAAACTATTATAATATAAGTCTCTTCAATGTCAGGACATAAGTTGAACATTATTTGCGGGGTTAACTAGCCTGATTGGTATCCCCTACTTAATAATTAATCATTTATCAATGCCATAGAAAAATTCAAAATTATAAATCACATCATCTCAGAGAAGACATTACAGACTTAGGTGCATGTCCAAGGAGATTTCATAATTTGTATCGTTTTAACAAATTCATTTCAAGGGATAAAATAAAAAAGATCTCGAAAAATTTCTTAGTGAAAAGAACTGACTGCAATGAAGGGAACACATTTCCAGAATAAACAAAAAGACGACTTCTATTCGTAATTCGAAATGAATCTGCGTTGTTACTGCAAACGACGGTTACTGATGAAAAATGGCGGTCTGCTGGAGTGCATTGGGGGAAAAATGCACCTGCTGGTCACAATAGATAGGTAACTTGTTTCTACCATGGATGCTACTAAAGGTGAAATCGATGTATGTTATTGTACCGTTGCGTAATAGAATAGTCCGGTAAAGTCTCGTTTACATTGCATATTTATTCCATCAGTTAATAGCATTTCTTCACCCAGTTCCTGTTTACTATAATTCACATACAATAACGTATATCGATTTCAGCTCTGGTGAAATGATTAGTGTTAATTATTTTTGATGATGTAAATTATTTTTGAGTTACTTTACACTCTATTACATCCCCTTTTCCACTACTATAGCCGACTTACTTTATTGGAACACCTGTTTCTGCATGTAAGGATTGTTCAATTCAATATCTCAAAATTATTGCGTTGATTTTCGATATTTCATTTTAAAAAGGGTGAAAAGGACTTGTTACATATATGGTTTTTAAAAGCGTTCATCGAAGCAGAGATAAAAAATATTTAAGATAGTGTGACATCCGCGATCCCATCGCTTTTCTACTCGTTAATAGCACAGTGAATTCGTCCGAAATAATTACTCAATGAAAACTTCAGTGCCGCCCGACGTCACTCGCGGTAATGATAGCGACTAGTAATTTACTGCTACACAACTAATTACTTTCAGAATGCTGCCACCACTGAGGTTGCCAACAGAAACTCAGACAGATCAAGACTGAATATTATGTACAAATATTTATACCACATAGTTCCCATTGTTGTCCACGTCCCTTCATTGTCGCGCACGGCGAACTACACTTTTCCTGGAAATTGTTCACTTTCCAACTCTCGTTATTCAGGCTGACTCCATTGTTCTAATATATAATTTTGACCCAGCGAATTCTTGGCGCTGTTTTGACGACGCTACAATAGGAACTTGAAATTTAGAGTGGATGTTACTCACGTTTTGTAGGAACCAGGAACTCACAAGAAACGCACCGAGGAAGCATTTTATGAAATTCCGACTTTAGAGGGATGGAGTAGAGTTAAATGTGCTTTTTCAAATTACTATTGAAGATCACGAACAATTCAAGATATGACCACAGTTTTTAAACGTGCAAAAGGAATCGACAACGGATTTTCAACTATCACAATAATAAAAACTCCCGGGCTCAGTCGGTTAGTCATTTATATAATTTTAAGCCTTGGTGAAACGACTAGGTTAAAATTTCATTAGCTCCCGAATTATTTGAGTTGTAAATTTTTTATTATGTTAATGTGGGGTTCCGTCTCCTTATTTTTGGGCCGGGAACGATGTCAAATGGAACTTTGTCTCTGGCCCCCAAATATTCTTGGTCAGTCCTGCAAATCAAAATTATTTTTAAATATTCTTACACAAAATAGATTTTTTGTCATCAATTTAAATGTAATGAGTAAATTTGTATCGGTGGCAGGGAGTGATTATTATTTTCCATTAATGGATTGTAAGACATGCTCAGAAATATTGTGTTTCGAAAAGAAATGTGTAATTAAACAATAGTTCGACAGGTTTTTTCAAAGAATATTAAAGAGCTGGAAACAATGCATATGTTAACGGTGAATAAAATTAATTAAAACACGTTCCACCTCTTCATTTCATATTAAGAAGACATGGTATAACCGTTGGAACTCCAATGTTTTACACATCGTACTTAACGAGTCACAGGGTGGGTTTTTTTGGAGGTCTTCATATTCAAACCACACACATTTGAATGTTTTGTTTAATATTAAATAAAAAAAAGAAGAAATAGGTGTATTTATAAAGAAGCTCGTTCATTATTTATTTTACTTCAGTAATAAAATTAGTGTAAATTTATGTCAAATTTACGTTTTTATATTATATTTAGTGACACATTTGGAGACCCGTTATATAAGGCGTGGAACGGACTGACCCCCTCCAAAGTGGTCTACTGATTTTACTCTCAATATATGAAGGTAGTATGAGAGCAGAATAAATAAATAAAATCATTTTGGAGTTTCATGGGTTTTTATGGATAAAATCTCTGGTGGGAAGATGTTTAACCAATTTCCTATGTAATTTCTAATGGAATGGATACCTATACGTATTACAAATTTAATATAGATAATCTGTATAATATCTTATACAGGTTCTCTAGGCTTTGTCTAGGGGTGTGTTTATTGTAACAATAAATAGTGAATTTAGTGTTATTTCAATTCTTATGATTTTTAAACACTATGCTCTGAATAATCTATAGTTCGATAATAATTTGTACATGTAAAATAAATTTTTTGTGTTAAATTACAAACATATTGACATTCTATTAGTACCATTTAGCTAACTTTTTATCTTATCTAGAAATTTTGCTTAAATTTTTGAATCCGCCTCTGCCTTAGGACCCTTGATCGGAATTGATGGGATGATTCCTTGCTTGCTTCCAGAGAGTAAATTAGTTTATTGTCCTCCACGTGGTCATATGCAGTTTGTACTGCTTTTTTGACAATAAATTTATTTAATATAAAAACAGCATTAAATTTGCTTTGCGAAGAAGAAAGTTACTCAACGTTCCAACACAATTGACCATTCTTCAAATACATTGTTTCAATTTGAACGGTAGGTGTATAATTTATGATCAGCAGTTTTTAATACACCATTATTCTTGAATTACTGGTGTAGTGACTATTTTTAATACAATCAGAATAGAGAACATTATTGTAAGTTTCATGAATGTTCGTATACTAAACCTTCACCTGGTACGCTCATACTATCTTAAGAAAATCTTTCGAGATTAAAAGTAAATCTTCGATGTATAACATAATTAATTAATTAATTGATTTATTTTCGGGTTAGTATAACGTGTCGCAGATACGAAAGAGAATCGTGTTTGCTCGAATAACGGTTGTTGGTACCACATTAGTCGGGATGACCAGAAGCGACGTTGCTGGTGGGGCTGCGGCCACGGAACCCGTCACCCATGAATATTGATGCGACCCGTCGCCTACCCAATGCCACAAATGAGAAGTTAGTGGCACTGCCAGCATAATGGTGCTGTCGTTACCTTCTCCAGTGCAGCTTTTGCTGTTCGGCGCTCTGATGAATTAATCGACCCTTCGCCGTCGAATAAAATTGCATGTTCATTAGAAATTTTAATGAACGTTCTCGGCATGGTCCTGAACTAGAGACAATGACAAGAGGTGGAACGAAGGTTATTACATTTTCTCACTTACCTTATTATTTTGTTTTGTTTTATTATAAATGCTATTCTCTTTCAAGTAATTTTTAATTGAAACTTATATGTCTTGTTCTTCTTTACATCAATCTGGAGTGACGAACCAAGGAAAAAGAGATAATTTCGTAAATTCAAAGGTAACACTTTATTACTAAGTAGTAAAAACAAGAAGTAGAATTTAGAATTAGAAACTAGTACAAATATTTAGAAGTATAAATAATAATTGGTCTTATCATCTTCTCTCAATAGACTTCGTCGACCAGCGCTGTACAACTTATTTCAGCCTGCGGGTCATTTTCTTATCGATCGGGCCGGAACGGGATGGAGTTTGGCAATATTTAAGTAGTAGGTAATATTAATTTATTTGTAACACGGTATTTTGATTCTCATCTACAAAATATTATTTGAAGTTGGACAAATCAAATAGAAAAATTTCATTATTTAAAAAAGTGTTTATAATATTTAGTATGATCAGAAAATGTTTTCCGATCATAATATTTTTTATTATTATTTTTTAGTGATTTTCTATCGTAATGTATGACGGGATAATCCGAACATAATTATATATTTTCTCTCACCGTTCTCTCGTTTGATGTAAAAAGTTCCATATCTCGCGGGCTGCCAATTGGATTGCGCTGTCATAGAAAAATGATAGGCGAACTAGCTAGGCGTCTCATACCTCGCGCTTCTATTTGGCCTACCTCAGAAAATATTCTTAAAATAGACTAATCTAATTTTATATTTTCATTAAAAATTGACAAAAAATTAGAGAATAATTTGCATTAATATTCATAACAGAGGAGTTAATATTTTTAAACATCATCTAAAATTTTCAAGCTTCAATGTTTTATATAATACTAACTGAGTACCCGCAGCTTTGCTCGCTTGAATTCTGTAATGTTCCAATTTTATTTTTACTCAAATCCTCATTGATATCCTCTGAGAATGTTATCCATTAATATCGGAGGTTTGATAGTATAGTTGTGTTCCCTCAATCCCTTATTTTCACTGATGTAATTCATAAAAAGGTTTTTATAAATTTCTAATTTTCCCCTTTGGGGTAATTTTTGTAAAATACTTTCTTAGTGGACAGTTTTGATAATTTTTTGTTCACGCTCTTCCCAATCCCCACCACTAGTGGCGTCGTGCACCTCATGTGGTCTGAAGGGTACAAAATGTCATTGGAAATAAAATTATTCATCTCAGAGTGATTATTCATCATGCTCCTACGTGATCTCATCTTGAACATAACGGTATAGGTAGTTGAAACATCTCGTCAACCCTAAAACTATGTATCTGATCATTTTAATTTTTTTATATTTCAATATTAGTTTTCAATTATTTTTATCCATAAACCCATTTCCACCCCCACCCTCCTCACCTAAGAGGTGCTAGTGGCTCGTTTGTTTCATGAGGGTTGAGTTCAGACTTATACGATATCGGGATTTCGCTATCAAATCAGCGACACCGAAAATTATAGACTCGTCACTGGTATGTCATGTTCGATATTCTTTTCACGGCATCCCCTTCCCTACGGGTGCTAGAGTTTATACGGGCTGATTGTGAACTTTGATGTCTTCGAAAAAGTCACTACTAATTTCAGCGGCCCCGAATACTACGATCTCAACACTAATATCGGTCACTTTCGATTATTTTTACATTTCACTCCTTCTTACCTCCGACACAGAGTGTTTATTCCTTATATATGGTGATCATGTACTTATCTGGCAATCAGGGTGTCACTACACTTTAGCGGTTCCCCCCCAAAAAACCCACCAATATCGGCCTCTTTTTCTTATGTTTTTCTTATGTTTATTCCCACCCCTACCTTAGGGATGCTAGGGGTATAGTATCTGCAATGTGGACTAATTGTTAACTTAGAAAGCATCTGGGACGACCTTATTGATCCCGACGGCACTGAAAAGTATGGCCCCAAATCTAATTTCGGATTTTTCCATGATTTTTACATGCTGTCCTCTTCTCACCCCCTCCGTGGGGATGCAAGGGTTATCTTACCCCCATCTTGCTTACCCCCAAGTGCTTGTTTTAATTTAATCAGTCATCTGTGTATCAAGTTTGGTTGAAATTGCTTTAGACACTCCAGAGTTATGGTGGAACACATGCATAAAACATATCAACTCATTTAGGGGTGGATCTTCGTAAAATCTGTTCTTAGCGGTTGTCTACTCCCTAAAAGGAATATGCCTGCCAAATTTCAAGTTTGTAGGATTTATAGTTTCTGAGATTTCTTGTTTAGTCAGTCAGTGAGTGGTATTGGCTTTTATATATATATATATATATATATATATATATATATATATATATATATATATATATATATATATA